>CM021105.1:644379199-644716339 GCA_007115665.2 Sequoiadendron giganteum
AAATCCTGAACTTTTGGTTTGCCAATTTTTTCCCCAAACGATTTTTGCTGCTATGGAACTTACAACACATCTCATGTTAAATGTTGCAGAACAAATTCTACTTTTGCAAGATTGTTAATGTTGCCAAAGATTTGGAAATCAGATTTACCAAAATTTAAAGATTTATGACACAAGCAGAATTCTGTCACATGAAGAGGAAGTCAAATTCACTTCTCCAAATTGTTTCTTGAAGTGCAAAGAAGAAGACACAAAATAGTCATCCAACTCATACAAATGCCTAGTTAAAACATTCTTTGATTTGAGTGGTTGACTTTTATTATTATATGTTTTAAAGCCAATCCAACATGAGATTGGTTGATCATTTTTTCATCAAATGGAGGTTACTCATCCCTACTCATTGTGTTCTTCTGCTACTTACAAAATTTCTCATCAGTTGATTCTTAGCAAATGTAATCTTAGGAGTTTACTACAGTGTTCTCAAGACATTGTATATTATGATATGCTGAATCTTATCATTCAAAGTTCAAGAAAGAATTGGAAGGGAATCTATTAAAGCCCCTTGATAGAAGGAATAGGTTTGATATTGGTTACAGATATTATATCACTTCAGTGCATAGCCAGCAAAAGATTACTGTCTAATGAATATTTACTTTGTTTTACTCTCTGGGTTGCAGGAAAAGCGCTTCCATAATTGGCTGGAGAATGCCAGGGATTGGGCAGTAAGTCGAAGCAGATTTTGGGGTACACCACTTCCTATATGGATTAGTGATGATGGACAGGAAAAAATAGTCATAGGTTCAATTGAAAAGCTGGAGAAGCTTTCAGGTGTCAAGGTTTGTTGGTTGTTAGTTCTTATTTCCTCAGCCTTGCGTAAGATTGTAAAGATACCGTGAATCTGACCACAAATAAAGCCTGTATACTAGATCATAACCATTCTTGTATAATGATGTTTAAGGCTATTGAACACTCATTTGCAGGTGACTGATATTCACCGGCATAAAATAGATCACATCACAATTCCATCTGGAAGAGGTCCTAATTTTGGAGTCCTCCGGCGTGTTGATGATGTAAGTTTAGACAATTCAAGTATGATGCAGCTCACATATTTTTTGGTACATTGAAGCAAACACTTCTAGTAATGTTGGTGGTGGACTACACCTCGGAATGTCACTGGAGTATAATAATTGAGAATTTCTTTCGATTTTGGTCAACTTAAGGAAGAGGGTATTAAGCATGTTCTGAAGAATTGTTTTTACTTTTCAAATGAGGAGTTGAATTTTGATGAGGAGTAGATTTCTGTAAACAGGTATTTGATTGCTGGTTCGAGAGTGGATCAATGCCTTATGCTTATATTCACTATCCTTTTGAGAACAAGGAGTTTTTTGAGGGCAACTTCCCAGGGCATTTCATTGCAGAAGGCCTTGATCAGACTCGTGGATGGTAAGTATTCATTTAAACAATATGTACGACGTCTCAGTAACCTTTTTCAAATGTAGTATTTATGCTACGTGAAATGATTCTTGTGGTATATATGCTAGCCTTTTTGTGGCTTTACAAATAAGGGATTTTATTAATATTTTAGATTTGTAGCTTCAAATAGTTTATAGAACAATATTCAGAAAATATCTATTCTGTTTCAGATTTACAATGTACATATTATATCCAATTGGTTGATTGTTGATTCATTGAATACACACACACACACACACATCTAAATTTTCAGATTTTCTATTACTCAACTTGCTGCAACCCGTCCTATTCTGGAGAAGGTAGGCTCATATTTCAAGGTCTGTGATTAGCTCACTACCTCTGATAATCCATCTCTGAACAACTCCACCCAAAACCACTGAAAACCAGTCAACCAAATAGTCATCTCTGTCTGAAACAATCATTCACCTTTCCCTAGCAGATATCAGTAATACACTGATTGAACTCATGAAAGCTGTTGGGCTGCAGTGTAAGAAGCAAGGCCCTAAAACAAGAGGACTCCATGTATGGCATCAAAAGGAATCAATGATCCATCATTTCCTGTATCAATAAACAAGAGGGTTTATTATGATGAGACACCAATGATCAAAGTGTCCTAAACAGACATGAGCCTGTCAAAAGTATTCTTGGCGTAGACAGGATTTGAAGGGACAATACAATAGTCAAACACCAGCTATAGAAAACTCACAACTTCAAAAGGCAGTCAATCTCCAGTAAATTCCATTTAATGACATTGCTAGGCCTGCAAACCAATGGAACATGCTACTAACAGTTAGGGTGAAGGTTATTTGATTGGGTTTGGAACTCAAAAGTTTGTCCGCCTTTTAGCCGCAAGTTCCAACAGTGGAAAATAAATCTGCACTCTTTCTAGCATAGCAGAAAAAATCTCTTGGGGAAAGTATTGGCAAACGAAAAGTATAAGATTTTTTGAAAAAATTGGGAATTGGTTCACGTATAGCTTTATCCACTCCCTCAAGAGGAATAGACTTACCTCTAGACGAGCGGAGAAGCTAGTGGCCGTTCATAGTGGTCTTCGGCTTCAAGATTGGCATACTCCAGAGTATTGACAGACTCCAGCTCTACGGTGGGATATTGATCCCGAGGACGTGGCCCAGGTAGTTGAGGAAGAGACAGTTGAGGGTTTGGTTGGGGTTCCATTGGTTGAGGAGGAGCATCACAGTGGCAGTGACTCAGCGGATGACTCTGATTTTGATGTGGTTATGAGGGATGATTAGGGGCAGCAATGCTCTTTGACTTTGTTTATTCTGTATTCATTACTGACATTGTATTTTGATTTTCATAGCAAACTTTAAAACTATATGGCAGCAATGTAGCCTTTGGGCATTTTGATATAAGTTTATAAATTAGACATTAGAGGTTGTTTCATGATTCGTGTATGTTAATTTTGAATGCGTATTGAGTATTGGCATAATGTTGAACACAAATGTTATATGTTAATGTTCTATAATGTGTATTATGCATGCCTTATCCATGTTATCATATGAATATTTAAAATCTCCCTATATTTCTTAAATTTTCCCTATGTTTTTATATAGCCGTCCCTAATTTTGGCCTCAAAAATTGGAAACTTGGGGACTCGTCCCCCCGTCACCGTCCCCGTCCCCGTCCCCGTCCCGGAAACCTGGGGTAACCTTGAAAAAATCGGATTTAAAAAAAATGTAAAAAATTTTAGAAGAGACAAATTTAGAAAATAAAAATAAAATTTTGAAAGGCATTACCATAGCATAGAGATATAGAGTAAAGAGTTTAATTATTGAATTGTAGAAAATAAATTTTTGTTGTTTATACTTTATAGTTTATATTCATATCACTGATTATATTGCATTGCACATCCTTCAAAGCATTAATTCACAGTGCATAACTAGTAACTAGATACTGATAGATGACAAAATTTCAATTACAATATAGTTTTACAAAGTCAACCTATAAACTAAGTACAAAGTTTAAAATCAAAGGTAGCCAATGACTCTTGCTACTACAAATAGAGCTATGCTAGAGGGCTACAGGTCCCGATGATGCTCCTGGTTTTGAGCCTCCTTTAAGATGTTCAACCAAATGACTATCCAAGTTGGCCTCTAGGATCTCAAAATGCTCATGTTGAAGAAAGTCATCATCACAATCCACTCAGACTCTCGACAATCTCATCAAGGACAATTGGCTCATCATCCTCAATGGTACCTAGGTTTGTCCATGGACAAATTAGTCTTGGGATTACAAGTAAAAAACATTATAAATACAATTACAAATTTATAACTACAATTGCAAGTATACGAAAAGTCTAACCTTGAGCTTTCTTTAGCTTCAGGTGGAGGTTGTCGTAAGCGAACTGTTAGGGTTAGAGCAGATCGGAGCAATAAACATTAACAATTATATGCAGATTAAATAAGCCAAAAAGAACAATGAAGTATAACACAAAAGAGATCAACACTGAATTTTAACGTGGTTCACCGAATATGGGCTACATCCATAGAAAATCAACCATCCAATGATTTTATTGTCCAGTGCAAGACAAATTACAATCTTGCGAATAACATCTTGCAACTTATATCCCAACCACTTATAACAAGCTTTTTGGAAGCTTCTGGAATTAGGGTTTTACAAAGTCATTTTTCATTTGTCGGTTTAACAAAAATAAACCCGCCGACCCTTTGAGTGTACAGTATTTGCATGATCAGTCACCACATACTAACATGAACACCAACTCATTCATCTGTTGTGTTAGGTAGTTGCGTTTCTTCGAATGTATGTGTTAAAAAACACTCCAAGTATGCTCACAAGTAGATGAGCTGCATGGCTGGCTCAAAATGTGTCTCACCATCCACCTAAGATTTCTGGTTTCGTGACCAAATTAATCCCACCATTGCTTTGAAAAACACATTATATGGAGATGATATCATGTAAGAATATCTTAAAATTTTAACACATTTAATGATCATGTCCACAAAATAGAGACATTATCAAAATTTTATAGACTCTACTTGGTTGCAAGGTCTTCTTGCCTTCCACGACAACCTTAGATGAGAGAAAACCCCTTGCTTGCTTGTATATTGGTAACTTTGCCATAGCTGCTTGTAATTGTTCTGTGGTAGCAAACATTTTTTGCATGCATATGAACAAGCCTTGTACAACCTCACTGTCATCATGTCTAAATGAAGAGTTATAGAACAAACTTGGATTATGATAGTATCCTACAACATGGAGAGGAGTTTGCATCTGTCGATCCCACCTTCTATCAATTATATCTCATAATGGCATATACCTGTCCCTGTTATTTTCCATCCTACCCCTCATCACCTCCTTGGCCCTATCCATGGCGTCATACAAATATCCCCTGGGTGATTTATTCCCATTTGCTAGTCTCAAGATTTTTACTAGAGGTTCTAGAAATTCTACAACTTGTTCAGCTGCATCCCAAAAACTGGCAGAATAAATGTACTTTGCCATTGCTATGCCATCTACTTGATTTGTGAAGCCATATTTCATCCACTCGTTTGAAACAAACATTCGTTTCAAATTCATTTTTTGTTTGCAATGAGTTTGTAGTGGAAGGAAGCATGTTGCAAATCTTGTCACCCCTAGTTGAACTCATTGCCCTTTGTGAAAGAGTGCATTAGAAACAAAACCCTTGTGTGATTATAGATAAATTTGGTAAATGTGCGAGCCTTTTGTGATACCTTCTTAACCCATTCAAGTTTTCCAATGTCCTCTAGGGTCAGATCAAGGCAATGTGTTGCACATGGAGTAAAAAATATGTTGGCGTATTTGTCTATCAGGAGTCTCCCAAAAGCAACACAAGCAACAACATTATTTATAATAAATTGAACCACATTTTCTGGCCCTACATCTTTGACCACCAAGTTAGACATCTTGAACAATGCAACTATAGATTTGATTGTGTTAGATGCACCCACGGATTTCAAAAAAGTTGTGCCAATATGGCACAAGAGCACCCGGGTGGACAGGTGATCAACACCAACCAAAAACATTGTGAATTTGTTTTCGACAATTTTGGTTTGGTCTCAGTTTCTTGTTGCATTATGAAGTGTGGTCTATTCCGGAGTACAACTCAAACCCGATTTTAATGGTCAATTTGTGAGAGAAATTGGATGACAAAAACATCATATTTTGTTCTGCAATTTGAAATTTCAATCTGCTGGCACTATTTCATCAAATTATCCATTCTCATATTTATTTTCCTAGAGACTCCTTTGTGGTACACTCTTTGTACGCTTGGTTTATGGAGTTCTAGAGATCAAAACAAAACATTTGTGGCCCTCTTGCTATCTTTGGTTAGTATGGGTTTGGTTTGCTGATTAGTTACCGCAGTGATGAGGCACATCAATTCTATTATTTGTTTGGCAACAGGTGTTCACGACAAATCTTGTCATATCAGCTGGTCCATTAATGCTTATGCCATGGATTAGTATAGATGCTTGAGTTTGTATTGCAACTTACATTGCAAACTAAGTTAATCGGAAAAAAGAAAAAGAAAACATTGCTTATGATTAAACTTAGATTCACATTGATTCATAGAAACATTTTGTAGCTTGGAAAATGGAGAGACGATAGAGATAAGGGGGTGAAATGCCACGCAATGAAGACAAAAACACGAAAGGGCATTGATTAAAATAGACACCGATTTGAGAAGGTGAAGGGATGCAAAAAAATTGTTAGTCGGGAGAGAAACAAAACAGCAGATGGGATACGAAGATGGGCTGCGTGAAAGGTAAGTAAAAAAGGAGGGGCTGTGCGTAGCAAGAGAGGGGATCTGCGTTGAAATTAGAGAGGCCGATGGATTTGTGATGGGATGGGAATAGAGCTGGATGCGTAGTAAAAGAAAGGGTGAGGCGCAACAAACTAGAAGAGAAGGCACAATAGTGAGTGCGCAGGTGAGTGAGGGAATATGGTCAAGTAAGACCATTACTTTGATTGGATTTCTGATGTACAACAAACGAAAGAGAATTCACATAGAGAGCAGGGAAGAATAGGCGCCAAGTGCAGATTGGATAACTTACAAATTAAAATGGATTGAGTGGGCCATGGGAGGAGTAGAAACATTTAAATCGCAGATTAGATTGTATGCATAGCAGGGGCGCACCATATTTAGAAGGCAATAAAAAAGTTCAAATTGAATTTGCCAGTGGAGGGGCGTGACTAGCAATAAGGCAAATTGGGGTCGAGTGTAAGTGGAGATGCTGAGGTGTGGACTATGAAAGATAATATAAGCAGAGTGGAATGGCATGAAATGCCAATGAATGTAAAAGAAAACATTTTTTTGTAATGCCATTGTTTTTTTATTGAATTGATTTAATGAAAATTAAGTTTGCTTGCAATTTGTGTTTCATTGGTTGTTAAATTTGGGCAGAGTTTTTCTTATGAATTTGTTTTCTATTTTGAGTTAGTGTGTAGAGGGGAGGCCCTCTTGTGTCACAATATCACAAGACACAAGGAAATTGATGAGTCTTTGATTCCTTCTATCTGTCCATCCATCTGACATTATGGTGCAACCAGTCTTTGCCCACTCTAGTCGATGTTCATCAAGAACATTATTAACATCTTGTAGTTCATGATTAAGCATAACAACCCTCAATGACTCATAAGATGGGGCTTTGAACCCAAGACTTGCAGCTGCAATAGCGTCCACCATACCTTGCTAGTAAGGATATTTGACAACATGGAATGGCAAGCAAGAGTAGTACCAAAAGTTTGCTATTACCTTCTTTGCTTGTTAATGGACAGTCTTCCTCCATCTTGTACTCTCCAAAGTGGTCTATGATCTTGGTGTAGTACGAGGTGCGAATTTTTTTTTAATGTTTCCTCCACCTATGTTTGGGCCACATGTTGTAGAAGAAGGTGCTGGCCTTGATTCCCTGAAAAACAAATGTGCACCATCTTCCCCATCGAAGCGATTCCTCCTATTTTTTGTAGAATTAGAGTCTATTTCAACCCCGGTTCTATCCTTCTTAGCCTTATCCTCAGAAATCGCTTCAAGAGCTTGTCTTTCCTGACATGTGACATGTGTATGGCATTTTGCACAAATAATGGTGTTATTTCCTGGCTCCATTGCTAAATGCCATTTGAAGAATAGTTACGAGACTTGAACTCGGCTAGGGTGACTCGACTTGGGACTCGGGACTCGGTGCCTAGACTCGGCGCAAACTCAAAAAAATGAAACCCCCCATAAATTTAGAGATTTTTAAGGATTTAAAACTTGTTTCATGCACCCTTTATTAAATAGACCTTAAAGACACAATAACATCATTAAATAGAAGCAAATTTGATCACATACACAAGTATACATTGATCACATAAGAATAAACACAAATTTTAGCTGAAGGAAATAAAAAATGGAAGAGTTAATTTTTAAACTACTATTATGCCCTTCATAAAGTTTTACTTGGCTGCAATATCGTTCGAGTAGCCTTATGCTCCAAATTGATTCAACGAAGTTGGAAGTGTTAAGCTCCAAATTGCCAATACTTAATATATCTATAAAGTATAAATTGTCTCTATGACATTCACAATGTCTCAAAATAGAAAGGACCCTTGTTGGAAGTATTATGCTCTAAATTGCCAATACTTAGTCAATTTGGATCCATAGTTAGTAATGGTTAAACAAAACTTGTCCCAATAGCCATAGGGAAATGGGCAAAGTTAATGGGTAATAATTGATGGGCTACGCAGGAGGCTTTCATATTGTCAACTGATTACCTAAGCTCTCCCCCATGTGCTCTTGAACTAGCGGGGAGAAGTCTAAAAGAGCTTACATTGTTTCTTACCATTGAACTTAATGCAAAAAAATATTCGACATATTAAACCACCAAATGGTCATCTACCCAGATTTCCTTTCATAATTGGGCAAGAGGAAGCCATCCTCCTTCTAAGTTGGATTCAACATTTACTATGCATATCTAGTAGGTCTCTTCTTACATAATTCAAGACAAGTATCATGGAAACATAATGGTTGAAAACCTCTAGAGGATATAAATCTTCCAACATGTGTTTCTTGTTAGATTATGAGTGGTCACAGGTTGGTTTGTAGTCAATCGATCTTTCTTTCATTAGTTCTTCACCCTATGGGAGATCTAAGGCTATGTTCAAACTTCAAGGTTGCCCTTCAATACATAGGGGTGGTTGTCAAGTTCAGAGAGGGGTGTGAAGTAGTCGCAAAGCATCTTCAAATGCATACAAATTTCGGGGCCATAACTAGGCTCTACAAATATCTTAGCCGTTTCCAGTGGAAACCTAATGACAAGGATTCTGTCAAAATTTAAAATCTAGATTACACATTCTCCTCCATCTTCATGGCCACCATGTGGAATCTCGATTTTGACAGAATCCTTGTCATTAGGTTTCCATTGGAAATGACTAAGATATTTGTAGAGCTTGCTTATGGCCTCTGTTAAATTGACTCAACTTATTAGAATATATATTGAAATCTGAAGATGTTATCAAGGCTAAGTCTGAAAGAATATATAAAACTAAGTCTAAAATTCTATAGATAATTTTCAATCTTCAAGAGCAGATTAATTATTTATTTTCTATTATGAGGATTGAAACTCCCATAAGTATGGGTGAGGAAGGCACGTCTTGGGAGACGCGTCTCATGGAGACACGTCTTCATGATTGACATGTCTCATGAGCGGACGTGTCTATTGACATTAATTCCTTTAGCCGTTGATTAGCCTCTTAAATAAATCAAACGTAATATGTATGCATTTTGATTTATTTCGATCTGAATATTTATATATTTAAATGCAGATTTAAATCTCATACTTAGGATTTGGAGGTCTCGATATAAATGATGATGATGCATAAATGTAATCATCATTTATATCTGACCGTAGCTATCAATCTTCAACACTCCCTCTTAGCTAGGGAAGATTACTCCAATCAAGTATATAGTGATATCACCTTACTCGTGATATCGGAAGATATGAAATGCTTCGGAAAGTGTCAAGTCACATGACATTCTTCATAACATATCTTTATTATGGTATGTGCACTGACATCAAGTCTCTTGATGTCTACCATAAAATTCATGGCATATCCACGGATAGATTTATCCACCATGATTATCTCATAAGGATCATAATGATCTTCAACTGATATCAAGTCTCATGATATCTATCAAAAATGTCCAAGAGATACTATCATGACATGTCCACAAATAT
Source organism: Sequoiadendron giganteum (assembly GCA_007115665.2). NCBI lineage: Eukaryota > Viridiplantae > Streptophyta > Pinopsida > Cupressales > Cupressaceae > Sequoiadendron > Sequoiadendron giganteum. Next base: position 644,388,883 of record CM021105.1, read on the forward strand.
CAAGTCACATGATATCTATCATGATAGTTCAACTAATCATTGTAGAGTCGTCACTTTACAATGTCAAATACAAGTGTTTATTATTAGAAAGATCGTCACCTTTCAATAATGTACACAAGGGGAGAGAGCGCCCATAAAGTGATGGAGTCACACACATGACAAAAGAGTTTACACATTAAACATCTTTTAAACACATTAGTACAAATAAACAATTTGAATCTCAATTTCAATAACAAATTACATTTCAACCATACCAAGTTTCTTCTGGAAGTGTTCAACTTTAACTCTGGAGAGAGGCTTGGTGAGAATGTCTGTTGTTTGATCATTTGTACTAATATACTCCAACTGGATCACATTCCTTTCTACCATGTCTCTTACATAGTGGTAAGGAATCTCAATATGCTTAGATCTATCATGGAATACTGGATTTACTGAGAGCTTAATGCAACTCTGATTATCACAATGAACAATAGTGGGATTCAAGGGCTCACCAAATAATCCCACAAGCAATTTCCGGAGCCATACTGCTTGTCTTGCCCCCATAGAGGCTGCAATATATTCAGCTTCTGTTGAGCTTTGTGCCACTGAAGACTATTTCCTGCAGATCCAAGAGATCATAGTTGATCTTAAACTGAAGCAACTTCCTGATGTGCTTTTTCGATCGGTTACACTTCCAGCCCAATCTAAATCAGAGTATCCATGTAAGTCTAGTTGGACATTTATGTATTTGAGACCATATCCAATAGTACCTTGAAGTTATCTCAATATGTGTTTCACAACGACAAGGTTAATTTCCTTTGGTTCACACATGAACTGGCTTAGGGCATTCACTGCGTAGCAAATATCAGGTCTGGTGTTAACCAAGTACATGAATGATCCAATAATCTGTCTATAGAGAGTAGGATCTACAAATTTTGATTCTGTTGCTGCTTCTTTCAATTTGTGCAAGTTGGTTTCCATAGGTGTAGACATGGGTCTACAGTCCAACATCCCAAATCTCTTCAGAATATCAATAGTGTACTTTCGTTGATTTAGGATGATGCCATCTGACTTCTGCCAGACTAATAACCCCAGAAAGTAATGTAAAATGCCCAAGTCTTTCATGTCAAATTTTGAAGTTAGGTCCTTTTTACCTTGAGCAATAAGGCGATCTCCTATTATCAGTAGGTCATCAACATATAAAATTATTATTAGCATATCACCTTTAATTACCTTAAAATAGAGATTTGGATCGACATCATTCTTGGAGAATGCTAGTCTCAAGAGATAGCTACCAATTCTTTCATACCAGGCCCTGGGAGCTTGTTTAAGTCCACACAATGCTTTCTTCAATCTGCATACATGTGAGTCAATTTTATGTATCACAAAACCTTTAGGTTGCTCTAGATAGACTTCTTCTTCAATGGTCCCATTCAAGAAGGCAGTTTTCACATCCATTTGATGGATCTTCCAGCCTTTAGCTGTTGCAATAGCGATTATTGCTCTTACAGAGGTGTATCGAGCAATAGGTGCAAATGTCTCTTCATAATTAATACCTTCCTGTTGTGAGAAACCTCTTGCCACAAAACGTGCCTTGTGTTTTTCTATATTGCCATCAGTAGCATGTTTGATTTTGAAGAGCCATTTGGAAGAGACAACAGATTTCTCTTTTGGCCTAGGTACTATATCCCATACATCATTTTTCAAAATGGATTGATACTCTTCTATCATTGCATCTTTCCACACTTGATGTTTGAAAGCTTCTCCAACACGAGTAGGTTTTGAATTAATGATGCCATCCAATAAGGCAACATAGCTTGAGAATCTTTTGGGTCTCTTTCTTTCTCGAAAAGTTCCTTTGGGTGTTGTATGATTCTCAGCTTCCTTAATCATTTTCTTAGCCCAAAGAGGTCTCTTCTTGCTATTGTCATTTGGATCCTCTTCTGGAACAGTTTGGTTTTCACTAATGATTTCTTCAGGATACTGCCTCTGAATCTCAGGAGTAGGCTCCTCTTCTAAGTCTTTAGGAGGATCTTGAATTTCTATCTCACTTGAACTCTTTGCCCTTTTGAAGGCAATGTCTTCCTCAAATATGACATCTCTACTTAGCTCAATTTTTTTCTGCCCGGATATGTATATTCTATAGGCTTTTGAGGTTTCACTTTATCCCACAAATACCCCTTTCTTTCTAGAAGGTTCTAGTTTGGATCTCTTTTCTTTAGGTACATGAATGTAGACAGGGTAACCAAAGATCCTTAAATGACTTATGTCAGGTTTTATACCAGTAAATACTTCTTCAGAAGTTTTGTTATCTAAATGTGAGTGGGGACATCTATTTTGGATGTAGACAACTATCCTAGAGGCTTCTGCCCAAAATGAATTTTCAATATTTTGGTCAAACAACATTGCTGTAGCAGCTTCTACAATTGTTCTAGTTTTCCTCTCAGCAACACCATTTTGTTGAGGGTTGTAGGCTACGGTAAACTCCCTCTTAATCCCAACATTTACACAAAATTCCTTAAAGATTTCTGAGGTGTATTCCTTCCCATTATCTGTTCTTGGGATTTTGATTTTCTTCCCGGAGAAGTTTTCAGTAAGTGCTTTGAACTCCTTAAACCTTTTAAGGATTTCTATTGACTCTTTACACTTAAGAAGATATATCCAGGTTTTCCTAGAGAAGTCATCTACAAATATTACATAATATAAGAATTCCGCCATGGAGGGTACAGATATGGGTCCACATAAGTCAGAGTGAACTAATTCTAATACAGTTTTGGTTTTACTCAAACTATTTTGGAAGGTTCCCTTTGTATTCTTTTTTAGGGCACACCCTCTGCATGCTCCTTCATGGATTTGATTTAGTTTGGGCAAGCCTGTTACTAATTTTTCTACTTAAGGTAGGGCACGAAAGTGAAGATGTCCTAATCTTCGATGCCAAATTTCATTTGAGTCAGATGTCTCATGAATAAGAGCTTGTTTAGAAACGGTGCACTGTTTGTAGAGATATCCTTGTCTCACTCCTATAGTTTGTGTTTTCTTTATATTTGAGTTCTTTGGCCATGCCAAACTTTTCCATCCATAAAGGTAACCCTATATTTGTTGTCTTCAAGAGCAGAAATGGATATTAGGTTCCTCTTTATTCCTGGTACAAACAATACTCCGGTGAGTTGTATAGAGAGGCCAAATTTCAAATTTATGGTGCAAGTTCCAACCCCTCTTATTGGATGTGCAGAATCATCCCCAATAGTGACTTCTTCGTCAAATTCTTCTTTTATAGTATCCAGGTGTTCTTTGAATCTTGTGATGTGCCTAGATGAGCCAATATCAATTATCCAGTTGTTGTCTTGGTTTGGAACTTGACTTGATAGTGCTGAGTAGAAGAGAAATTTCTTAGAGTCATAGTCTGTATTTGTTTTTCCGACTTTAGCAAAGGATGCTTGTTGTTTTGTTCTATCAGGGCACTTCATTGCATAGTGTCCATATTGATCATATCTGAAACATTGTATTTGAGAGATGTCTTTCTTGTTCTTGAATGATGCTTTTCCATAAGAATTCCTCTTTCTTTTGAATGACCCTTTTCCATAAGAATTCTTCTTACCCCTTTTATGATAATTTGAGTTTAGCACATGAATATCCTCATCTATGAGTTTCTAATTGTTTCCTTTAGTTGAGAGTCTTGTTTCTTGTTGTAAGCAGTCAGTTCTCAGCCTATCAAATTTAGGGAGTTTAGATCTCGCACTTATTCCTTGAACAAATGACTCCCATGAGTTTGGTAGGCCTCCTAGAGCTATTAGAGTTAACTCCTTGAATGTCATTTAAAATATTCATATAAACTTGAATTATGTTGCTGCTGCTCACCTTTTCCAGCATGGCATGATGATACCAGGTCTGGTCGTTCTCTCAGATGTCTGATTTCTGATGGCTGGAGAAGTAATCTGAGTTGCTTCTATTTTCTGAGTCTGAGTTTAATGTAAGCTTGTAAAGGAGCATCAGGAAATACTTTGTAACAGATTGAATAGCCAATGTATAAGCATAGGCCCTGTTGCTATAGTCCATTCTATTGAAAACATATTGTCATTGAGTTCTAAAACAATTCCTGAGTTGGTTGTAATTTGATATTAATTTCTGAGCATAGTATATTGCAAAAACTAGTGTTAAATGAGGCCAGAAATAATCTAGTTTTGCTTGCCAATGATATATATGCATGTTCTTAGCTGTGTCAATCAATCTACCTCCATCTTGTGTTAAGTTTGATTAAATAGAATATCTATCAAACTGAAAAAAAATGCTCAAAAAACCACTTTTTGGATACCAAATATTAAAAAAATTGCTCAAAAAACCACTTTTTGGATACCAAATATTAAAAAAATTGCTCAAAAAACCACTTTTTGGATGCCTAGGCATGTGGGTTTTGTCTTAGTTCGCTTGGGTTCTGTTTGGGTTCTGCTCGGGTTCTCTTGGGTTCTACCTGGGCGAACCAGACCCAAAAATGAAGGACCTTGGTTGAACCCACATGCGAACCGAACCAGGACCAGAACTGGGGGTAAAATAGAAGAACCCGGTAACTTAGATATAAATATTAAACAATGCTGCAGTTTGCAATAACACATAAATTTAAAAAAAATAAAAATTCAAAGTTTATACTTTATAATTAAACTAAAAAACCTAGGGTTTGCAACCATAAAACTATTTTTTTACAAGAATGCCTAGAGTTTTTTCAACAAAAAACTTAAACACACCTAAGGTTTGTACTTTGTAACCTGTTCTTTGTTTCACTAAAACAAAATAGAAAAAAAAGAAAGAAATAAGAGAAATGAAATTTTGGTTAAAAATGCAAAAAAAAAAAACAATCAAAAATCAAGCTTACCTCCTAGATTAGTCTTGAAATGGAATGCAAACTCCTTCCAATCACTGGTAAAGAGCTCTCAATGTACCTCTTTGCTGGTATGAAGCTTCCCAAATGCAATTTGATGATGGATTTGTCTTCTACCTCTTGCTGGTTTCCCTACAATGCTCTCTCGTTTTTCCTCACATCTCTCTTTTCTTGTCCTATTTTTCCAAGTAAATGAAATGAAGTTGCTTTTAGGGCTGGGGAGAAGATATAACTCAAAAAAAAAAAACCAAATTTGATAAGTGTTTTATGTTTTATGTTTTTTGCATTTTGCAAGTTAATCCGCTGGCTGAGTCTAGGTGACGGGACTCTTCGAGACTCGGTGAGTCTGGCGTGGACTCGTATGGACTTGGCCGAGCCTGAGTCCAAGTCCGAGCCCTCTAGACTCGGCTGGGGTGACTCGACTTGGGACTTGCCGAGTCCAAGCGAGTCTCCTTTCTGTGATTTGAAGCGATAAATGCCACGGTTTATTTCATATAGACACCAATTGCATTTAACATTGGTCGTACCTAAGATTGATGTGCAATGTGTCCATGCAAAGTCTTCTGACATTGCATTATGACCTATTCTACAACATTGTTAACTTCTCATATGTAACAAACAATAACATATTCATAGCACTTAATCATATGCACAACAGTGAAAACAATTTGATGATATGGCTTCTTCACGTAATTTGGCTCTATCTAATGGAAATGAAATTTGTTTGAAGACAATGATCTGCATTATTCGATGTTGCTCATTCTATGAATATGGAATTATTTAATTGGATACTCTGTGGCGAGGTCATATCATTTGACTGGCTGCTATTCCACAACAATTGGTAATTGTTTTATAGAAACATAAGGAGATACTTATCTAATTTATCTTATACTTATGTAAGACAAAAATGAATTCCAAAATACAAGATGAAGTACTAAAGATATCCAGATTTATACAATAATAAATATATCATTATACACAATAATCATGATAGAGCATACCAAAATTAGTCAATACATTATCCTCAATACTAGAATTTAAGAATATTAGTCAATACATTATCCTCATAACCAGAGTAACCTTCACTTGGGTTAGAACTTCCAACTCCTATCAAAGATAATAGCATCACCACAAGAAACATCTTAAAATCACACATCTTAGATCATGATTGCTTGAGGGCAAGCAATCTTGTCAGGGAGGACTGTCATGTCCCCAAAATAGCAAATACCATAAAGAACAAGTGTTAAAATACTAATAAATTAATAAATAAAATAAATAGAAATATTAAGATTAAATATAAAATAAATGTGTACCATATCAATATAAACATATATAAATAACAAATATAATAATAATATATAGGCAAATTATTGTTATTACATTCTAGTATTAAATAATTTAATATAAAAAATAATAACAATAAATACATATTATAATCATTACACATCAAAGATTGTAATACATTAGAATAAAATAATAATAAGCTATTAGCAAATTGGTTTTATTATTATACTTTAATATTAAAATATGTTCAATAAAACATCAAAATAATTTAATAAAATAAGTATATAAATCTGAAATGTCATAATTATAGTAATAATATATTATTTTCAAATATAGATATTATTGTGATAATAAGTCTTTAAGGGCAGCAATTAAATCTAACAAAGGGATATATTTTATGAAAAGTCACCTCTTTCACCAAACAATACCAAACAATACATTCCCCTCATGAGTCACCTACCTTGAATGGTATAAATAAAAGGAAGGAAAATAAGGAAGAGGGAAAAACATAGAGAAACAAAACAGCAGCAACAATGATTGTTATGCATTGGAATATAGAGTCATTTAATTAATATATATATATATATATATATAGGCATACAAGTATATATGCATATATATAGATAAATCTTATAATGAATAATATCATTATCAATGAATAAAGAATATATATGAATAAGGAAAGAATATATATATATGGGTAAGTAGATAGGAGAATCATTGGTGAATATACAATAATGATACTTGCAACAATTATTAAGCCTTATAAATAATGATGGCTCTTTAATATAAACATAAGTAGATTATGCATATTTTGTCCTCATCCTATGATCAATCTAGTATAAGGTTGAAGGAAGACGATTAAGGAATAATGAGTCATGGGAAGACATAGCCAATCAGGTGAGACTACTCACTTAGCTTTAATATTTAGTTGTCCTCAATCAGATATAACAATGTTGCATGAACCTTGTATGCCCAACATTTCTATGTATTATTAAAAATAATTGATATGCTTTATTCATTGGAATGCGCATAGTCCCCTCTGATGTGTCAGAACCATGCCTTCTTGATATCGAATTTGGAAATAGATTCCTTATATTGGAAATTGGCATTGAACTTAGGCGGACTGTGTAGTCTTTGACTACTCAGAGGCCAAATGGTTTATCTTCTATAGATATGGCTTTAATAATGATTAATCTACATTTATATTTGATTCTTGCAAATATTGGACTTGTAGGATGTATTGAATTGCAAAAGAACATAATGAACATGTAGACATGAATATTTCTCAATTTAGTTTTGTATTCTGATATACCTTCATATTAGGACTCAAGGAATTGTTTGATCATATTAAATACTCTTATTAAAATGTGTAAATACAAACGAAATACTAATGACTGTATATCGATTGTCTGAATTGTGTTTGTAATCCCGCCAAGAGAGTTGAGTCATAACTTAAGTGGTTTGTCTAAAAACCTCACCCAAATTCCGCCCCATAGGCCCAAAGCAAGGGTTGGGTAGTCTGCCCCACAGGCCCATGGGTTGGGCAATTTGCCCCACAGGGCCATAACAAGGGTTGGGCAGTCTGCCCCACAGGCCCATTGCAAGGGTTGGGTCATGGAGGGGTGAGGGTTCCACCTAGGCATTCTGCCCCACAGGGCCGAGATACAGGTTGGGCATTGGGAGGAGGTAGACCGTAGGCCCTTAGGGATTCTCCTCTCTTGATGGGCTAAGTGACTCTTCTTATGTTTTCAATTTGCAAGTATGATTATGTCTGCATAGTTGCATTATGATTATCTTATTTTTGATATCTAGATATTAATGCTAATGGATATGTGTCAATATGGATGAATACACAATCCCAATCTAGAGTTATGGAATTATGAGAATACTCATTTGGAAGGAAGAAACCCTAATCCTAATCAACAAATGAATTCTAGGGCAAACAAGCGAGTCGCAGGACAAGGTTGGGTAAGGGACATTACAATGAAGTACTAAAGATATCCAGATTTATACAATAATAAATATATCATTATACACAATAATCATGATAGAGCATACCACAATATCTATTAAAACATAAGATTGTTATATTCACAGCAGCAGATGTAATAACTGCTGATTCTGCCCTTGAGTGCAGATAATTAATTCTGATCTGCTCAATTGCCTTGTTGTTTTGACCTCTTTCTAATATTTTAAAGATATTCGTTGCTTGAATGCAAATATATTTCTCAAGATGATTCCTTGATGTCCTTTGAAAATGGTTTGACTTCCCTTATATATCCCCATGTCCAAGTGAAATGATGCATTTCTTAGAAAGGAGGCAACTATTTGAATGGATGTGTCTTTAGTTAACAAATTTGTCTTAACATCAATCGCTACCTTTTGTGATTAAATCCCATTGCTGCCTTCTTTAATAACTGCTTCTTCTAATATAATGATAATCGCTACCTATGTAAGCATTTCTCCTTGTAATTGCTGCCCATAATTATTCTTTTATCATATTTGTGGCATTTAGAATTTGCTTCCTTCCTAATAATCGCTGCATACCTTTTTGTCTTATATTCACAGCTTTTGGGAATACGACAAACATGGAATAAGACAAATTCTTTGTCTGAAATAACTTTGTCTTACATATTAATCGCTGACTTGGAGGGTTTTAATTGTTGTAAATTCTGGAAGGTATTTGCTGCAGGTATTAAGTATTAATTATTTAATTTTGTGTGAGAGCCATGTCTTCATGTTGGGGTCATGACATCCTCTCTCCTAATGTTTTATTGTATGATTTTCATCTCCATTTTTCCTCAAGATTCTTCGGAATCCAATTATTAAGGATATCACAAGAACCCTTAAGGTTACTTGAAACCTTCTACATGCCAGACTCTGAAAATGGCTCTCTTTCAAATACCCGAATTTGACTTGAGCAGATAATGCTCTAGTGGATGCTGACAGGTACATGAGTGCCAACAATCATTGATAACATTGTAAATGACTAGAGAAGCATAATTTTCTGCAGTTCCTAACATTAGAAATAAACTGGGTAGAAAATATTCTAAGGTTGTGTGTATACCTATTCCATTGAGCATTAGATTATTGGATTAATTATGTCAAGCAGTGACATTAGCCAAATGCCAAATGCCATTCAAATTCGCTTGCCACTACTATGCTAGGCAATCTGTTTAAATCACATCTTCTAGCATTGCTGGAAATCATGAAAAATTACTGCAAAAAATAATTGCGAGCCTACCTCTTGTAATGCCTGTTTCCTTTCACAAATCTGTTGAGTTGTCGATGGATGCCCTTTCTCACGTTTGCCATCGTGCGTCCAGTTTGCAGCCGTGGTTGAAAGAAATCGCATGGCTGCAACTTATAAGTTTTCACGTGCTTTTAGGGTTAGGTTTTCACGAGAGCGGGATGGGATGTTTGTTGGGTGTTTTTCAACCAATTTAAACATGATTTTAACGTGATTTAAACACAAGAAAATCGTTGAAAATCATGTTTTTAAAAGTCAACGATGTTTTCAGGGAAAAAATTGTGCCGGGTGCTGACTCAATGGCAATCACTATTAATCGTGATTTCTTTCAAACTTCTGCTTCTATGATTACGAGTAATTATCATTCAAGCCTAAGGAGAGCTTGTACCAGGCTTATGATACATTGCTTAGCCATTGGGGTCTGAGAGTAGATGACACGAGTAATAATTTGGAAGATATAAAATTTATATATCCACAATATCAATACAGAAGACCTTGAACAGTGTTGATTAAGAAAATAAGCATTTCAAATTTCTAATCAATGTGCATGATTTCCACAATAAAATTTGCTATCAGACAAATTCCTTAAACACCTTGGGAGGATTGAATTTTGTCAAATGTTGTTGTGATATGGAATTAAAGAGGAGTACCATTTCGGGTAACTTGTCCCAGTTGGCAGATAAATGAGAACCAGACAGTTCAGTGATATCATCTTGAATACACTTAAACCTAAACACAAATGCCCAATAAACCTTGTTTTTCTTATAGACAGTAAATACTAGAAACCATACTTACCGATAATCTTTTTGTGCATGAAATGTAATATTTTAGTTTTGGATTGGGATTTATTTTGACTTCATATGCCCAAGTCGTTCACTTTTTTTTTTTCTTTCCTACACATCGATAATGCTTTTGAATATGGATTCTTTTATGTCATGGCAGGTTTTATACTCTGATGGTATTATCAACAGCTTTGTTTGGTAAACCGGCATTCAAGAATCTAATTTGCAATGGCCTTGTTTTAGCTGAGGATGGAAAGAAAATGAGCAAACGACTAAAGAATTATCCCCCACCAATGGAAGTAGTTAATGATTATGGAGCTGTAAGTTGTGAGGCCTTCATTCTGCATTATGTCTATTTTTCTCTTTGATGTGATTTGTATCACATGTGATAAATCTTCTACTTGGAATGAATGTAGGCTGACTGCTTTATGTTTACTTTTATTTTAACACACTTTCTCCTTGTTATGTGTTCTGAGAGTGTTTGCATGTTATAGCACACCACTTTTTACTTTGTGTGTTTTTATTTCTTCCATTTGTCTGCATGCTGGTTCACGAAGATGAATTTATCTTTACAGTTTGCAAAACCTTTTTATCTGTACATTTTGCAAATCTTGTAGTCCAACAAAACATAACATTTACAAACCCCAAATGTCTTGGCAACAAAGAATTTTTTTTTAATGACCTTGACTGGTAAAAAAAATTGAGTTCGACTTAATGATGTGACTAAACAAAAGTGGAACATTTGATAATCTAATTATTGAAAATCAGGGGCCAATGAATATTTTAATGATGCAATAGGTTTTTTTTTGGCATTTTGTTTTGGTGTTTCTGGGTTTGTCCTGATTATTTGTCCTTTTTTATGAGATATTATTTTTAATTTTTATTAATTTGTTTTAAAAAGATACCCATAGGCCTATAACATTCTTTCCTATATCATTCTTTCCAAGTAGAAATATTAAATCTTCTTTCAAATTGTTGTCCTCAAACGGTCAATGCCAAGGTGCAAGTGTAGCTTTACTCCAGCAGCTATAAAAGCTTTGATTTTTTTAGTTCTGCTTGCAATTCGCTTCCCTTGATAAGTTACTCTGTATGATGACAGACGTTTTGGAACTAAATCTAACTTGTAAGGTTTATATCTCTTAGCATCCACATTATTTCTCTTATTTAATATTCTTTTATTTACACCATGTAATATATTTTCTCATTTTATAAATTGTTTGTTCATTCATTGTTTTAAGCTTTTGCAATATGTTTTCTTTTCCTAATGATTCCTTTTACATCATCTGTAGGATGCACTCAGACTTTATCTTATAAATTCGCCTGTTGTAAGAGCAGAGCCAATGAGATTTAAGAAGGATGGAGTTTATGGTGTGGTAATGTTTTTTGGGAGCTTATTTATTGTCATTGAAGGATATTATAAAATATAGAAACATTACTTTTATTTCAAGATGCTTTGCAACAATAATTTTAATCCCAGAAAAACTTGCTATGCTGTCTGTTTTAGAATACTGACTTTGCTCCTTTGTTCTTATATGATGTGATTTTTATTTAGGTCAAAGATGTTTTCCTTCCATGGTACAATGCTTACAGATTCTTAGTTCAGAATGCACGAAGGCTTGAGGTTGAAGGTCTGAATGTTTTTAGGCCTGTTGAGCAGAGTAAATTGCAAACATCACTTAATGTGCTTGATCAATGGATCAATTCTGCCAGTGAGAGTCTTGTTCAATTTGTGCGGCAGGAGATGGATCAGTATCGTCTGTACACAGTAAGATTTCTCTTTTGAATTTTTGGATGTCCTCACATTGAACCTAGCACAATAATTTATTTTATCCATCTCACTAGATTTGTATGCTAGTTTAAGGTTTCAACTGGGAGTTTTTTTGATGTTGATGGAGTTAAAAGATTAGGTATGAGGTTATTCACTTTATTTTTTGAACTTCTACACAGGTTGTACCTTATCTTCTGAAGTTTATTGACAATTTAACTAATATCTATGTTCGATTTAACCGCAAGCGACTGAAAGGACGAACAGGGGAAGAGGATTGCAGAATGGCACTTTCAACTCTTTACTATGTAAGAACATTGTTTTTTGTACTATGGTTCTTTCCTTGATAGATTTAATCAATGTTTGGAATTTTATATTCTATTTCATATTTGATAAACTTTGACTTAGCAATTGTGCATCATTTAATTTAGGATTCAGTTTCCTTGGAGTAAAAATGTTATCATGTTTGTCCTTTCAACAATATAGTTCATTGTATTTGAAATTAAAATATGGATTAATAATGGCTGTGGATCTGTCTTTTTAAAAAGCAAAAAGTTTTGCCAAATTAAAACAGGCTTGGGGTGAAAATTGATGTCTTATGATTACATATTTAAAATTTAATATTATTTAATTTAATAATATATAAATTGTGTGTAATATTGGGACTTTGGATTGAATAAAAATGAAGTATATATATGATACTCAAATTTTAATACATTTATATATTTAGTATTATATAAACATTATACAAGTAATAATATTAATAATATATAATATTATTAATTATAATAATAAAATTATAAAAGAAAGTTAATATTAATAAATAATTAATAAAGTTCATATATAATACAATATTAATAAAATTAATATATAATGTTATAACATAAATATAATATAATACTATTGTACATTCAAAATATGTATATTGTAACATGCCCAATGTTCTCAAAATTTTCTTAAGTTTTTACCCACAAGTGAATTAACCATGATGCCATCACATAACAATACTTTTTTTCTTTTCAATAGCATAGATAACACACAAATTTGAAATAAACAATATTCCAAACTTCCATTGCATTTTATTGAAATATCACAATCTTTCAAAGTATTGATTTCATATTGAATAAACAAAAGTTTAACATTCATGTTTACAATCTTCCAAATAAATGGGTACAAAGTACATACGTAGCTCTTTTGAGCTTCTAGCATTAGAAATACATATGGTCTAGGTAATCTCCGTTCAAATCTTGGCCGCCAACTGATGAGGAGGAGCATCACTCAAGCGCTTTTCTGCCAACATGGACTTATTGTGGTCCCCCACACATCTACCTAATAGGTAAGATGTTCCTACCCTTTGACGAAGAGATTGGTTTGGTAACCTCATAATACTAGCCGTTCTCGAGCTTGGTGTTGTGTCCTACGAACTAGAACTTCACCATACAGTGGCTACAACCTACGTGTATGACAATCTTGGACTAGAATACATAATTTGATCACAGTGTAAAGAGTGGCAACTTACTCTACTTTGGCCAAAGAATTCAACACTTAGTTACTTTGAGTGAGAGTTATCCTATTCACACACCTTCCTAGCTCGATTTGTAATGACCACACATATTCTATGCGTAGGCTCTCCCCTTCACTAGATTAACCTAACCCCAGGAATAACCTTTTTTCCTCTTACAAAAACATTATGCTATGGTAATTCAAACTAAATCATAAATCAGACTTTCACAAACTTCCTTGTTAACCAAGCTATAGATGTATAAGCTTGACTTAACATGTTCTATAGTAAAACACTCAAGCACTCATTCCTACATACATAATATGCTAATATAGACCCCATAAATGGGTTTAACAAACAACTTAGCTTCCTTCGTACTTTTCAAGATGTAAATAAACATAATAAACATCTATATTCCTCGTTCCAAACAATTCAACAACACTCGTAAAATAAAGCAATCTTTCCAACTTAAAATAGAAAGTAAAGTAGAGAACCAGCATGCTTGTAATCAGATAACTCCAATTGGTATAACAGGTTTCCCAGCACAACCTCCACCAAACTGATTGCAATTCCTTCCCTTTACCAATTCACACAAAGAAATCTCATTCTAACCTCACTAAACTCACTCTAAAAGCTTCACAACTCACGACTCAGTATTGTAGCAGAGCAACTCTCAAAAAATGAGAAAATAAGAATGCAAGAATGCGTCCCAAAGAAGAAGAATGCTCCCCTATTTATACAAAAACCTGAGCACTCTAAGGCTAGATATAAGCTCTCTATTTTGCCACTTCTCACACTAAAAAGTTTGACTCAACTATGAAGATTCAAAGTGGCAATAAAATTGATGACTATTTGCTCATAGTGTTTAAATCAGAAATGCAAGGATAATGTTTCTACAGGTCGACCATTTCCAGCAAGTCTCACTTGACTAATTCTCAAAATCCACTTGCTTCATACATAGAAAATGCAATGTAAATCAGACTTCTAAAAGAGGTGAATAATTCATACTTTGGCACCACATATTTCCTCATGTGCCGTACTTCGGGGTTGCTGTTTCAAAGACCAATTCAAAGTTCTCTTATGCGTTGTTATTCATTCTTTCCTTTTCTAAGTTTGACTAAGTCTTCAATGCTTTTAACATAATATATTTTTCTTTTGGTTTCCATGCGCCCTTTAAAATATCGCTGCCTTTGTTTAATACTCAACACTCATTACATTTAACTTAATCGCCTTTAACATATGATGCACCCTTTTATCTCAACGCTTAATACTTAGTATATAATTTGTGCTTGATACTTTATATTTGTTGTGTTACATATGATATGCGCACAATTACTTATAGGGCTTATTTGAATTCATTAACATATATATATATATATATATATGTGCATATATATCTCTATTCATACATTTGTATTAATCAATATTTGAATACACATACATATTCACATATTACATATATATATATATATATATAATATGTGAATATGTTTATATATATATATATCAATATACTCGTATGGACGTTTACATCGTCAGTCAATACATACGTGTATGTCAATCTATATATATATATTATATACATATTCATATTCTATATATATATCATGCTTTGATAATTAAACACGTTTATTCACAATTACTATTGATCGACATATATACACTAAGTGTATACATATATATATATATATATATATATATTTGTCCCAATTGCCATATTGATATTCCCATGCATATTGGGTAATCCGTTCATGAGCATGCGTAGATACGTCTATCTACATATACTCATACACGTATTTACTCATGTGTATGAGTTTATCGTAGATTCATGCATATATAAATATATATACATTTTATGTATATATCTCATTGATTTAAATATAAACACAGAGAAAAACTCACACAAGACTAGAGATTCAAACACATACCTTGAACTCAAAATATTCACAAACAAGATCATAATGTCATCAAAACCATGCTCAAGCAAGGCTAAGTTCAACTTACCATTTCCAGACTACTAACTCGACTTCACTAACTAGAGGTGAGTGTGTGAAATCTCAGTATGACTTATTTAGGGTTACTAGACCAAGTTCTCCTAAGTGATACTTCCCCTCTCTTCCAGAGGATTGAATTTGTCCTTGCATCCAACTTAGTACATAGAAAATTTAGTTAGTTGAATCAATTACAACCTTTTGCATCATATAATTCATAGATAAAAATCATTATATAGCATCAATTGGAATCAAACATTCATTTTTTGTATTTCCGAAATACCTAAAGCATAAACACATACATTTAAAGCATTTTCACTCAGCTAGGTAAAAGTAAATAAGTAATAGCACACAATGGGGTGTAACATATATTACATCTATAAATATATATATTTTATATGTTTTTGTATGAACGAACCTAACTCCATTTTTTTTTTTGACCGAACTTGCGAACCGAACCCTCGAACGTGAAACTGAACCGGTAACTTTGTTAAAATATTAGTGCAAAGGGTTTTGTGAAAGGTAGAAGTGCTAAGAGAAAATCTTTTGGTGTTGGATGAATGCTTATAAAGGGTAAGGTCACGTTCTTTGAGATCATTGAGTGAGTCCGATCAAGATTTTAGAGGCATTGGTCTTAGAAGATTGTGTTTTACTATGATATGATCTATGCTACACAAGGCTCGACATTTAAGTAACAAAGGGGATACTAGATTAAAAGACTAAGTGTATGTCTTTTCACAAAATTTTGATTTTCAAAGTCCATTTTCTGGACATTTTAGACTCTTCTAAAAGTTATCATTACCTTTATGTCTTATGACGAAAACAAGGTACAAGAAGACAAAAAAATTGGGTTGCGTGTTATGTGTTATAGTGCAAAAAATTATGAGCATGACAAATGGAAACAGGAAAACATAAACGTGAAGATTTTGGATAGTGATAGGAAAAACTTTTCAAGATTGGTTAAAGTCACCCGCCTAATGTCAAAGCACTCTTTACATGATTCTTATATTCTCTTGGAGTAGGCAAATTCTATGAAGGGGAGCATAATTGATTCATCTTGTTTGCAAAGCATGTATTGAGTCCCATTCATCTTTTTTTGAACGTGTCATTTGTTAAGTATTTTAATGTAAGATGAGCAAAATAAAGGCCTTGATATTTTTCTAGGTTTTGTTCTTCTTTTATAGTTGCTTGTATCTTATCTTGGAAGATCTTTGCCTCTATACCTAACTACATCTTATTTGGTCTTGAGCCCTATTCAAAACAACTGTCCTTTACTGAATTACGTTTATTAGCTTCTGAGTTGCCATGATTGGTGATTGTTGAGTATGGAAGGCATCTTGGACTCAAGGATACAATAGTATTTTGCATATGAATTGTGTAGTACATGCAATAAATATCAGGACAAGATTAGTACCAAAAGTATAGAATCCTAAAACTTATATAATAGATTACAATTATGAACACACACATATGCTTGGATTTAGTATGTAAAGATTATGCAAATAGATAATACATGAATATCTACCTGATAAGGCTTAGCATAGCCACACCATTAGACTAGATGACTTGTGTTTTTTAGTAGTCAGTTGTTGGCCAAGGCAAAGAACAAATGTAGTACTGCCAAGCGAGAGGTTCTCAACGTGACTTATGCCATCTAGAAGTTTTGGCACTACTTGCTTGCAACATGGTTAGCATTTTTCGTGGATTTTTAGGCACTATTGTAGTTCATGAAAAGCCCATATATTGAAGTTCAAATAAAGAGAGTTGATGCTTTTAAAAGAGTTTACTTTTAAGATTGTTGTTAGGCTATGATGATAGATGATCAAGTGTCTTGGATAAAACTAGGAGAAGCTTTGGAGGATGCGAATGAAGATCTTCCTACAACCTGTTTATTCCAAATAGATATCTTACCCTCCTTGAATGAAAATATCAATGAATTTCTGTCTATTGGGTCCTTTCAAGGCGACATGCAAGTTACTAAATGGGGGAAGGTAGCATTGAAGGCATGAACATTCCAACCAATAAATGGGTTGATGTATAGAATGGGATTTGATCAAGTTTAATCTTGATGTCTTATGGAGGAGGAAATTTAGGATGTACTATTGAGAAATGCATGAGGGTTTAGTGAGGGATCACACACATTCTAATTCCATAGAAAGGAGAGTGCTTCAAGCTAGCCTTTGCTGGACAAACCATAGTTGAAAAACTCAGACTCAACAAGAACACACCAAGTTTTATTGAACATTTGAAAATACATAATTTTTAAAATATTCTTCAAAATATCAAGGGTCAAGGGGCAAAGCCCCTAGCGGGGTTGAGAGGCAGTGTTCCTCATGGGGCTTGAGGGGTAGAGCCCCCACCACGAATTAAGGCCTTCAAAAGCTCACAAACCTTCATGGAAAATGTAATTTTCACAATTTTATCACTTGGACGTCTATAAATCTTGATTCAGACGTTATCACCACTCTAAAAATATTAAAAAAAAATTTATATCAACCTTAAAAATGTTGAATTACGAAGGTCTAAACAAGTTTAATGGGCACTTTCCTTTCCGAACTCTATCAATATTAATTTAATTGTTTAAATGGTGGGGACAAGGATTAGCATTAACCCACAATACTAGGTGAGTAATCCAAAAAACTTGAGAGTGGGAAAAGTCTGCTAAACAATCAACTCAATCACATCTCGAAAATGCCCTAAGTCACTATAGTTGTGCTCAATCACATCCTGAAACTACTTGAAATCACTAAACTTTTCAATTTTTGGCAGAAAAATCGATTTCAGCAAGTTTTTGACAATTTTTTAATGAAAAAATCACTGCTAATTTCTAAAATACAATGATGAGTTACTCGGCACTAGTTTTGGCTTGCGGGTTTTGTGAGTACTCGCAGAGTTTTGCATCTATGGGCCAAACATTGAGATGCCAACAAAAGTGTGTGAAGATGTGACACTTGTCAATGGATTGGAAAGCTAATCAAAAGGGACTTCCGAACTCCATGAACTCTTCAAACCATAATAGCAATAATCGAGTTTTTTTTTAAGTGAGAAATTGCAATTTCTCAATAATTGGGTCAAAAACCAACATTTGATTTTAAAAAGACCACGATTCATTGAAAAATTCAGCCAAAACGAGTCTTTCCCAAATTTATCCCAATTCTTGATTTATTTTGCTTTATACCCAATTTTTTCATTGCATGATGATTTTTTATTTGTAATTATTTTAAAACAATGATCTGAGATTTTTTTGGTCATTTCTAGCTATTTTTTTGATTCACAATATTTTTGGGCAGTTTTTTGCATAGAATCAATATACATTATATTAACAATGTTGAATTCAAACAGGCATTGATGAATGACTTTGAAGTGCTATTTTTTTTTTACCATGGCATTTAAATTCATGCTTTTGGATGAAATGAGTGTCATAATGCTTTCGTAGGGGATAATTTTCTTTATAGTTTATACCATAAATGACATCTGTTTTGAGAAACTTGTAGGGTTTGTTAGATTGAATCCCTATTTAAGATGTATGATTTCGTATGAATGCTGACAATGGCTTTTGATTTACAATATCCAACAGATGTTGAATTCAAATTGGCTTTGGTGACTGACTTTACATTGCTTGTCTACCATTACATGAAATGTATGACTTTAGATAGGGCATGCTAGACAAGCATTATTGTTTGATTTATTAAAGTATTATTGTATTATTTAATGGTCATCTTAGCCTTTAGTTAAGTCAGTAGTTTACTTTCAGTTATACTAGTCTGCTTCAGTTAGCTTTTAGTATCTTTTAGTTCTTTGCTTTTGTTAATGTCTGTTTATTTTTAGAAACATCGTCTTGTATTGTATTATTTAAGGAGCTTTCATCTCCTTTGTAAGTAACGGATATCTATAATCATTTCATGATTGTATCCTTGGAGATTATGTTTATTTACATCCATTGTCATACATGGTATGTAGAAGTTACCTATTAATTGTGATTCGGAATGCTGTTATTCACTTTCTTTAATATCATTTGCATAGTAGCAATCCACATAGCATGGGTAGAGATGTGCCTACAGTTACAGATCATCAAATTTATAGAAAACCTTATATGTATCATAGTTTTTCGTAATATTAATGCCCAAGTGTATATGCAAAAAAGAATCCATAAAACATAGAAACTTAAAACTGAAATTTGTTAGCCAAATCCCCTCTGAGTACGAGCACAGATAAGTGTTCATAAAACATAGAAATTTAAAAACTGAAATTTATCAGGCAAATCCTCTCCAAATTTGAGCACAAAGATAAGTGTTATACGTGAGGTTTTTGTCTTTGTGATTTGTAAATGTTACCTTTTTCCTTTTCCTTTCTTGTTTGATACAACTTATATATTTTGTATGTTTGTGTTCCATTCATCTCATGACTACATTTGGGTCATCTACAGTTACTGATGGGTATCTGAGCCATTTCCCAAACATAACCAAGGAAATGTATAATACTATAATGTCTATGTTATTATCAAATAGAAAAATAGATATGTTGTTTTGGAGGTTGCATCTAGTAGCATAGGTAGGAAGCTCGAGGCTATCTAGATTAATCCTTAATCTTACCTTCCTAGTAGCAAGGTTGCATTATGAGTCATGCACTCTAATTTCTAATTCCAATGGGTGGAAGTATCATTGTAATCACACAACTTGTATAATGTTGAGTCAGCTTCTATACCCATTTTTTCTGCAGTTGATGATTTAGTAGAAGTGTTTTGACATGTACCTTTATTCAAATGTTGGCCTATCCTTCTGTAAATGTACTATGCATCGTTTAATGTAATCAGCAATCTGAAAATTAATTTAAAATCCACTCTCTATGTAATTACAATTAACTCTCATTTCCCTTCACTCCCTGTATCTCTATATTATTGCATTTTTTGGTTTGTAAACTTTTTCCTGATAGAGATTTTGCTACTATGCTTTTAAAGTTGGGGCTTAGGCTTTATTCAAATGTTGGCCTATCCTTCTGCAAATGTTACTATGCAGTGATGTACTATGCATAGTTTAGCATAATCAGCAATCTGAAAATGAATGAAAAAAACTATATTTTAATTTTCAGTGTAAAATCTCATTCCTTTCACTCTCTTTCTATGTAAATATGATTAACTCTCATTCCCCTTTATTTTCTCTCTCTCTCTCTCTCTCTCTCTCTCTCTCTCTCTCTCTTATTGCATTTTTTGGATTGTTATTTTTTTTCTGATTAAATCCTATTTTTCTGGAAAAACTTTATCTCTTTGTTTGCTGACTTATTCCTGAGAGAGATTTTTGCTACTATGCTGTGAGCGTTGGGGCTTAGAATTTTTTTGGAAATTTAATGACAAGCAAGGTACAGTGGTGTATGTATCTGACAATAGTGCTCAAAGTGGGCAGATGCCAGAGCATTACCTGAAAAACATGCTCAGAGTTCGGCAAGATACACCTATGAGAAAATAGTAACAAGATCTGGGATTCCTATTCAAATGACGAGTGACTTTGGGGGACATTTTGTCAATCATGCCATTAGGATGATGACTGTGGAAAACTGTATCTTCAATTCATTCTTGAGCTTGCATTTACCCTAGGGCCGATGGTTAAGCAGAGGCCATGAACAACTTGATTGGGGTATCTAAAAGTCAATGAGCTATAGAAGAAGTAGATTGAGAAAAACAACTCCCTGTTGTGTTATGGGCTTACCAAATGGCATATAAAGTAGCCATGGGCAATGCTCTCTTTCATCCTATGTATGGACAAGAAGCAGCTGTTGCTATGGAATATTTTACCAAGTCTAAGAATGGCCATTAAAAATAGAATTGGTGATGAGGAGAGCCTTAGGGAGCGGCTCAATCAATTAAACAAATTAGATAAATGGTGACTTACAATGTTGTAGGCTATAGTAGGTTGCACAATGGAGATGAAATGATTGGCATGGCAAGAACATGTGAGGAATGAATTATAAAGTCAAATTTTTTGGTATTGAAGTACAACAAGAAGCATGAAATCAAACTATACGACATTTTTATTAAAAAAAGAAAAAGAAAAACCCCTTATACCCTCCCTTCCCACAAAAAGAATGAGGCTTTTTTTCTACTGGATGGATCCTCAAATTGAAATTACTCAAGTATATCTCAAAAGATTACACATGTATGCCATCCTACTATTAACAACAAATCCTTCTTAATGAACCATGTGTATGTGTACATTCGTATATATATATATATTTTGTTCCTTTTTGTGTACAAGATAACCTATCTTGCAATAATTTACAACCTCAATACTAGGAGAAAAGTGTAACCATAAAAATGTTTATTTGTCAACAACTGAGCAAGAAGCTCAACTTATTGGGAGAACTACCTTAATGATATAGTATCAGGCACTGGTATTTGGCATCCTCAAAGATGAAGAAGAAAGCTATTCCAGTAAGGACTTGTCTCATCTTATCTCTAAATCCCGAGCCCTTCCCAAAGAGTGACATCAACAAAATTAAAGAACAGAGTTAGAGTACAGAGATTTTTATGAGCAAAATCCGACTAGCAGGTTGAGGGCAGCAACCATCTTTGTAGGAGATTAGAATGTTAAAGTGACATGAATGGAGCTTTTTATTCTTTCAACAGGGTCTCAAACACTATTAAAATTTAAAAGCTAAGTTCTTGTTTCTTAGTGCAGATCCTGATCGGAAGAGCCTTTCAAGTGGATGGATATAGATTTTGTTCAGATCACAATGTGGGTCTAAATGAGAAAAGTAGAGTGGGAGTTGGAAGATGCATTTGTGAAAAGTAGGATATTGGGGATACCAGAAGATCATCTTTTATAGACAATTCCAAAGAGTAGTATCCCATCGGAGAACTCATGATAAAAGTTACTTAAGCAATATGGGTGAAACTGTCTGTCACTTGATGTAGTGATGTTGAGTGCAGCAACATCAAGTTGATGCAAAAACTCAGGACTTTCATGTGTTCTAATTATTAACTTTTGTTGCAAGACTATTAAATGTGTATGTTTCTAACATTGTGATTGAAAATATGTTGTCTAATGAAATAATCTTCATAAGTTTTATGGGACTGAATTATTTATTGAATCTCTCTGTCACTTGTGAAATTATTCCCTAGGGTTGAAGGAAAAAATGAAGGATAAAATAATTTACTTACCTCATGTGGATGATGTGCAGGTCCTTCTGACTACATGTAAAGCTATGTCACCATTCACTCCTTTTTTTACCGAAGCCTTGTATCAAAATTTACTTAAAGTTCTTGATTCCGGAGCAGAGGAAAGTATACATTATTGCAGTTTTCCGAAAGTTGGAGGAAAGGTAAAGCTCCCTCATTTAATTCATTTTTAATTAGCAAATTTGGGACATCACTGGGCCCAGGTTGATTGGGGGTAAAAATGAGGGCCTTACTTTCCCGGGTAAACATAGGCCTTATTAATACTGCACACTTTATCGTACACACTTTGAAGGTTTCCTCTGGGTTGAAGGCTGCTTGGATGCAGTGTGGTGATTTGAATTTGGGTATCCTCTATTTGTGTGTATCATATTAACTATTACAATACATTCTTACATAAAATTTGTTGTGGTGTAGGTCAGCATATAACTTACATTCAAGCCAATTTTCAATCAGATGGTGGTTCTCTTTATTCTCAAAATCTTTTTTGTGATTGCAGAGAGAGCAACGTATTGAACAAAGTGTTACAAGAATGATGACTGTCATTGATTTGGCTCGAAATATACGGGAACGACACAATAAACCTTTGAAAACACCTCTCAGGTAATCTACATTTTAGGCATAGAAGACACAGTGTTATTATGATGAGATCTTTATTGAACATTTTTCCGGTGTTCTTCAATTTGTTGTACTTTCCTTCACAGGGAGATGGTTGTAGTTCATCCTGATGAGGAATTCCTTGAGGATATAACTGGGAAATTAGGAGAGGTGAGTGAAACGACTGAAATAGGTTTTCCAGGTTTTCTCTTGAGGATAGTGAGTAATATGATATTTATTTGGTTGAGTGCTTTATAATTCTATTGAAAAATGGTTTTTTGAGTGTTCTGGACTGTGGGATAGCCAGATTGGTGATTCCTTGTATATCATCTTCAATTTTTTTTGGTACTAGTACTGTTGTGATACAAAATCAGAAAAAAACACCTTAAACTGGTAAGAATGCTGAATTTAGCTAACATTCTGATCATAAGAATTGAATGGACTGCTTGAAAGTTCAGTTGTTGCTGAGTTTGACTGGTATTCTGTTACTCAGAATTTTAATCATTTGTCAATATTTTGTTCGCATGCACTTGATTTTTGATAATAAAGATGAATAATCTTTTACACTAGGCATTAGGGATTCACAAGTATCAAGATATGCGGTTTATAAAGACCAGGGTAATTTTATTTTACTTTATAATATTACTGTTCTAATTGAAAATTAGAGAAAAATTACCATCTTTAGTTGGTAGTAGTAGTCAATTTAGCCTTCTTAAAAGTTCAGTTCCTGAATTTATGTGTTATTCTGTTGCTCAGAAGTTTAATCATTTTTCAATTTATTGTTCACAGAAGCACTTGATATTTGTCAATAAAGCTGGATTATCCAGACCAGGGTGCCATAGGCTATTTTTTAACAAAAAATTCAAAACAATTTATCTCATGTCATTCTGCAGTGGCACAAATCAATGTTTAGCTTCACATTCTAAGTATAAAGAAAAATATTCTTTCCGTACTATATTTTGACCATAAGCTTTTTTATATTATGCCACCATTCTAATTCATCTCCACTTCTATCAAAACCAGGATGCTTTCTATCCAGTCTTGACACAACTTTGATTGGATCATTTCATAGTGTTGTTGGAAACTAAAAATAGGGTTTTTCATAATTTTTCTCTATAGACCACAAATCTTGAAATTTTCTAGTTTGACGAGCTTTCCAGAAATGTAAACAAATTAGAAAATACCATGATTTGTGGTCTATAGAATGAAATTATGGAAAAACCTAAAATTGCAATAACTCACTTAATTTTGATCAAGAGCTGAATTTTGGATTGTGATTTCTTTTATCTGATCCTCCCAACTTAATTAAAATTGTAGAAAATTTTTAGCTGTTTGAAGGACACAGGTGGATTTAAAAAATTTAGGGTCTCAACCCCACCTTTGTCCAAATCCTAGCTTTGATACCACTTGGTAAAATCCACACATATAATAATTGCAATAAGATAATGTAGAAGATAGATCACATGCAGCATAGCATGAGATGTTTGTGGGCCATGATGCCCTAATGTCCTTATGGAAGAAGCCACTCCACACTATATCTCCAAGAGATCCCAAACACATATCATAACTTTTTACACAACCATTCATTGATAGTCACCTTCTTTATGTAGGCCTCCTCCTAATAACATAATGGAGGGGTAAAACACTAAACCCATGTAAACTTCCTAATTACCTAATATAATTCATGACCCAATATAACTAACTTAAGGGACATGTGCCACATGCCATCATCTCCATTCACCTATATACATTAAAATAGCTTATCTCTAGGTACATAGCAATGCCAGTATTTCATATAAAGTTTAAAGAAAGTTATCTCATTCATCACAATATGCATGTATTTAAGTAAACATTTTTATTTTCCTCAAAAGTTGAAGAATAGTATGTTAAAGACCAACAAAGCTGTTCTCAAATTTGGAGGAGCTTCATACGGGGTAGTTGTTAATCTTAAAACATTTAGTGAATCCTTAATCTAAAAGGTGAAATATGTGTGGCACTTTTATATTAATGGTATAGCTAACAACAGATCAATAATTGGAAACTATTTCTTGAAAGGCCTAACTCATTGATGTTTAGTGTTGCACATCTGCTTCTTGGGTAAGTATGGATGGGTTCACCTTTTATTCTTTTTGTGCAACTTAAGGATGTCTTGCATTTTCTTTTATTTTTATTTAACATAAGTATTCAGGAACTTATTATTCATTTTGCTATTTTCTCAGTATGTCAGAGAAGAGCTTAATGTCCAATCTGTGATACCCTGTAATGATCCTTTAAAATATGCAACCTTGCGAGCGGAACCAGATTTTAGGTACGGTTTCTTTTGCTATTCGTCATTTCTTCCATTATTTTTTGATGGTTCTCTTTCTCTAGATTAGGAGTATTTTGACAAAAACTTAATCTTAAAGTGCCTTATACATGCAGTGCATTAGGTAAACGTCTGGGAAAGGCAATGGGAGTTGTTGCCAAGGAAGTGAAGTCTATGGGACAGGCCAACATTCGTGCATTTGAAAAGTCTGGAGAAGTAACATTTGCTGGACACACTCTACAACTGAGTGAAATAAAGGTAGAATGTAGTTATAAATCAAAAAAGTGAGCTAATCTACAAATTATTAGTGATGTTTATGTTATGGCCTCCGGGAAGTAGTTAGAAGGTTAGATTGCATATATTAATGCCTTGTTTTCTGCTTCCTGGTTGAGTTTTTGTGTTTTAAGATTCAAACTTTGCAATCTTGTTTTTTTTACATAATCGTTTTACCATAGGTGAGGATAAACCCAACTTTGAATGGATTTATTTCAAGCTCCTCAAACACTGGTTGCCCTAGGACAGGATAACATTGGATAGATTTTTTTCAAAGCTCTCAATTGGTGTGGATGTTACCAATAGTAGTGGATATTGGAAGACTGTTTATCTTTAATATGGATTTGCAATGACCTTTCTGAGAACAGAGCTTTATCTTCAATAGGATTGTCCATCCAGGTCCTTTTACCGACAGTGAATTTCTACTAGGAACTGCATTTATCACTGTTTGCTAATTTAATTTGGTATACTTCTGTGTCCCGTTGGATTTATCATTCGTGGATGTTAATTTGTAATTTATTTTTCACATAGTGGTGGAAATTGTGTTATTTATGATTAGCACTTTCAATTTTCTTTAAATGTCTATGATGGCTGCTTTCCTCAACTTTCAGGTTTTCCGGCAATTTAAACTGCCTAATGGTATAGAGAAAGAGGATATGGATGCAGCTGGTGATGGTAATAAGAGATGATTCAGTTGTTGATTGGCTTTTTTTAATTGTGATGCCCATGCAAGAGACATTTGATACAATTTTCCCATGATACAGGTGATGTTTTGGTAGTTTTGGATTTGCGCCCTGATGAGACATTGTTTGAAGCAGGTGTTGCTCGTGAGGTATTTTGTGCTTCATTTATAAGATTTATCGTATCATAAATCTCTTTAATTCCTTGAGAGCCATATGGATTTATATATTTTGATGAATTAGTTTGACTGTTTTATATTTGTTAGTATGAAATATGTCTACAATGTGCATAGTATAATGACAAATAATACATGTAGATTGCTGATTAGAATAACACAGCCTGGCCATATACTAAATTGCATGTATGGCCATAATTGTTCCATACATATGGCTTGTATTCAATGCTGTGGAATATTCTACAAGATCTAAAACCTAATAGAGAGTCTAAATATTTTGATGAGAAGACATGTATTCTTAAAGACTATCACCCTATGGAATAGCATTTTTTGATGTATTATTTATCTATGTAACTCCATATCTTAATTTGTTGCGAGATCATAAATAATTAATCTTATTCTTTATTGTTCCTTGATTATGATATTTTATTCTGCTCGTCACTCTTATAATTTGTAAATTATTACTATCCCATAATGCACGAAATTAAGCAAGATAAAGTTAATAGGTTTTTAACAGTTCATTATATATTTGTCTCAGATATTAATTCTGGTTTAAATTTGTTCCTCTAAAATTACTAAATTAGGGATTCATGATAATGTTAGCATTTGATTTTGAGAGTTTTCCAGGCACATTAATATTAATTCATCATGTTTCATTTCACTTCTTGTATGTAAGCAGTTTATTGGCAGTTTTTGTAGAATTTACAGCTAAATTCAGGAGTTATTGACAGTGATCCAAATTGAAAAATGGAAAATTTTAGTTGATGGATACTAATTAATTGTTTTTGACTTGAGTCTTCACTTTCAATCAATTATTCTACTGGAGGAATAATAGCTCTTGAAATTTGTGAATATTTTATTTGAAAATATCTTATATTTCAGTTTTTTAGATGACAATATATGATTTCCTGCATTATAAATGTGCATTGTACTAATACAGATCAATAATTTTTAGTTAATAAGTTAGCCATTCATGCAATTCATATTCATGGTTAAGTATTTTTTGTGTAGAACATGTTCATTTAATAAATTTCTTACCAGTTGAAAGGCTCTGTAAAGAAGAGCCTATTATTGGTTTTTTATTGTTTGATTATAGGTGTACAATTTTTCTTGCAATCTGTATAACACTGATCTTTGTGCCTAGCAAATTAAAGTGTCTAGTTCAATAATTTGACTCTTTCTTTTTTGGCAGATTGTCAATCGTGTTCAAAAGCTCCGAAAAAAAGCTGGTTTAGAACCAACTGACAGTGTGGAAGTGTACTTCAAGCCATCTGAAGCAGATGAGACTGTACTGATGCAACTGGTTGAGTCACAGGTATGTGTGATTTTGAGGAGACCAGTTTTTATGGTCCGTGAGCCACATTTTTATACTGAAGTTGGTTTAATAGAGCTGAGAGAATTGACAAATTTAGTTTTCAGGCTACCTACATTCAGGATGCTGTTGGCTCACCATTGCTTCCATCTCATCTTTGCCCAACATATGCGGTTAGTAAACTTTTTGCCTTGGAAGGATTTGCCATATTGTTACTTACCTGTCCTTTGCTTGATAAATAATAGCTGAAAAATAGTAGCATTACTTCAAATCTCACGATTCATCACAAGTAATTGCAACCTTACACATTTCTTGAAGCTCCCCAAAATTTTCCACAGATTTTGATAAAGTGTTATTTGGGCACATTTTTACACTTTGCAGTAAAAAAAATATAGAACACAGGTAGACTGAATTTGTTTAGTTTAGTGTTATGGTTAACACATTTTAATTTTTTTAAGCTTTACTTTAAATATATTTATTTAGAAATTAAATTTAAATCTTTAGGAGAGATTTTTCATTTTTAATTTTCTTACTTTTATTAATAACCTTAATGAGGGTATATAAGTGTAGAAACACAGGGCTGTCACTAAAATAGTATGGTGTACTAAAAAAAAGTACAACTTACTAGGTGAGAGAACCTTACAGCTAGGGCTAACTTTGCTCCTCTCAAAAGTTGACGTCGTAATCTGAATGACTCAATATTTTTCATTGGCTTACTTGGCCAGTTAACTACTTAAATCTAATGTTTGGGGTTCACCTCATCAAAGAAGATGCTACTTCATAATGCTTTTGCCGGAGTTTCAAAAGTAGAGAGGAAAAAAAGTTAGACCATAACTTGTGCATTAAGTAATGTATTTTTTGTGTGCCTATATGTCATCCATTGCTTTGTTGTTTGCATGATGTAACATGTTGCAAGGAGTATTTTTTATTTAATTTCTAAATGTGAGAATCACAACTAATAACTTCAAAATTTGAAGTAAAAGAATGGTCCTCTAATGCCAAATATACTCACAATTATTGGACCTCTTACTTATTTTAGAGCTAGTCTATTGTGCTTTACAAAAACCTTATCAATTAAAAAGTAATATAGTTATAGATTTTAAATGTTTTTAACACTGCAATTTCTTAATATATTATGCTTATTTTATACACATTATAATTTTATTGCTTATAAACCTATGTAAGGCACCCAATAGCCACAAAAAAGAGCATTTTTTGATGAATGAGAGAGAGCAATTGAGCGAGTTCATTAATCGGGGAAGCATGATTGAATACATAGAAAGGTTGGTAAATAACCAACTTGATCGGGAATATCCGATCAACTAATCATAACTATATAAATAGTTATGTATTATTATATTAATGATGTAATAAAAAACTATTCTAACACCCCCCTTATTACAAAATATGCCCAAGAGACCAAAGCATGAAAGTTCTGAAAGTCTCGAACTTCACAGCTGCAAGTGATTTGGTAAAAGTGTCTGCACGCTACTCTTGAGTCAAACAAAACTGGAGCTGTATATTTTGTTGGTGAACATGCTCACAAATATAATGGCATTGCTTGGTATGGTCATGAAACACCGAATTTCGAACAAGTTTCAAAACACTCTGATTGTTGCAGAACAAAGTGGTAGGACTTGTATTAGGAACACCCATACCTGTCAAAATGTGACGTAACCATATCGCCTCACAGACAATCCCCCTTGTAGCTCGATATTCTGCCTCTATGGAAGAGCAAGCAACAGTGGTTTGCTTCTTGCTCCCCCATGAAATTAGACCAAATCCCAAAAAGAAAATGAAGCTTGAAATAGACTTCCTATCATCCACTGAACTTGTATAGTCCGCATCCATGTATCCATACATTGAAAATTTTGCATTTTGCTTATATTCCAGGCCATATGCCACTGTACATAGATGTATCTCAAAACCCTCTTTGCTGCCTTCCTATGAACAACCTTAGGTTTTTGCATAAACCTAGAGAGATAACTGACAACAAAACTGATATCCAACTTGGTATAGGTTAGGTAGATGAGACTCCCAATGAACTGGTGATAAAGAGTAGCATTCACCTAAGTAGATGGATTGTGGCAAGAAAGTTGCAAACTGGTCTCCATAGGGGTCGACTTAGGTTTGCAATCTTCCATGTGGAATCTCTTGAGCAGTGTCTTGGCATACTTCATTTGAGAAGCATATATCTGATTCTTCTTTTGCCACACTTCAAGTCCAAGACAATAATGCAGGAGCCCGAGATCTGTCATGTCAAACGACTGTTTGACATCGTTCTTCGTTGCATCAATCATAAGAACTCCCTGTGATGACTAGATCGTTGACATAAACAACCAGAATGACAATCTTCCCCCCTTGCTCTTTGAGGTAGAGATTGGGATCATATGGATTCCCGACGAATCCATGGTTAAGGAGATGCTCATTGATCTTGATATACCAGGGTCGAGGAGCCTGTTTAAGACCGTAGAGGGATTTGATGAGTTTGCATACTTTGTGCTGCTGCCCAGGTGCAGAATATCCCTCGGGGTGAGTCATATAGACTTCCTCCATGAGATCTCTATTAAGGAAGGTGCTCTTGACATCCATTTGGTGAACTTTCCACCCAAACTGCATTTCCATAGCCAACACCATATGTATAGTCTTGATCTTTGCTATAGGGGCAAAAGTCTCATCATTATCAATGCCTTCCTTTTGTGCATGGCCCTTAGCCACAAGTTGGGCCTTATACTTGTCAATGCTACCATCTACTTTGTATTTGATCTGGAAAGCCTATTTGCAGCCAATAGCCTTCTTCCCTAGTGAAAGATCAACAAATTCCCATATATTGTTCCTTAGAAGTGCCAGATATTCAACATCCATAGCATCTTTCCAAGGTGGTGACTTAGGAGCTTGCTGCACTATTTCAGGTTCAAAACTCTGCATAACTGTACACATAAGAGCCATAATCACTTCGTCACAAGACTTGCTACGAGTCTTAGTCCCATGAAAAGAGGTATCAACAACTGCATCATCTTTTGCAACCTTTATGCTGTCATGATACCACTTAGGAATCTTCTTGTGTATAGAAGATGAGGATGGAGGTGTGAGAGGAGGAAATTTGCCCAATGGAAACAAAATGTCATCTAAATCAACTTCCTTCTCTTCATCAACCTCCCGCTCTTCTGCAATTTCCTCATCAACAGGTTCAACTAACTGTGGTGCTTGGGAACATACAGGTGATGGAGAGGAAGAGGAGCTACTACCAAATTCCTCAGCAAACACTACATCCCTGCTAATGTACACCTTTTTGACTGTATGCATAAGCCGATATCCCTTTGATTCTGAACTGTATCCAAGAAAGATGCACTTGATAGACTTATCATCCAATTTTGCTCTCTAAACCTTGGGGACATGCATGAAGGCAGTACATCCAAACACTCTAAAATGTGAAATAGAGTGCTCAATTCAACAAATACACTGTTGTGTGAACTGCTTCAGCCTAGAATGCAGGGGCAAGATCTGCATCCTTCAACATGCATCGCACCATTTCAACAATAGTACGATTACACTTCTCAGCATCACCATTCTGTTGCGGCATATGTGTAGTGGTCAACTGTCTCTGTATTCCATGCTTCTGCAAGTAAGCTCCAAATTCTTTACTAGTGAACTCCCCCCCTCAATTTGAGCTAAGGGCTCTGAGAGACTGACTAGATGATTGTTTTGCAAGAGCTCTAAACTCCTTGAATTTCTCCAAAGATTCATGTTTGTGAGCCAAACAATAGACCCACATTTTTCTTGTATAATCATCCACGAAGAGAAGAAAATACCGGGCATTTTGATGACTGCAAGGCATAGGTCTGCAGAGATTGGTGTGAACCAATTCTAAGGGATTGGAGGCTTGGTTATCTGCAGCAAGAAAAGGAGCCCTATGTTACAATGTGAGCAAATAACTTCTGATTTTTGAATGGGAGGAAGTCCTCTTACCATATTTCTCTTACTCAATGCAAGAAGATAACCAATACTGAGGTGACCAAATCTTCTGTGCTAGAGAGCTATGGATGTGTTGGTTTTTACTACAAGGGCTTGATCTTTATGTGCAACATCAATCAACTGAAATATCTTGCCTGCCCTTGAAGCACGAACTACAATTGTCCTATTGCAAGTTTTGTCTTTGATAAGACAAAGTTTCTCACCATTGAGTTTATCAAATTCAACTCGCAGATTGTGCTCAAATAATTGACTTACTGAAAGTACGTTCTTAGTGAGCCCTGGGACATACAAAACCTTTGTAAGTCAACATGTATGAGTTCTCAATGGAAGTGAAATATCACTAATTCCTTGAACTTTATATGAGGTGTCATCACCTAATGGAACATGCCCATAGGAGGTAGATGGAGTTAAGGCACAAAATCATTTTTGTTCCCCTATCATATGCCTGGATGCACCAAAATCAACATACCAAACTGAATTTTTAGTTGTGGTAGCCTTTGTTTTTGCAACATACAAAAAATCTTCTTCATCTGAATTACAAGTGGATGCAACATTTCCTTGTTGTTTGTTGGGCTTTTTCTGCCATTGTGGATTTTTCTTCTTATCCCCTTGGAAAGAATTCTGTGGCTTTTTGCTACTGGGTTCACTATTGGCATAGAGTTATACCAACATTCTTTGAGTTCATGACCCTTTTTACGACAAATGAGACATTTCTTTTTCTTGTTGGAAGAGTTGGCTTGGCTTTGATTTGACTGTCCTGATGGACCACTTTGACGATCAGGTTGTTTTCCCTTTTGTTTTGCTGCAAGGGTCTGATTGTCTTGAGTGTTAGTCTCACCAAACATTGCTTCTTCTTGTTGAAGCAAGTTGACCAGTTCTTCAAATGAGGGTGTTTTATGTGCCACATTTAAACATGTAACAAACACTTTAAACGAAGGGGGTAGTGCTTTCATGACTATTGGTACAAAAGAGTCATCTGTGACTTCTGCCCCTAATGCTTGAAGTGTAGTTCTAAGTTCAACAAATCTTCTAAAGAAAGATTCTACCTTCTCACCATTTTGCATTTGGAGACAATGTAATTGATGCTATAGATGAAGGATTTGATATTTTTTTTTAGCCTTATAGACAGCTTTGAGGCGGTCCCAGTCATCTTTTGTAGAGGTTATAGTGCGTATGTGACATTGAACCTCATCTGACACACTAAAAAGGATGATTAACTTGGCTTTTTGGTTGGCTTTGTCAAACTTATTTTAATCATCACCGATTGTAGTTGGTTTGGTTGTGTTTCCCGAAACAATGTCCCAAAGGTCTTCAAATTCTAATTGCATTTGGACTTTGGTTTCCAGGGAGCATAGTTTTCACCCTTCAGGAGTTGGGAATCAGGCAGGAGGAATTTGGGTGCACTTGGAGCCATTTTTTTATCTGAGTTATTACTTATAACTCCGATCTATTTCAAAATTCTATTTTTGTCTTTTAGAAACAACAAAAGCTTTGAATTTTGAATGCAAAACTACAAATGCATTGTATTCCGAACCTTAAATGCAGAGATTATAATATGTCTATTGCTGGAAAACAAATAATTGCAGGAGATTTGAAAATATGGCACCTGTGAAATTTAAACGCTATCTTCTATCCTCCTTTTCACGGCTTGTGTGTCCTTTGCCACATGCAACTCACCTCATACAACAATGACGTCACTAGGAGTCTTGTCTTCCAGGCGATCAAGAAATGGATTCTTTTCACACTTAAAACTTTTTTTTTTGGTTTCTTCGGCACTGGCACTATTGATGCATGTCTCTTTCAGAGTAACTCCATCAATGCTCTTCCCAACTAGACGTTTCTTTTCAAAAGAAATCTAACAAATCTTTCTCAGACGCCTTGACGTCAGTTCCAGAATAATTTCGACATAATACTCATTCGCATCTTCTTTTAGAATGATCCTGGCAAAATACTCATTTGCATCCTCTTTCGGAATGAGAATATGCTTCCCTTAGATAGTAGAATGCTGCACATCTTGCTGCAGTGTAAACCTTCAGACGCTTTCCCAACGAGTAGCGACCGGGCTTCAAAAAATGCTAGTGCGTGAAGGAATCTCCAACAATTACCTACAGGCTTCTCTTCAACATGACCGTCTCTCAAATTTATTTTTAACAACCCAGATGTAATGCACAGACTTAGAATTTTTATGCTTTGATACCATGATGAATGAGAGAGAGCGATTGAGTGAATTCATTAATTGGGGAAGCATGATTAAATACATAGAAAGGTTGGTAAATAACCAACCTGATCGGGCATACCCGATGAACTAATCATAACTATATACATAGTTATGTATTATTATATTAATGATGTAATAAAAAACTATTCTAATTGGTAGCAAGGAGCTCACAAATCCATTATGAGAAGAAAACTTATCCTTCCCACTCATCATGCAGAAACCATGACTTGATAACCATCTCCAAAAACAAAGCAACTTTCATATAGTATATCATTCAAAGATATTCCATGCTAAAAAAAACTGACATAGGTTACTATCTAACTTTATTGTATTCTATTGCCACAGTCTAGTAAAGGTGGACAAAATATGCATAATGCTGCCACCAAAATACAAACAACACTAGACCAAAATCCAAAAAAGAAAAGTAGGGGAAAAGTTTCATGGTTCCTCAAATATAGTTGTAAAAGGATTGGGATTGACCATCATAAGATTCAAAGTCTTAAACTTCAACTATATACCAAACCTTTGTTTAGTGAAATAGAGGGGTGTGGGAAAATGACAAAGGCCTAGACGTATCCCCAACACAATTTTACACTTCTTACTTTCTATATATTTCAAAGGAGGAAAGATCTCCACTAGATTATCCTCCACCTCCTCACAATAGTGTGAATCTATAGAAAAAGCACCAAGAGACAACTCCACTTTCATGGTCTTAGCAACTCCTCAATAATCTTATGCAATCTATTTCACTTTGCCCTAATACATTGAAAATTCTCTAATTGAGAACATAAAAGAGTTTCAAATTGATACATAACATCCTCAATGTCATTGTGGGGAAGATAAGTTCTTGCAGCCAATGATAACATCATGTAGCTGTGGGATTAGGTAGTGTCAAATGCATTTCTTTGCCCAAGAGACTGTCCAAGGTTGAGGAGCAAGTTAATCATGGCCTTTGTAACCCTAATGTAGGGAGCTCCATCTCATGGCCTCCGTAACCCTAATGTAGGGAGGTCCGTCCATCTATTTAGCTAGCTCCAAGTCTAGATGATCCAAGCTCTAAGGTT
This sequence comes from Sequoiadendron giganteum, assembly GCA_007115665.2. NCBI lineage: Eukaryota > Viridiplantae > Streptophyta > Pinopsida > Cupressales > Cupressaceae > Sequoiadendron > Sequoiadendron giganteum. The sequence continues at coordinate 644,424,079 of CM021105.1, forward strand.
GTGGTGGGTAATTTCATGCTCTATGTATATTTTAAAATCCTTCAACATTCTTTCTCATCCCACTTGTGGCCTTCAAGAATTGCTTTTCGGATGCTCACATAGAGAAGAAGAATGGACAAGCATTTAGATGGCTGCCTTTGCTAGATGAACACCCATATCTACCCGTCGTATTAGAGAAGCAAAATGGTTATTTTGCGTGCTAATAAATTGTTTTCTTTAAATGATAATTGGCATGCTTGTTGTGAGGATTGAGAGGAGACATCCTTGATAGCTAACCACATATTTGTTGACAAAAACATACCCTTTAACCAGCCAAAGGCTTAAATGAAGATATTACTAACTAGGAGTTGCTAGGCTCTTGTTGACAAATCCTTTGTCTTTCCTTTTTTGCAAAGTGCCATTAGATGTTCTAAGGTTGATGCCATGGCTAGCTGCCCAATTGGCAATTGAATTGCTGCTCTTAACATGTGAGAAGGAAATTCCTACCAACTCATTGAGATTGGTGAAGCCCACTACACCGTCTTCTCAGTTTCCACCTACAGATAGCCATCCATTTATGTCCATCCCTCAAGAGCAAACCATGCCCTCTACAAATAAAAGATCTAAGGGATCGTTGGAAACTTTATTTCAGAATGAGGCAAGAGAGATTGCTGATCAAGACATAGCAAGATGTGTCTACGCCAATGGATTGGAATTCAACGTTGTTCATTCACCATATTGGCAAAAAATAGTGCAATTTATTAATGAGGCTCCAAAGGGGTATAAGGGCCCAGGTTTTGAGAAGGTGCATTGCACTTATTAGATAAATAGGTGAAATATGTAGCAAAATCTTTGAAGCCCATAAGGGATTCGTGGATTGAAATAGGGGTGACCATCGTTTTTGATGGATAGAAAGATGAAAAAAATCGCCCATTGATCAATGTTGTTGCAGTGTCCCCTAAAGGGGCAATGTTTTTGAGAGTAGTGGATTGTGAAGGACAGGTGAAGGATGGTGTACTTATTGCTAATATCCTTTGTCAAGCTATTGAAGAAGTGGGCCATCAAAATGTTGTGCAAGTTGTAACTAGCAATGCAAAAAATTGTAGGGCTGCTGGGTTATTGATTGAGGAGAAGTATTACACAATTTTTGGACACCTCGTACTGTCCACTCCCTCAATCTAATGCTACAAAAAATTGGAACCAAAATTGAGTGGATCAAACAGGTGTACGCTGAGGCCGAAGACATCCAAATGTTCATCACCAACCACCATATGACACAAGGCATATTTAGACAATTCTCAAAATTGGAGTTGTTGACTGTAAGTTAATTCTCACTATTTTTTAATTTTAATTTTATTTTAAATTTTGATTTTGTAAATTTAAATTATATTTTATTTTGATTTTCAAATAGGTTGCTGAGACCCGTTTTGCCTCTAACATAATTGTGTTGAGATGACTTGTGAAGGTTCATAAGGCACTCTCTAATATGGTCATCAACCCTAATTGGTCCATATGGAGGCAATCTAGCACTGAAGGGGAAAATAAGGTAAAGCAAATGATCCTAGATGATAGTTGGTGGGATCGTGTTGAGTATTTCAGCTTCACTGAGCCCATATTGAGCATGATCCGTTACACTGACATGGATAGACCTTGTTTGGGCGAAGTATATGATGGCATCGACTCAATGATTGAGAAGATGAAAATTATCATCAATGCAAAAAGAGGAAGATCCTAAAGAAAAGTTCTTCAAAGAGCTACATCAAATCATTGAAGATAGATGGAACAAAATGACCACTTCGTTGCATCTTCTTGTTTTTGCATTGAGTCCCAAATACTATAGTGCTAAGATACTTTCTATTTCATCAAGAGTTGCTCCATATAGAGATGTTGCAGTGGCTCAAGGGTATAGGGCAGCACTTCGTAGACTCTTCAGTGATCGTGACTAACGTGATCTGGTGAGGGCTGAGTTCATGGGTTTTGTATGCTTCGGTGATTGTGGTCATGATTCTCTTCGAGACAAGTATAGGGTGGATGCTCATAGTTGGTGGCAAATTTGGAAGAATCGGACTTGACGCGGCCTTGGTAGCCTAAAATAGGACTCGGTCTTGGGAGTAGGAACAGACTCATAAAAAAACTCAGCTAGGACTCGGCAAAAAAAAGAAACCTAGTTTTAAAAAAAGAAGAAGAAATTAATGCATCTAGAGAACATAAGAGCCTAATTTGATTATCAATTTGTCATAATTCAAAGATTACATGTCATATGATCATCAAACACTCAATAATTGAAATTTCATCATTCATACTCATAGTTTCAAACTTTCAAAATGTATAACAGCATCATAAGTTTATAAATGTTTACATATAATCATATGTGAAAATGAGGAAAACATTAACAACCAAATATAATCTATATCTTCCTCTTTGCCCGCCTAATGGAAGTTAATTTTACAGGCCTAGAACTAGTAGGTGCTATAGTATCCAAATGAGGAGATTGGGGAGGGGTTTCTTGATCTTCAAAAGTGTCTTCCTCCTTCGCCATTGCTTCCAATCCTGCTTCTTCTTCTTCTGCTATTGCTCTCTCCAATTCAGCAAGATCCTCATCAGTAAGGAAGACATCAACATCATCATTTTGTTCATCAATAGTCCATTCACCATAAGGATCAATATCATCCAAGTCAATGGACTCATGTAAAATACCCTCCACCTTTCTAGTTTGAAGGTGAAGGTTGTATCGAACAAAACTAAATTATTTAGGCGTTGTTTTGTCAGCCTGTTTCTCTTCTTTGTGTGAATGTTTTCAAATAAATTCCAATTACGTTCACACCTAGAAGCACTAAATGGCTGCGACAAGTCACAGATGGCTAGCTTTTGAAGATTTGGCGTGCTAGCACCATAGTTCTCCCACCATAAATCTATAAAAATACATTTAAAAGTATAAGTATTAAGAAATTAAGAATAAAGTAAAAAATGTAAGGATCAAGTTTCTAATTTCATCTTGTAGTATACTATTGAACAATTTTTTTTACTTGGTTTTTGTTTTTCCTCTCCTTTCAATTGCTTGTTGTGATGAAAAGAGTCTCCCCGCTGCACCCTTGTAGACCTTGAATAGATAAAAATAAAATATAGAAATTTCATGGATAGTCAACAATGAACATTGCAAATTCATAAATAAGATGTAACAATTCTCACCTCCAACGATTAAGCACCATCTTATCGATGCATGTGACAAGACTTGCCATGAACTCCTCATCAACTTTAAATGTGTCAGAGAAGTAGAACTTTGTGTTCAAGAAGTAGGCAAAGGCATGTATTGGCTGGTGGAGTTGGTTTGTCCATATCCGATCAATGATGCACCAAATGATTTCATATTTTCTTTTGTTGGTGCCATAGTAACGTGAAATGGCCTCTTTGGCCTCATCCATGGCCTCATAGATGAAACCCATTTGCATGCCCTCTCCATCCACCATACGAAGAACCCTCACCAAAGGTTTTGTCACCTAAAAAATTAAAAACAAATGTTAAATTATTACAAAATAAACACCTCAAATAAAAAAAAAAAACAGCGAATAGATTATGTATAAAGTTTATTTTTGTGTTTGTTAGATACCCCAATCAACTCTCCATTTTTGATGAATGTGTCATCAAAAACTATGCTCACAATCCTCTCCCCTTTAGGTTTAGTGGCAAATGTGGACTGGGACCAAGCATCAAACACAAACATTTGCTTGAGATGACCAATGGCACCAAGAATGCTTTGCAATGTGAGGAAGTGGCTATCAAATGGTGTCACTCCTGGTCGCACAAGGTCCTTGCCATTTGTGAAATTCCTCATCAAGGAAAGCACCCAAGTATGGTTGTAGATAAATTTTGTAACATTTTTGGCATCTTCAAACACACTTTTGACCCATCCAATCTTCCCAATGTCCTCTAGCAACAAGTCCAAGCAATGTCCAACACAAGGAGATTATGCAATTGTGGGATACCTCTCCATAAGTAGTCTACTTGCAGCTACATATGCAACTGCATTGTTTGTGATATTTCTATTTGTTTGTTTGTTTTTTTTTTTTAAATTACTCATTATAAATTAATGTAAATATATAATTATTAATAGTAGTGATTTGAGTTCCTTATTGAATTTTGGTCAAAATAAACAAGACACTTTATTTACCCTTCCCAATGCAATATGTGACCCGCTAATTGCACTACGTGCTCGTGTGCTACTCTCTCACAAATTGCCCCCCGATGGCTAGACTCCCCTTTCCAGTGATTCTCTCTTCAACGAGAGTGTGTAACTGTCCTATGACACTCCAATATCAGGAATAACATTAGTCCATTTCAAATAATGAAATCCAAGCTTAATAGTTATCCGCAATATTATCATTTCCATATAAAATTCAATCATATAGCTATATATGAATTTATAGGAAACACATTCATAAACACTATAACTAAGCTCATTCATTGTATCATTAAAACGATTACCTTTTAACAACTAACCAAAACAGTTTATATATAGACGAAACACCATACAAGACAACATTATAGAAATTTAGGGCCAATTGTTATGACAGTTAAGCTTCATATTTAGTTGAACATCCATATCAACATGACAGTACAAAATTTAGGGCCGGGTCACAATTAGGGTTGTGACACATTTGATTAGACTATACTTTTGGTGACCATCAACACCTCTCCCCAAGAAATTCCTTGGAATATTCATGATTGTTTTTCCTACCTTACTAGGTATTTGAAAGATAGACATGGTGTAAATTGTAATGGTTGATAGTGTTCTTTTGATGAGGGATCTACCAACCAGAGACAACCACTTCCCCTTCTAGGATGAGAGCTTATTATGAAGCCTATCAACTAGCACCTTCTAGCTAAGACAAGAGGCTTTCCTATTTAATAATAGCTTTCCCAAATAAGAACTTGAAAGTTTGCCTACCTCATATCCCAATATGCATTGTACATTGAGGGAGGCCTCTCCATAATCTTTTAGAAAGGAGATCCTTGATTTACTAGGCTTAATTTTTTGCCCTGTTGCTCTCTTGTATTTCTCTGAGACTCTTAATGACTCTACCTTCCTGAGTTGAAGCTTTAACAAAGAGAAGCGTGTTGTCCGCAAACTGGAGGTGAGTTATGCTATCCAATGTTGAGGACACATACAACCCTTTGAAATTCTTGCACTTGACCTCCCTATTGAGGGCTCTACTAAGGGCTTCTATAGTAAACAAAAATAAGGGGGAGAGTGGATGCAAAATTCCCAGGAGACCCTATACCAGGCTTTATTCATGTCTAGTTTCAACAACATTCCATCCTTCTTCCTACGCTTGATAGAGTTAATGGTTTTATGAGCTATGATTATGCCTTTGTGAATTTGCCATCCCTCCAAAAACTCTATTTGCTCCTTTGAGATAACTCCTTCCATACATTTCTTGAGCTTGAGAGCCATTGCCTTTGTCACTATTTTATATGTGACATTACACAGGGTTATGGGCTTGAATTGATCAAAATTCTTGGGGTTTTGACCTTTGGGTTTAGGGCAAGGAAAGTGGCATTCCATTCATTAAAGACCACTTTTCTCATTCGACACTCCATCGCTACCCTTTAGACATCAATACCAACAAAGCCCCAAAACCTTTGGAAGAAGTTTGCTTGGCATCCATCTGCCTTGGAGCCTTCCTAGCCCTAAAAGTAAAGGTGGCTGCTCTAATTTCTTCTAGGGAGAAAGGTTTCAAGAGTTCCTTATTCTATTCTTCACTTATTAGTCTTGGGATATTGTCTAAGGGACACCTCCTAGCCTCCATATCCTCCACTTGGGGTTGCTCCTAACAATTCCTTAAAAAGTCTCACTTCCTCCAAGTGAATGGCATCGACATCAGTAATTTTGTTGCTTGAAGGAAGGATAATCCTCACAATCTTGTTTGCATGCCTTTTGGTGTTTGTGGAGAGGTTTTGATCATATTTTAGCTACCTTATGCTAGATTTTTGCATCCAAAAAGATTCCTCGATTTTGAGGATGGAGTTAAAGATATTCTGGTAGATTCCTTTCCTTCTCCCTAGACAACAAAAAGAGACCACTTTGTGCAATTTCTTTCTCTAAATCTTCTAATTCACCTTCCATCTGTCTCTTTTCAATGAAGATATCCCCCATCGCTATTTGGTTCCATTGCCTTGGCTTCTCTTTGGTTGTCTTGAGCTGTTTTTGTAATAGCAATCTCTTGCAACCTTTGCATTCCTCTATCCACCAAATCATTAGATTAAGGTCAAAGTTTGGATGCTTGAATGAAAAAATTTCATCTCGAAAGGCAGCCTCTGGGTTTTGGATCCCATCTCATTTTGAACCAAATGGGCCAATGGTCCGAACCTGTTGTAAGGAGGACTTTGGCTAACATTGAAATATTTTGCATCGCCCAATTTGAGTTCATAAGGAATTTTCTAAATGAGATTTGATATTAGCCACCCCTTCCCTCCTATTGAACCATGTGAACCAACCTTCCTTTGGTTTCAATTCGAAGAGAGAAAGCTAAGTGCACGATGCCTCAAATGCTTCTAGCCTTGAGGCTGAAGGGATTTGCCTACAACCTTGTCCTTTGGGTTGAGGATAGTGTTAAAATCCCCACTAGCAGTCCAATTATGGTTAGGATAACATGCTAAGTGCGCAATGCCTCAAATGCTTCTAGCCTTGAGGCTGAAGGGAGTTGCCTCCAACCTTGTTCTTTGGGCTGAGGATAGTGTTAAAATCCCCACTGACAATCCAATTATGGTTAGGATAACGTGCTTGGAAATCCTTGAGTTCCCCCCATAAATTTGGACCACATATATTCGAGATGATAGCCTTGAAACTAGACTGAACCCCTGAAATTAAGACATGCAAAGAATTTTGGAAGGACTCTAGCTCTCTGCTTGAGTATTTTTGATTATCCTAGGGTGGATCAATCCCTCCTGCAGCTCCTATCGAATCAACCCACATCTAATCACTTTTAAATCAAAACATTCTAAAAGCGTCACAAGCATCATCCTTGCTAATTTTGGTTTCTTGTAGCAACAATACATTCAAATTGTACTCAAGCAACCATTTTAATAGATGCCATTTATCAATGGAATTTAATGCCTTGATGTTCTGATTTAAAATCCTCATGGCTTCCTTGGAGAGAGTTCATCACCTATATTGGACAAAATTTGGTGATAGAGGCTTGGGTTCCTTTCAAAATTTCTTCAATGGCTGCCACCTCTGATTTGCTAGCCTTTGCTTTTCTTCCTCGTGGCCTGCCATTCTTTTGTTCATAAAGGAGGTTGGACCTTTAACACAATGCCACTTTCCTTTCCTTTGTGCCATGCTTTAATCTTTAATCCTTGCTGTACCTTCAAAAGTGTCCTTAACACATTCTTCTTCACTCCTTTCTTCACCTCCCACCATATCCATCCCTTCAAGGATCAAGGGTGTCTTGGTCATCAATTTTTTCCCCAATGACTTTACCAAGTTTTGAAGGATCCTCTATTGTGAAAACATCTAGGATAGGGGGTTTAGGTGCACTTCTACCAAAATTTGAACTCAAAATTTCTTTATGCTCTTTCTCCATATCTTCATTTCATGGCCTTCTAAATCTGACTAAATGTTCCCAATTTCAACACAATGCTTTGCTAAATGCCCCAATTTCCAGCAAGAGAAACACCTAATTAGTAAGTATTCATAATACAATTCTTGATTCCAGTCCCATAATGAGGAACTAAGCTTGGTGGCTTGCTGGATTGGTTGGCTCAGAATATTAACTCATTCTAGCATAGGTGGCAAGATCCTTGTAAGATGCCTGCCTAAAAATGAAACACCAAATGCTACCCAATACACCCGCTATGATTTTATTCATAAAATGTAACATAAGATGCTACTACACACAATCAAATAATGAAACGTCTTTGCCAAAATTCAATTAGATAAGCAGATTTTCACACCAAGCAAATAATATTATATATTGCAAATACCGATTACTGGAAATGATCGGTCCACACACCTATCCACAATGCTCAAATCTAAGGAAGCAATTCCGACACTTACTGGAGATGTTTAATAGCTTAGGAAATAATAATGAATTACATAGAATGAACGGTAGTCCCCTCACAAAGTTTCGTCAATAATTCCAAGACAATTGATGAAGTTGCTGATGGGGGAACTGGCTCTACCGATGTTGGATGACAGCTGAGTTGAAGCCTCACACAACCAAGACTCCTAATGCTTGATAGTCGACCTCCGCAGTGCAATCGATGCAGCCTGGTGTTTCCCGTGAATGCCTCCAAAATGCGTGAATACTCCTGTTGTTGACACGGTTGCTATTCTCGTGAAAGTAGGATGGTGGATAGTGTGTATGTACTCCGGGAATACTGGCACGCTTGAGATGTGCAATGCTGGGAAGAATCCAATCAAAATATCAATGCCCCTGAAGACTTCGATCTGCGTGTGACAGCGTGAGTTTCAAACGTATGATGGAGATGGCGAATATCAACACAGACCACTGATGGAGACTACGTCCCACCAGGAGGAAACACGCTACATGGTCGCGATTCCGTGATTCTATTCCAAGATGATCAATCCGTCAGAGGAGCTCGAATAAATAGAGATGCCAACCAAGGAGTCAGCCCAAAGGAAATTGATTTATTAAATTTAAATGTTATTTCCAATTATTTAAATTTAATATTTAATATTATTTTATATTCATTATTATTTATTTATTTTTATTTTAAACTGAAATTGGTGTTTAAAAAACGCGCCCGGAGGAAATCGATTTATTAAATTTAAATGCTATTTCCAATTATTTAAATTTAATATTTAATATTATTTTATATTCATTATTATTTATTTATTTTTATTTTAAACTGAAATTGGTGTTTAAAAAATGCCGTTATGGTTTTTTCCAACCAAAATGCCTCACGTTATTTTGGGGACATTACAGTGCTCCCCGTTGGAGTGTTGCTTACCCTCAAGCAACTTCAGAGCTGAATCCTTACGTGTCCTCGTTCCTGCCTTCGACTCCTTTGAAATGTTCTTAGGCCCTGCCTTGGACAATCCTTGGAGAATGACTTCTCTTCCATATGCTTTGAACTTCAACTCCAGAGTCTGATAATTTGTTGTGTACTCCCAAAGACCACCTTGGTCTCACCAATGCCAACTATGTAGAAATCATCTCGCATCTTGTGTCCCATAGTAAACTCCATTTGTTGGATCCGACGGTTGCATGGAATAGTGTACCCGTTTGCAACTGTCACATCAAATCCTTCGAAATCTTCCGCTCTTAGACTCAATTTAGCTACTAGCCCTTCATCGATGAAATTGTGGGTGGCTCCATTGTTGATTAAGATTGTTACCCTTTGCCCATATAGGTCCCCTCTAATGCGAAGAGAATGATACCTCGATGCTCTTGAGAGTGATGCGAGGGTGCCTCTTGAAAGTCCTCTGCCCAATGCCTCTACCTACACTTCCTCACTAAAGAGGAATTCACCTCCCCCTTCTTTCGCTTCGTCGTTAGAGGTAACCTCAACATAGTGGATTTGTCCCTTGCCGCTGCACCTGTGACCATCTACGAAAGGTCCTTTACAATGATTGCACAATCCTCTTCTTCGAAGCTCGTTTCTGGACATCTTGGGAGATTGTGGTGGTAGTTTTGTTGGTTGAGGAGTAATCTCGTGCAGTGGCTTCTTCAGATGTCCTGTTGACACATTCTTGATCATAAGGTTGTTCTTCGTAGAGTCCTCAAGGTTCAAGGCCCTTCGAATAGCCTCTTCCAAAGTTGCTGGCTCAAAATTCTCTCACCAAGCCTCAAACGGATTCATATAAGCCTTCAATGAAAAAGAATGTGAGCCTTTTGTTTGAGACATCTGGTACCATCACAACAAGCCTCTGAAATTTTGAAACATAATCATCCATGGTGCCCATCTGCTTCAATCTTGTCAACTCCTGAAAGAATGCGTCCGAATCTTTCCTATCAAATCTGTCCATTAGCATTTGTGTAAAATCAACATATGTCTTCACAAGCCCGAATCCTTGGGTCACAATACGATGGTGCCACCATTCATGAGTCAAGCCCTCCAATTGCAATATGGCAAATTTGATAACTTCTCTTTCTGTCATGGGGCTGAGAGAAAAGTATGTGCTCAATTTTTGGATCCATGAGTGTGCCGTCACCTTCCTTGAGCCATCAAAATTTGGAAGTGAAAGCTTGCTGACCTTGTTATACAAATCCGTGTTCATTCGCTATGGATGTAGTCTCCCATCGCTTCCAAACTCCCTCCTAGCTGCGATGAATTGACCGAGTGGAATGGCAGCCTGAGCTTCATCATCTAGCTTCATGTAGTCCTAGACAATGGTGTTGAAGCTGAGATGTTCTTCTTCCTCATGTGTTGCTTCAGTACTAGGCGAAAATGTGGGCTGAGAAGATCTGTGAGGTGACTCCCTTGATGTCCTGTTGTGCTCTCCTCCTCCTGAGTGTTCATGGTTCCCTTCTTCAGCATGTTGGACCTTGATTTGTTGTTACTTGCGGTCAAATTTTGCAACATTTGTAGCAATGCTTGATTTGTCTGATCTTGCTTCTCCATGAAGGCCCTGAATTCCTTGATTTGGTCCTCCGTCTTCTTCTTACCTTTGCCTCCTATTCCCTTGTTGCTGTCTTGGGTAGATGCTTCAAGTTTTCTCCTTTCTCTCTCAATGGCTCTCAAATCACGTTGACTCAGATGCATCAATCAATGGTCACCCACAGGCTGGCAGAATCCAGCACTCTAATACCACTGTAAGATGCCTGCCTAAAAATGAAACACCAAATGCTTCCCAATATACCCGCTATGATTTTGATTCATAAAATGTAACATAAGATGCTACTGCACACAATCAAATAACTGAAACGTCTTTTCCAGAATTCAATTAGATAAGCAGATTTTTGCACCAAGCAAATAATATTATATACTGCAAATATCGATTATTGAAAATGATCAGTCCACACACCAAGCCACAATGCTTAGATCCGAGGAAACAATTCAGACACTTATTGGAGATGTTTAATAGCTCAGGGAATAGTAATGAATTACACAGAATGAACGGTAGTTGCCTCGCAAAATTCCGTCAATGTTCCCGAGACAACTGATGAAGTCATTGATGTGGGAACTGGCTCTACCGATGTCGGATGAGAGCTAAGCTGAAGCCTCGCACAACCAAGACTCCCAATGCTTGATAGTCGACCTCCACAGTGCAATCAATGCAGCCTGGTGTTTCCCGTGAATGTCTAAAAATCTTATTTTAGGATCCAGACATTCTGGCTAAGACTGCTCCATCCAATTCTTGATTCCATCAATCGATGGTCAAATCTCAATGAATTTGGCTATACTCATAGTACTCTTTAAGAGTTTTGACTGTAGGGATAGAGCAAACTCTCTAGAATTTTGATTGCTGGAATCTCCTTATGTACTCTGATATTCACGTTAAAAACTGAAATTTTGTACGGCTTTGTTCTTGCCTCTACCTCTGAATTGTCCAGGTTTGGCCTGCCTGTGTCAAGTTTCTGCCAAGGTCTTGGCTGCCTCTGTCTTCAAGGGGTTTCGCTGGTTCCTTCCATCTATTCACCTTTCCCGTCTTTGATTCGGTTCTCCAATTATTGAACTGCCCTTGTCCCCTTCGCACTTGCACCTGCTTTTATTCACCATTCACTCCTTACTTTTCTATACACATTGTATTTGACATGAAATAACAAAAGCAGTTTTTTATTCAAGTGTTTTATCATTTTTATAGATTTTTATGAGCTATTAAGGATTTTTTCTCATTTTAAACCTGGGTAATTGAAATTCATGAACTTTCTTACCATGTCTTGTCGATGCCCTTTCAGTATTACAATAGCATTTAAGGAACATTTTGCAAATAAAGCTGGATCATTTTCTGTCCATTTTCTGTCCAAAATGTTGCTCTGTAATGTTTGTATAATAAAATATATTTAAAGTCCTTGTAATTGAATCGCTTGTGACCATGTGGGCCATATTTACATGGTGTTATACATCCTGCCTCAGAAAAGATGCCCTTGTGCACTATACTTGTATCTGCACCCAAACAAGTATTTTCAATGTTCTATCATGTGCCTTGCTGTGTTAGTTTGTGAGTCCAGGGAACATGAGGACAAATTTGAGAAATTAAAATAAATTGCTGTGAACATTGATTTATATATGAAAATGAGGTTTTTGTCTCTTATTTATTGTATGATGTGTGGTGATGTCTGTTGCGTCTCTCTCTGTGTTAGGAGATATCAGAGGCAATCCCTACCTGTAATGACCTTACCTCCCTGTCTTGTCATGATGATTGGACCCACAAACCTTCCTTTTGAAGAAAATCTTGAAGCAATATAAGTACATATAGGAACTTGTGACCAAAGTAGGTTAATTCAACTCACATTTACATCCAGTTACCCTAATTACCCTAGAAACGTACTAGGGTAAAAAAGAACCCTAAGAATTAAAGTCAAAGTTTTGTCATTGCCCTGCTTTAGTAAAAATGCAACAGAATGGAACCTCAAACATTTGTGGAAGTAAACTGTTCCTTGCATTGTTCATCAACGAATTAGCCCTACCATTGTTAATAAGCTCCAGATTCTATGTGATTTTCGTTCTCTAGTGTTAAGCTCTAGGCCTCTAATGCGAGTTGTGTGTTTTGTAGTAGATGCTTATTGTTCATTTCCATGCAATAATTTGTCAAATAAGCTTTTACATGGCCAATATTTGTTTTCAAATCCAGTTATTAAAATTGTTTGTTACTCTAATCACAGGTAATCCTGGCGTCAGAGAAATTTACTGGTATTAGTGGGATGTCATTCACAATCAACCTATCGAGGCCAGCTTTAAGATTCATGAACAATGCGTTAGGTGCATTGTGCTCAGGCATGCATTTAAACTCATTCTATAATATGAAACAGAGAGCAAGACTTGATTGGTTAGTAACTGTTGTTTTTTGCCTTCTTTATATGGTTTAAATCCAGGCAATGAGAAGTATGTGGAAGATGTCCAAGTATATTTTCTATCCAGGGATTACTCAAATTTAAAGGCTGAATTTCTCTCAGCCAATGGAAAGGTACATACATCCTTTCTGCCTGCTGCATTAATTTTTCTCTACGTGCATACATGGTTGTAGATGTTTTTCTCTAGTATTTCGTGAAAAGCCAAAGTTAGTCCATGGAGAAAACAAATGTCTCTAAATGCATTCTTTATATATTACATTCTTTATTGCTATCAATATATAGATATTAGCTTTATTGAAGCTATTACACTGCAGAATGGCTTATTATATAATGTAGAGGATCAAAAACCTCTATAACAACCTACAACGTAAGTAAAACTATGTGCCATCTTTAGCACAATCAAAAACAACTACTCGACAATGCTATCAATATCAAACCATTGCAGGCATTATTAGAAACAAAGCTACATTAATTTGATACTCTCCTTAATGACTAATTCTGATACAATCTAAAGCTTATTTTAAACTTGACAAACTAGTCTTTACCAAGTGCTTTAGTCTTATGTCAGCAATTTGCTCTGTTATAGGACAATAATAAAGATGAATGTCTTCATTATCAACGAACTAGTAAATGTGATATTGATGAGCTTCAGTATGTCTTCATACTTGACTCTTCACCATCTTGAGAACACTCTGGTTGTAGAAAATTGTTGTCTATATTGTTTGGTCAAGTTAACCAGATTGCCTCACACCTTGTACTAATGGTTGCCTTATATTTTACCTCGGTGGAACAAAGGCAACTGTATGTTGAAGTTTGTTGTGCAAAGAAATTTACTCTTGAACCAAGAGTGAACACATAACCTGCCATAGACTTGTATTAGCCGATCCATCTAAATTGAAATCAGTATATACAGCTATCATGAAGTCAACAAATCTCTAATATGGAATGCCAAAGTCAAGGGGTTCTTTGACATATTGAAGGACTCATTTTGCAGCTTATCAATGTTCCTTTTGAGGCTTAGACGTGAATTGAGAAAGACAACTTGCTGCAGAACTTAAATCTGGTCAATATTAAGATCAATCGAATACCATACCAATTTTCAATACACTGATTCATTGACCAGTGGTGAAGTGTTAGTTGAGAGCTTTTTCTCAAATTCCATTGATGTAGCTGTAGGATTACATTCAGTCATCCCAAATTTGTCTGAGAGAACTTTGGCATACGTAGTTTGTAATACAAATTTAGTATGATCAGATTTCCAAAATCCTACGCCTGAAATGTATTTAAGTTGGCCTAGATATATCATTACAAAACAAAAGAAATGCCAAATTTCCTGTTGAATTAAAATGGCACTATTTATGGTGATTGCAAGATCATCAACATAGACAATTAGGATTGATACGCCACAAACATTGATTTTGACATAGAATTGATTCGAAACAGTCTTTTTGTAAACCAAAATCTCTGAGATACTTGTCAATTTTAAAATACCAAGCTCAAGGAGCTTGCTTAAGTCCATACAAGGACTTTATCAACCTGTAATCAGATGTGTTTCTTAGGACCTGGGAACTCCTACTGCTAAACCATATAGAATTCCTCCTCCAAGTCTCCATTCAAGAAGGCATGTTTAACATTGATATACCTTCCATTGAAACTAAACAGTGATAGGGATAACCAACCAAAATGTTGCCATCTTTACATTAGGGGAAAAGGTCTGTTCATAGTCTATGCCTTCCTCATATGTACATCTTTTGGTGACAAGAAGAGCATTTTTCCCTAGGGGCAATGTTGACAATGTAATGTCCCTAGAAGAGTTACCATAAATTTTGCCTGCAATCTTATAAATTAAGATGTCAAAATATGCCAAAGAACTGATAATTTAAGAGAGAGTATAAAGGGTTATAAACCTCTAAGAACAATTCTAACTTCTGATCACACTAGTCCTTTATATATACAAATAGGAGTGGATATTATGCCAGTAGTAAATAATATTGACATCAGTTTCCTAATATGAATTCTGAAATTTGAAGTAATGAGTCTGTATTGACTATTAATTCAAGAATGGGAAAATTGACAAGAAGAGATGATCACTGTTTCTGATTTATTGCTTTGAGATCATGCGTTTGGTTGTGCAAGAGGCTTATGCCTTTATTTGATCGCTCTCCCTGATTTGAACATTATACTCCTGTGATTTCTTGGCACTGTATCTGAATAATGTCTGATTGTTTATGCGTCCATTATTTGTCTGACCGTGGGCTCCTTAAGAGCACTTCAGATCTGAGTTTAGAGATATGAATTTGCAAAATGATTGATGCCTCTTGGATAGTGTACCCTGGAGATGCGCCCCCCGCCCCCCTTCCCCAAAATCCCGAGTGTTCTTGGAACGGGGATGTCCCTGGGACGTGGGGATGGCATTCCCAAGTCCCTAGTGGCGCCACCAATTTTGCCACTCGCCGTTGGGGACTGAATGACGCCCCGATGTCCCTAGGACGTTGAGGGGGGACGCCTGTGCATCCTATGGCGGCAACTTCAAGCACATGTTTAAAAAACAAAAAAACACACATTTTTTTATGATTTCTTTGGTTCTAGTTGAACCCTAAGGGTATGTGGGGCCTATGTATGGTCTTCCATGCCTTCAAAAGGCCCTCCAAGCTTCATTTATATTCACATTTTCATTTCTAATTGTTTGCTACAGCAAGAAGAAGAAGAGTGAAGTGTTGAGAAAAGAGTGATTGGAGGAGTGAAAGGAGTGATTGCAAGTGAAAGAGGAGTGACAAGGAGCAAGAAGAAGAAGAGAAGCTAGTGGTTGTTCATAGTGCCTTGCATATCACTGACCGTAGGACACATGTTTACAAGGAGAGCCCAACAATACGATGGGATGTAGAGCCAGAGGAGCCATCACAGGTTGATGAGGATGAGGATGCTTCAAATGTAGGGCTGGTTGGTGTTCCTTTGGCGGATCTTGACCTTGGGGAGTCTAGTAGTTCCAGTGATGAGGAGTTTGCCGACCTCCCGAGGGATGATTAGAGGCCTCCTACACTACATTCTGGGATTTTGACATTTTGATTTTGTACTTGTTTTGATATCATGCTACTCATTGTGATCATCTTTATGAACAGATATTTTTGATATCATATAATAGAAATCTTCCATTTGCCGATTCGACAATTTAAACTTTTATGTAGTATTGAGTATTCTACTTTCTAATTAGTAATTCGATATTGAAAACTTCAATGTTCAATGTTCAAGTATTTCAATTTGGCATTTGCAATTTTGCTATTTTACTTTTTAATAGTCTTTTACATCTTTTCATAACTAGCATTTTAAGTACCATATGTATAGTATATAGTATTTACACCCCCCCCGACCGACATCCCCAAATTGAGGCCCCTTTGTCCCCTCGTCCCCAAC
Organism: Sequoiadendron giganteum; assembly: GCA_007115665.2. Lineage (NCBI taxonomy): Eukaryota > Viridiplantae > Streptophyta > Pinopsida > Cupressales > Cupressaceae > Sequoiadendron > Sequoiadendron giganteum. Next base: position 644,440,449 of record CM021105.1, read on the forward strand.
AGTTGTGTAACTATGTTCTTGGATGATCTACAAATCTCCTCTAATAGCATTCGAATGGGCATGATGTAAGGAGTTGTATCTTCTCAAATATGTCTTTTGCACAAAACTTAATTAACCAATCATTAATTAACTAACTAATGCTTGGATTGAACCGATTGTCTTTTCTTTACACAGTGATAACCTTATTCATGTCCAAGTAATGCCTTTGTGCGATTTCTTTTAGCAATCAGACGGGTTTACTGCAGACAACACCCAAGTCTTGTTTTTCATAAAGCCATCATACTCCAGCTTCATGGCAGATTCCCATTTAGCAATTCCTTCAGCCTAATCATATGTGCTAGGCACAAATACCTATGAAGATGGCTAGACCAAGGTAAAAAATAGAAGAAATACTTGTAATTCTATAGCCAAAGTTGTTGGTCCCTAATTGTTGGTTGTTGGGTCTCAAGTTTTAAGGCCTAACAATGCAAAGGAGGTGATTGATACAAAGCCCATAGGGGAGTCGTCATAGTTAGCCAATAAATCTTGGTTTAATAGTGTTGGCATTTCAATTTGCACCTCTGGTATGCGAATTAGAAACTGACAGCTATGCACATATAAACTGCTCTTTGAATTAGGAGGGGGAGCTCACTCTTTGTTGATGTTGCTTAAAGAGAGTAAACTAAACTAATTTGCCAATCTTTTTGTTCAGTTAAGAGCACAAGGTTATAAAACTCTAGCGTCATAGTTGAGATTTTCTCTTTTAGAAGTTCAACTACAATTGAGCCTACTCTAATGACATTTCTAACTATTCAAGTAAACATAGAGCTTGAGAATTAGAAATAAACAAGGAATGATTATTTGACAGAAATACTTAAACAAACTTTCTTCCAATGCACATCTACAATACTTTCAATGCAAGCTGAAATAAAGATTATGTAAGCAAAACACATAAAACGGAAATCTGAGACAGTAGATCAGAGTAGCAAAGCAGACATAATATTTTATTTGGTCAAATTTCAAGTAACAAAGATTACACTTTTGGGACAGTAGGATTGTAGCAAAATAGGCTTATAGCTTAGCGATCAACCAGAACACATTCACACAAGTAACACATGGACCGAACAATAACTTGCAACTAAAAGAGGCATACAAGCTTGCTCTTACACTAAGTGAACAAAACTGAATAACAATTAGAAGGCACTAGTAGGCTCAATGTTTTGTTATCACAAGCACGGTTAAAGAAAAATGGGCGAGGCTGCCCTTATTTATACACAAGCAGAGGAGTAGGGAACCCTAAAATCTCCTTGCTTTTACAACTAAGACTTGCCAACATGCAAGCCTTATTTCTAAAACAAAAACAAGATAAGCTTCAAACAACTTATGAAAGCAAAAAACAGGGAAAGTGCCAACTATTACAACCTGATATTTTCTTTCTCACAAGGAATTAATAAGGATGAGACAAGAATAGCAAGAAAGCGTGGAGAAAGTATCAAGTTCATTGCTGCTTTAAATCTATCTTTGGAGATCTTTTCTGTCCTAATAAGATAACTCATCAATCAGTATTTTGGGAAAACTAAATCTGCCAAAAAGCTGGAAACTGCCTCTTTGTTAGGAGCATTGATACTATCTAAGGCAATATCCCGCTTTTCTAGGATTTCCTCGCTTTTTGCAATTGAACTAGGAAAACTTTTACATCTTCAGCTTCTTTATCAAATCTTGCTAATCTCAACAATTCTGCAATTGGGGTGATGACCTTTTATAGATATATCCTCTTGCTTCAGCATATCTTTCGCAACTTTTATGCTTCTGACACTTCTTTTGATTTTTCAATGGAAGAGTATTGTACAACTCTTTTCAAATACTTGTCCTTTTGCTCAAAGCACTTCTCAACATTGTCCAACCTGAGGTTGCTATCAACCCTTCCGTCTACTGCTTGAATTTCTTGTGTTTCGGGATTGTAATGCTTGATACAAGCAAATACAAACTCTAGAATTTGTATTGAGACGTGTATTGATGCCGCTGCGAGCAATCCAAAATGACCAAGGTGCCTAATTGCAACATTGCCTACGTCTTCCAAAGCACACAAATTGAAGACTGGTTTGATATGATGCAAGTTAGTTTTAGAAGTTTTGATGAAATCATGATATAGCACTTTCTTGGTCTTGAATTCGATGGGAGAGTTCTCCATATTGGAAAATTTGAAGATTGACTGTAAACTTGACCATGCTTGGACAATTTTTGCACAAACCCTAAAATTAGCTTGCTGATTTTTCTTCTTTAAATGGGCAGATTTTTCAAAAATAATCTGAGATATGGGTTTTCTAAAGAATCTCATTGCAAGAAGACCTAGATCATTCGTTTTTGAAAATTGTTGATGGTTGGTTGAAAAAGCAGAAACCCTAATTTTTTAAATTTTTCCATAAAAAAGCTAAGAGATGGGTTTTGTGCAGAATTATGTTTTAGATGAACCCAGATGATTAGTTTTTGAAAGTACTGAAGACTTCTTGGATATGCATGAAAAAAGCAGTTTCTTGAAAGTTGAAAAATTCTCCAAAGTTGATTAGAATCATGAACCAAGCTGACCCAGATTGTTGAAATTTGAAAATATTGACCCCCTTCTTTTGAAAATTGATGCCCTGGAGAAATAAAGCATGAAAAAGCGAGCCTCATTGTGTGTTGATCTGAAAAATATGAAGAACTCTGAAAAAGCATTGGGTTTTGGTATTTGAATCTTGAAATTAATAAAATTTTAAGTTTCCTCCTCTCTTGCTCTTGGACGCCACCTGCAAAAATTTGTGAATAATGAATATCAAAACCTCCTTATATAGATTTTGAGGAAGAAAAACACTTTTATTCTCCAGTTTAAATCCTTTGAGGCCAATATCGATCAGATTCATCGAATGTGGACGTTATTTGAATGATGCATGATGAAAATTGAATTTTTTTCTAAGGCATTGAGCGTTGGGCGCCCTTCTTAACTAGGAGCGCTTTTCCTTAGTAGACAGCCAATTTTCTGACATTTTCAACTTTTTGCTTGATTTTGACCTCTGTTTGATCCTCGATTCTAGGCGTTCGGTGAATCCAATGAACTAGCTAATGATCTCATTGCGAAGACTGATTGAATCTGGGAAGATTGTCTTGGAGACCGCAACTTTGGAAAATTGAATCTGGGGCATCAAAATCTTGGGTGCCCCTGGCTAGCTGGGGCGCCCATGGCTCCCAGTATTAGCCATTTTTTATGTTCTTCAACTTTACATTGCTTTCTGATTCTTCAGATGAATTCGTGATTCCAGGAGTTAGATTGACCCGATGAAGTGACTGTCAGATTCACTAGATGGCTTGATGAATTCTGAGGGGGGTCTTTCGGAAGTGACTACCTCAGAAAAGTAGTTTCGGGGGGTCAAAAGCTTGGGCGCCCCTAGCTAGCTGGGGCACCCATCTCCTCCAGAGAGTTTCATTTTTTGTTTTTTATCTTTCGCTTTTGACTTTTTCAATTTTGCATAGGTTTACCCCTTAGTTCAGTCTTTGATTTTTGATGACTGCCAACTTTGATGAGCTTGTTGATGATTGCGTTGGAGAGCTAGTGCCAATCTGAAGAGATGCTCTTGGAGATGACTAACCCTAATTTTACCTTCTGGATGCTCAAATCCTTGAGTGCCCTTGGCTAGCTAGGGTGCTGATCCTTGCCAGGCAGTCATTTTTTAACTCTTTTTCAACCTTCAAACTTGACCTCCATGCTTTGTCATCTGTTTGATCTGAATTGCTGGCAACTGACAAGCTTGATGATCTGGCTAAGATATTCAATGGAAAACTGGCAGAATTTTGAAGACAGCGATTGATCTGGCTAACCCTAATTGCTGGATTTGGTGCTCCAAAACCTTAGGCACCCCTAGCTACTTGGGGTGCCCAAAGTACCCAAAATTAGAATATTTTTTGATAATTTCATGATTTCCTGTTTGCCATTTGCGAAGAATTCTTCATTCGATTTGAGATTCTGGTTGACTGATTGATCAAATGATTGTGTTGATGGATTCATTGTGGAGCCTATTGAATTCTGAGCAACATTGTTTGGGATGAGCAAACCCTAATTCCATTGTTTGACCTCTTGAAAGATTGGGCGACCTTGGCTAGCAGGGGCGCCTTTACTTGGCAGTGTTAGTTTTTATTTTGCAAATTTTAAATTTTCCCTTTATTCCTCACGTTTGACGTTACTTTGACTGCTGGAGATTGAAAAATAACTAAGGCACATAATCCTAGGCGCTTAGACTGGGCAAGGGTGCTTGAACTCTCTAGACTTAGTCAAAAATTTGAAATTTTCATGATTTTCTAGCTTCTCTCCTCCATTCTTCATCCTCTGTGCAATGCTTGAGACTTCAAATTTGGCACCTGGTAGCTGAGCAACCTCCATTAATGACCTTGGAGCTCCTAAAAAAGCTTTTGAAAAAGCAAAATAGACCCACCAAGGAAAAACTAATCTTTTGACGATTCTGACTAGACCAGCCTAATGAGGAAGTATTTTAAGCTAATCAAAATCAGTTTGAACCTTGGAAGCCAAACTTTCTATTTTTAGAAAATTTTGCTAGCATCCATTTGAGAAGAAACCCAAAAAAACCCAATAAAAGTTTTGTTTTTAGAAAGTTTCTAAAAATAGAATTTTCGTAAAATTTAGGGCCGAAAAATTGATCTCTGGGTTTTGTAGACTAGGTCGCTATGAGCAGACCTAGATCATTAGATTTTGAAAATTTTGAGTTTTTGACCCTAATGCAAGACATGCAAATTTCCAGTTTTGACCTTTTTTGACAATTTTTAACAAGACTTATGACCTTTTTTCAAAATGCTTAAGTGTAGCAAAAATCAATTTGAGGTACAACAAATAGAATGTTGCTCCCTACCAACGTTCCCTCCACTAATCTGGTTACATTGCCACACTCTCTTCCTACCTCATGCTGCTCTTAAAGTCTGGCTCATGAGATTGAGGGTGAGTTTGTGCCTCATAAGAAGATCTTAGTGTGGTTCAAATCTCCAAAGTTTGTGCAGCTCACAAAGGATTTCTTGAAGAACAACTATAGAGCTCTTGACAAGCTCAATGATATGCCTCTTGTTTCTCTTCTATAAGTTTTATTTCATGGAATGTTCAAGGCCTCACCAACCCCAAAGGAAAATAGATGGTATGGTATGTTCAACAAAGATTTCCCAAACTTGATGATTTTGTTTACAAGAGTTGAAAATTGCAGGCTTCACATTTTATTTTGTTTGTTTTGTCATTTGTCCAAAAGGTCATTTTTTCTTAGTGATCATGAGCCATGTTGTGGAGGACTTGCCACTTCCATTTTACCTAGGTGGCAGCCACATATTGCAGATCATGGATCTAACCCCACTAGCCTTGCTTTGTGGGTCCCCTTTAATATCAATAGCCATTCTCTTGGGGTTTTAACATTTATGCTTTCAAATTTTCAATGATGCTATTGAAAGATCTCATATGTGACTATGGATTGTGGAATCCCTTCCCACTATCTCTTGGTTGGTGTGGGCCCTTCAATATAGTTGAGTTAATTCCAATAAATGCAGCAACCTACCTATGTGATGGATAGCTAGCAAAATAGAGGCTTGGTATTTATTACATGCTTAATAAATTGGGTATTTTCGATCCAAATGCTGGTTGTCATCATTCTAATTCCCCTTTTCATATGTAGACAATTTGAGGACTAGTATTGAGATAATTCTTAAACGTGTTTGATAGGGCCGTGTTGTTAGGACAACACATCTTTTCCTTTGTTATTTTTTCAATTACTAGGTGAGTCTTTGCTGGGCATTGTACTTTTAGATCCTTTTCCAATTTGCTTTTGAATTGAATGGCACATTGTGGTGCTCAAGACAACCAAATCTCAATACATTTTTTGGTTGAGTCATCATTCTATTTTGGCCTATATTCAACACTTTTGGAATCTTGAGCCACATCCTGATGGGTTTGGTTGGATCATACTTTACAAACTTTAATTGGAAGAGTACTCAGCAAGCAAAAAAAATCGACAAAGAGAGTACTTAGGAAAAACTTGACACCTTTAAAAATACATAATTTTTTGAAAGAATATAAATTTAATGCAAAATATAGCTACAAAATGTATCAAATGAGTTTGTTGGGGCTCTGGGGGCAGTGCTCCCGGTGGGTTCAAGGGCCACCAAACCCAAATGAAGACCTTCAAAACCACACAGATCTTCATGGTGTGCACCATTTTCATATTTTTTTAAAAGTTCAAAAACAGAACTTATAAATCCAAAAAAACAACGTTTTTAGTTTAAAAAATTTACCCACATCAGATGCATTTTACTTGCAACAACGATTTATCAAGTCGGAGTCACCAAGTTTTGGTGAGTACTAGCCAAAAACCTTGGCGATGTTTTTCACTAAAAACTTGGTTGTTTGACTCGGTGAGTTAACATTGAAAAAATTCATGCAAGAAAAGAACCCGCAATTACTTAGAAACTTAGTGAGTACTCGTTGTGTTTGCAAACTATGGGTTGAATCTAATTGTAGAATGACATTGTCAAACAAATTTCTCAATATTCGCACATCTATGGCCACCAATTGGTGTTGTTCCATTGTTGCTGTTACGAGGCCATCACCTTGGAGCTACATTGTGCCATTGTTGAGTTAGAAGCACCTATATTTTCTCCTACTCTACAATTATGTGTTGCCAAATTTCCCCAATAGAATTAAATTGTTGATAATCATACACTCTAGGGAGCTCAAATCAAGAGCCATTTACATTGGCTCAAAATTGGGGATAAAGTTTCCAAGGAATTTATTCATTCCCTTTGAGCTTGCCAAGGGCTTCAAAAAATTAAATGTATCAGATAAGGCTAGTAGATTTTTCCCAAGGTTCCAAATATTTTCTAGGTCATTTTCTACCATTACCAACAAACTTTTCTAGCTCAAGAGGCTTCATTTGAAACTAAGCAAGCGCTTTAGCAGTGTGTGTGTCATCCCTTGTAGGCTCTCCATGATGTATTGGCCCTTATGTTACCAAAAGCTCTTTCTAGAGGATCTTAGAGAACTAGCTTTCTCAATGGCTAATTAGAAAGCTCTTGGCTATGATGGGTTTCCTTGTGAATTTAATAAAGTCATTTGCGGCTTTATGTAATGTCCCTTTTTGGTAAATTCCTGGTTTTAGGTCTGTAAAACAATAATAATCACTTAAAACTGATATTAGCAATAACAAGTATCAACTTTATAGTAATATTCAAATTAGTACATGAAATATTATAATATTGAGAGCAATACATCATAGCTAAAACATCATAATAGTTAGATCTATAGTTCATAGCTAAGTCACCAGGTTCGAATTCGAATTCGAGTTCAACAACATTGAAATTCGACAAGGAAAAAATTCGAATTAAGTTCGCCTTATGTAATTTTTTAATTTTTTTTTATAAATATAATTAATATCTCCATACAATTGTCTAAATAGTTTAACATTGATAAATAGATTTGAATCATTACAAAAAGATGACACATTTATAAAATAGAAACCATAAGAAACATGTGAAATCATGATTGCAAAGATGTTCTTTTGTCAAAAGGGTACGATAACAGTAAAGACTTTAGAACTTGAAAAAAACTCCAAGTCATCAAGAGCACTTGGCTGAGATGCTAAATCATCGTCATCTGTATCGCTACTCAATTCATCATCTGCAAAGTCAGGCTCATCTGCAACTGCTGCTGCTATGTCTTCTTGAATTTGTCATGAGGAAGAGTCCTTTGTTGATTTGTTCATGAGCAATTTTAAATTGCTGCGAACATAGACAATATCTTCCAACTTTCCAGACAACAATTTATTCCTCTTTTTGGAATGGATGTGGTAAAAAAAACTCCAGTTCCTCTCACAAGCTGATGAACTTGCTCCCTAACTCAAAACTCGAATAACAAATCTTTGTAGCTCAGGAGTTTGTGCTCCATAGGTCATCCACCATGTATACCCAGGTAAATGTGCCATGCCATATTTGGCTGCTGATAATCCAAACATCCCTTCTCCTCTCTTGTATACCCACAATTGACTTCTGATTAGTGCTGAAATTGTTTAATTTGATTCAAACTTTCGAACAGCTTCTAAAGCCCTACCATAATTTCAGTGTCACCTTCTCTATCAATAGAAAATAATTTAGGATCGAAAAAGCAAGCTACTGCATGTAAAGGTGTGTGCATCATTTTCCATCTGCAATCAACTACCTCCCATATCTCCATATATTCTGCTTCTACATTATTGAGTACTTTTTGAATAGCTTCCTTACAACAGTCCATGCTTTCATAAAGCATGCCAAGGCAAGGAGTGTCACCATCAACCATACGAAGCACGTCAACAATTGGCTCACATATAAGCAAAACCTTTGCTGCACTTTCCCAAAATTTGCTATTCAGAATGATTTGCTCTATGTTCTTCCCCTTAGGACCTTTAGAAAGCATTGAGTGTTCCCACTCATTGGAACAAATAACAGATCTCAAAGCTGGTTTTTCTTCAACCACTCTTTTCAAAGTGAGATAAAATGAAGCAAATCTTGTTTCACAAGGCCTCAACAACTCCTTGGATGCATATTGCCTATAAAGACTCAATTTGGGATGATGATTCCTTATGAAATTTGCAGTTGCTTTCCCTCTGTGAATAGCTTCATGTACCCATGGGAATTTAGCCAAGTCATGAAGCAACAAATCGAGACAATGGGCTGCACATGGGCTCCAATATATTTGTGGGTACTTCTCTACAATCAGCTTCCCAGCTCCCACACAATTTGCTGCACTATCAGTTACCACTTGAACCACATTTTCCACCCCTACTTCAAGAATGGCTTCCTCTAATATTTGGAAAATGTACTCAGAGGTTTTTTTTGTGGTTCATGGTGTCAATGACTTTTAGGAACACAACACCCTTAGGACAAGCCACCAAAATATTAATCAATGGCCTTTGACATGTATCTAACCATCCATCACTCAATATAGTGCAACCTGTTTTCCTCCAAGAGTCTTTAACAATAGCTAATTTCTCAGTCACTATCTTTTGACCTCTACAGAAGAGTTGTCCTAATAGCCTCTGAACCTGGGGTGTGTACCCTTTTCCAAACTCTGCAATTTTGTGGACAACATTGCGAAAATGTGGACTTCTCGCAACATTGAATGGAATAGCACTTGTGTAAAATAAATCAGCTATTGCATCATCCACCTCCTGTTTCTCTACTAGTTTCCAAAAGATTTTCAATGTTCCACTCTCCCTCATCGGTTTGGATAAACCAAAAGAGGAAGACATAATAGATGTTGAGCTTGTGAATTTGGATTGAGACATATCTTCTTCAATTCTTTGTTTTTTTTGTGATTTCTTCATCTTTCCCACAATTGAAGAGGATTGTTCTTTCTCTAAAACAATTCTCATTTTCGGGGTAACTTCAGGACATGCTGTAACACCTCCTCCTGTACCATTTGTAATACCAAGTAAATGGTCCATTGCCCTTGTCTAACCGCCAATAAAAGGTTTCTGACACTTGGTGCATTTGAGGTCAATACCATTCCGAATGATATATTTCCATGCCTCTGCAGTTGATTTATGGGGAGCCATAATTTGTATGTTTGAATGACAAAATATTATTTAATATTAAAAAATTAAAGCATTCACATAATTTAAGACAAAATATATTGATTTTTTTATTTTAAATCTAAAAAACAAAATAACAAATACTAGATTTTATTTTAATAATTAATAAACATAAAAAAAATTTAACATTTTTTTATTAATTTAAAAAACAAAATGAAAACACTAAATAATAATAAAGTAAACTAGAAATCTTTAATTTTTTAAATATATTAATATAATTTACATTTTATAGTAAAGTAAAGTGAACTGTTAACATTAATAAATAATAAATAAACACAATATTAAATACAAAATAAAATAATGAAATATTAAATACTAAATCAAATAAAAAATATTAAATAAAGTTTACTTAATATTAAATATCAACTATAATAAACAAATTGAACCCTAAACTTGAAAAAAAATAAAAAATGAACTCCCTACCTCCTTCAACGACAGAAGCCTGCGACAAGCTGAGAATCGCGATTTGCGGGAATTGTAGAGAGACGTCGTCCATAGTTGAAGTTGATGCAGAGAGTGACGACCGTCCACAGTTGATGGTGATGCAGAGAGAGACATCGAAGCAGAGAGATGTCGAAGTAGATAGACGGCCGCAGGAGACGTCGAAGCAAATAGTCACGACTGCCGTTGAGAGTTGAGTTGCTAGCAGATAGTGATGCCACCGGCTGCAGTTGAGAAGAGTTGCAGACGTCGAAAAAGAGACGAGTTGCAGACGCTACGAAAAAAATGAGTTGTAGACGTTGGAAATAAGAGGTGGTTCGATATCAAACGTCACTGTAAGTTATATAAAGAAAAAACCCTAATAAAACAATCGCTTTATGATATTTTTCAACTTAAATGGTTGACCGACGAATTTGTTCGAATATGAACGAATTTTGAAATTCGACGAATTTCGAATTTCATGTTGAAATTCGGTCGAATATGGTGACTTAGGTTCATAGCATCATTAACATTTGAATTTAAAATATCTTAACATCATTAATGATTATTCCAAGGCATGTTCCTATAGCCAATCATATTAGGAAATCACTTGAAATGTTTACAAATTGCAATCTCAAGGATGATTGTCCTTGTATTGCAGGAGCATGGGTGGATCCTCATCCATCCATCTCGGGGTGGCGTACTTGAGAAGACCCCCAAGTCCAAGAGCACTCATTTGCCTCTTGGTCCATGAACATTTTAGGATCTTAGGTCCACTCCATCCCTCAGTCCACCTTGTGGGGGCTCCATCCTCTTTGATCAACCCAAGAGCATTCATTCGCCTCCCAACCCTAAACGTTAGTGACTATTTTTGAATCTCTTCCTTGTTTTCATTGGTATTGAGGGATCGAGGAGGAAATGTCTTTGGTTGCCAATTTTCCTAGTAGGAGGGTTGGGTATGCGTGTCTGAAGGTAGATTCTTTGAATATATTTTGTCCTTTGTTGTAGTGAATTCTAACCTCAATGCTTTTTGGATTGCATCTTGAAGCAATGTAGGATCAAGAGCGCCTACCAAGTCGTGGATTGATTAATATGTTAGCCTTTTTTCGATAATTCTTGATACAATGACAGAGATATTTTGAAATTCAGCCACATAATCTTCCACTGATCTTTGTTTCAATTGAGATAGTTCTTTGAAGTGCCTTTTAGGATGCTTTTGATCAAATTGATCTATGAGCTTTTGTGTAAATTCATCACAGGTTATGTTTTGGTGCCCTTGGCTAATAATAACATGATGCCACCAATCATGTGCAACCCCTTCCAAATGTAAAATGGCAAAATTGATAGCATCCTCTTCGGTCATGGGACTAAGGTAGAAATAAGTGTCCAACTTTTGGATCCATGAATGTGTAGTGACTTTTCCCGATCCATTAAAGCTGGGGAGTCATTTTACTCACCCTTTGGCGTAAGTCTTTATTTGGTTCTCTGTTTTTCCTTTCTATGGGTATTTCATGCCCTAGCATCACAATATTCTTCAAATGGGATATGTCTCCTAATTTTAGGGTCCGTTCTTGCGTAGGCCCCAACATATTCGTCAAAGTCATTAACCAGTGGATTGGTTTCTTCTTCTTCTCTTGTTGGCCCTTCCCTAGGTAAGAATGAGTGTCTTGTTAACCTAGGTGTTGATCCTAGTGGTGATCTCTTGTTATTCTCTGAGTGATTAGAGTTGACATCCTCCCATTAGTTTGGCTGGGTCTAAGAGTGTTGATTGTGTTATTCATGTTTTGTAGGGTTTGGAGAAGTACTTGAGTTGTCTTCTCATTTTGTTCCATGAAGACCAAAGTTGTCCTCTCGTTTTGGTCCATGAAGGCCCTCAATTCATTTCCTAGTTGTTCACCCATTTTATTGCTTTGAGTAGGCTTTAGGCTTGTGTCTTGCTACTAGTTTCCTTCTTTCTCTTTTGAATTTCCTTTGAGCTCTTTGGCTTAATTGCATAAACTACTCTTCTTGATCCTTAGGCTGGCAGTATCAAGGCTTTAATACCAATTGTAATGTCCCTATTTTTGGTAAATTCTTGGTTTTAGGCCTATAAAACAATAATAATCACCAAAAATTGATATTAGTAATAACAAGTATTTGTTGGAACATGTTTGTCGTTGCGCCAAAAGATCAACCTATTAACGCCCAATACAAATGCCAATGATTAACAGATCCACGAGAGGTGGTTATTCCATGTCACGTATCTGAAGGGAGATGCTGGTGATTAATCCAACAATGCCCCCTCAGCATCACTCGAGGGGATTCAAACCCGTGACCACGACTTTAATACCTTTTGTTGGAACACGTTTGTCGTTGTGCCAAAAGATCGACCTGTTAATGCCCAATACAAACACTAGAGATAAACGGATCCACAGGAGGTGGTTTGTTCATTCATGAATTTGAAGGGAAACATTGGTAATTAGTCCAACAATATTGACTTAAAAACATCTTAACATCATTAATGATTATTCCAAGGCATATTTCCTATAGCCAATCATATTAGGAATTCACTTGAAATGTTTGCAAATTGCAATCTCAAGGATGGTTGTCCTTGTATTGCGAGAGCATGGGTGGATCCTTGTCCATCCATCTCGAGGTGACATACTTGAGAAGATCCTCAAGCCCAAGAACACTCATCCGCCTCCCGGCCTACAAACATGACAAGATCTTAGGTCCACTCCATCCCTTAATCCACTTTGGGGGTGCTCAATCCTTATTGATCAAGCCCAAGAGCACTCGTTCGCCTCACAACTCATGAGCAAGGCAGGAGCTCCATTCCATCCACCTCGATGTGGTATGCTTGATAAGATGCATGAAGACTGCCTTCCTCAACAAGCCCAGGAGCACTCATATGCCTCCCAACCCATGAGCATTTTATCTTGGAGTGGCGTGTTTGATGAAGGAAAGGCCATTACTTCACCTCTCGTGAACTTGAAAGGTTGATCGACCTACCTATTTACAAAACACTTCTATAAATTCAAAATAGATTGCTAAATGAATCTACTATATATTAATTGGTAATAAAATATCATTATGCAATTATGATATATATATATACCTAATTTATATTCTCAAACTTACGTTTCAATTTCTTATTTTCCTTTTTCCAATCTTCTCTTTTGCGTCTGCCCACTCATTTGTTCTCCCTTTTATATCTTCCATGATGGGGAGAGTCACATCCATTCATTAGTCATCTTAACAAGGGACACACCCTTCCACAACCAAGCGCTGCCCCCCATAAATTCTTTTAATTATTAATTATTTATTTTCTTATCGAGTCGTTGCCTTATCTTCTTTAATTAATTCTCATTGAACCCCTTGAAGAGTTGTCAATTTCCATCTCCTTGGTCGCCGCTTCCCTATCTCCTTGGTCAGCAATTATCATTAGTGTAGGACAGGCTGTGATCACCTATTTTCATAAGGTGCGATTCTTTTTGATGGCAGGGGCATGACACTTTATCAGGTTTGATCTTCTTCGAGTTATATGGAAGCTTTTGATATGGGATCCTTAGGTGCTGTAATAAATAAAGGTAATATTAAATTCATACCTAAGGCGGGTGATTATGAGGACATTTGCAACTAGTGCTTGATTACTTAGTTAAATATCTCTTATAAGATCATTGCCAAAACCCTTTCTCTCTACATTCACCATTTACTTCTACTTATTGTTTGGCCTAAGCAGGCTAATCTCATTAAGAGAAGATATATCTGCTAGTTTTACATGATCAGATAATTCAAACTGAAAGCAATCAGAAAATGCAGCACATAAGACAATTAACACAGCAATATACCCTAGGAAAACCCTCCAACCTGAGAGAGAAAAACCCAGCCAATATATCTCTTATATATTTATTGAATAAACAAGAGTCTCCTTTACAAGGAGGCCGATTTGGAGGCCAAGTAAGAGCACCACAACCTAATGCTAACACAGAAATAATATGATGCTTATAGTGATGACAAACTCAGCCTTCTGTAATGCTGTGATCAGCCTCTTCAATATATCAATCTGCCTCTCCAAGAAATTCGCACTTTCTTGATCACAGGTTCAGCCTCCTTGAAACCTTCGCTCTCACTTATTTAATATATTGACCTGTCCTTGAAGTAGATCGCTCTTGAAACTCACAGCCAATGTAAAGGATGAACTTGCACAAATGATAATCGAATGAACAATTTTAATGTCTTTCAATGATCGAATAGTATCTCCAATATATACTATTCGATGAGGAGGTCTTCAAAGGATGCGATTCCTCAAGGTGAATGGTTGGCCTCAATGAAGTATTTGTCTCTTCAAGTAGATCACCGATTAGAAGGAAGTCGGCCTCAATACATAAATATTAATAAACATTATTTAGTTTACAAGAGATGTGACTCTTCACATCATGTATCTCAATAAAATAGATATTAAATAAATGAGGTGCCTCCTCATAACTGTTATCCACATAAATTAAATATAATCTTGCAATTCAAATAGCCGTTAAGGCTATCATTTGAATTGCCTTTGAAGAGCGCTGGAAGTAGCAGCTCGACGTTGCTTGAACATCAACAATATCTAGATGATATCATTGTTATTTGGGAATGTATGGAATAGGTTAGTTTCTCTTAGCAATAGGGTATTTTTTATCAATATTGACTTTGCTAAGGCTTATGACCATATTGAATGGTCATTCATTCTTGCCATGGTTTAGGCTCTCAGGTTTGGCCCTAAATTTCTCCACTCATTTTAGATGTAAATTGCAGATGCCTTAGCTTACTTCACCATCAATGATCAATAATCCTCCTCTTTCTGGCTCTTTAGATCCATTTATTAAAATAATATTTAGTATATATTTAATGCTCAATATGTAACGTATTGTATCTCCTGTATTTTAGTTTCCGTTTTCTGCTTCTTTTTATTTTTTGTTTCCGTGATGTTTCCATTCTTAATTTTCGTTGTTTATGGAAACATTCGGTTTGTAATCTATTTATGAAGCGTTTTGCTTCATTGTTTATATACAAAAATATTTGAAATCTCAATCTGTAATTTTTGCTTTCATGGTATCAGAGCCATGTTCATTTGAGCGAAAAGATTTCGTTTTATTTTTTAGCATTTGATTTTCTTTGTCGTGAATGAGAATCAAAATCTCCTATTTTGTTGAAGATTTTGTGAAGTAATCGGGAGTTCAATTTTGGTCGTCAACTCAATTCCGCACGAGTCTGTGAAGATTTTCTTGGGCACGACTTACCTATGCGTAATCGCGTCAAGCTCCTTGTGAGTTTCTGTAAAGCCTTCCTCACGACTCCTATTTGTTTTCATTCATGCGTTCTTTGTTCTTGCCGCACTTGTTGCTGTGATCGAGTGGGTCTTCTAGTTGCTCGTGATTTGTTGAAGAGTATCTTTACGTGTTGTCTTCTCTTCCTTGGACGCACGATCTTCTATTTAGGACATGTTTTCTTGGATGCACGACCCCCCCACTCCCACCTGCATTTTGCCTTCTTTGCGTCTCCATCATCACGTCTATGGCGTGGTTGTTCCAACTGAGAGCGTCATCCTGCCGTTTTATATCTAGTGACGGATTTATGAAGATTCTTCTTTTTCTTCTGAGCAGTGATAGATTTGTTCCCAATAAATGTTGTCGTGTGTTTTGGAAATGGCTTCCTTTCTGTATGTGTGTTTCATCTACATTTGTTTTGGGTGTTGACTTGGTGTTTCTGTGTGCACGTATCTTCTTTGTATACTGTTCATGTAGTGAAGGGTGTTGATTTCTCATTATCACGTGTTGTTGCCAGTAGCCTTATTTTTATTTGTAGCTGTTGTTAGTGGGCCCCTCTTTTGATTTCAACTATATCATCTGCCTTAGTGTGACCGTGAGATTTGTGCCTTTTTTTGCCACATTTCTGCATTTTTGGGGTTCTGTGTCAGATTATTTTTTTCTTACAAATCTGTGCAAAATGGCATCTTTGTCGCACATCATGCTGGAGGGCAATAAAAAATTCAACGGGCGCAAGTACAACACCTGGAAGCAACGAATGATGACTATCTTTTGCTAAGGATGTGTTCTTGCTCCTACTTTTTATTGAACTACAACTTAATATTTTGGCTATTTGCTTGCCATTGCAATTGCCCAATAGAAGGTCAAAGGTATTTTCCTTCCCTTCTCTAATCTCTAGCTTGTTAATGGTCACTTCTCTAATGATTCCTTCCTCATTCTTCTCAAAGAGCAAGATAATGTTTGCCAAGCCTTGCAATGTCTAAATACTTTTTGCCTTGCCACCAGCTATAGCATATAGTGGCAAAAGAATCAATGTTATTGTCAATCTGTGTTGAAAACTATTAGCTTCGGTCAGAGGGAGTGTCCTAGGTATAATCCGCTTTCAACAAATCGAATACATATATATGTCTTGAATTATGACTGATTGTCGGCTCTATTAGAAAAGTCTTGTCAATCGAAAAGTCGCGTCTTTTCTCAACCATATATATGGGAGTCTTGATCTTCAAAAGTAATCATCGAAATCAATAAATGTTTTACTCTTGCAGATTGAATCTCCAGCTGAAGATCTTCAGACAGATTGAATTTAATAGATCCTCAACATGGTATCAGAGCCAACGTCTGTCTGGTTGAAGGAGTATCCAGCATAATATGATCTTCGGTTGGTGTCTACCTTAAATTGGCATTCAATGATGATTCCGGAAACAGTCATCATCTGTCCGTATTGAAAGGAGATCACGAGAGAGCATCGCTAGTTGGTGGCATCCGTCTTCTATATATTCGCATCTTCCCGGTCCCTTCGTTCAGATTCTCACCTCTCACAGAGCAGTAGGAAATCTTTCGATGGGCATGATGGCTGCGTAGCCATTCGACTGTCGCCATCTGCAATTAGTGCCAGTTTCAAAGTGCCAAAGGGCCGACAGTCCTTCTTCATGGGTTCGTCCCATGGCACAGGATGTGCATGAAATTAAGAAAGAGGCCATTCCATTTGAGCATGTATATCATCGGTCACATCCCTGTCACTTATATTCCAGAAATATCAATGTTGCTATCGTAACTTCAATGCGGGAGACTCCGCAAAGGACGACCTACTACGAATGCAACAGACGATGTAGACATATGTATATCGCCACACAGAAATACCCGATAAAAGTCTATAGTCTGTCTAGGTGATGCCGAGGTGATATGCCCTGAATGTTGCGGCTCGTGTTTCTTGAGATCGGGTTGCTTCGAATGGCTATATTGGCAGATAGAAGCGCGCAGATCTGTCTATTATTCCCTTGCACCGAGGTATGTGCAATGGTTGTGACCAAAGCAAGAAGCTAAGCTACAAGATCATTTAAAAGGATAAGTATTCTTTGTTTTGTTTGAAATTACCTTTCTAGGCTGAATTTTTATATAATTTATTTTCGATCATGTGTGATTAGTAAAGAGAGATCGTGTTTTCTCTTGAAATGTGTTCACTAACATAAGATCCCTTGAAAATTCAAATTATTATTTGCAAGTCATTTTTCATGCTAGTTGTGAAGATTTCCGAGTGTGACTCTGAAATAAAAGGAGAACTGCAATTTCGATGGTGATAAGTTGGTCACATCGATATCATTATCTAATGCATGAACTGTGATAGAGCCTTGACTCTTGGAGAGGGTAGTTTTTCATACTAAACTACATAATGCATTCAAGAAATCTATAATTGTTCAGATTGTCTTTTGTTGTGCTAAGTTTAGCACTCTCAAGAGGAGTAAAAGATGGAAGAAAGAGTTATATCAGAATTTAATAAAGATAAGCTTCCTCATCCTTTCATTATGATCTTTTGATATATTTTTCTTATAAATTGATTTATTTATTCATGTTTTAATATTGTTCATAAATTCTTATGCATTCATGCTATAACCTGAGATAGTAAACCTTGTATGATTCTAGCCTTGATATTTCTTTGGATAGTTATAAAACTGTTAGTAATCTCTCTCTAAAATACTTCCAGGACAGATCTAGGAACAAGAAGGTGATGAGAGATTGCTTAGTGATGAAAAGCTTGAGGCATCTTGTAAGGAAGTCATGCCGACCAAAGAAATGATCAAACATGAAGTCACAACTTGCAGCCATGGGACTGAGTTGGTGGCTAGAGGGAGTTCACTTCTAGAAGTCTTCTTTGCAATCCCTAAGGCAGGGATCAAGAGGGAGTTCTGTGACTCTCGGAGAAGAAGATGCAAGGCCTGATGCTAAGATCCTCTTCAGCAGTTGAGATAAGAATTGCTCAAGTCAGCCAACCTGGATTCAACATTAGTAGCTCCACAAACCTGTTCTGTTTAGAGTGTTCTAGGATGAGGTTGAAGAGGACAGCCCAAAATCTCTACAGAGGTGTGCATTGGAAACCATTTCTCTAAAAAAAGTATTACAGACATTTTTTGGACGAGGAGGTCAGGAGGTTGATACAGCTAATTAGAGCTTCAGAGTGAGTCACATCTTCACTTGTTGTAATGCATGATTCTTTGAGATATAGAGATATGAGGTGAAAGCCCTTGTTCATCTTTGAGACTGAGATGAGACGTCATGTTGAGAGACTCCATGACGACAGGTCCCATAATCTAACTTCAGAAGAGCCCCTATCACCCCTAGTGTGGCTTAAAGGGGGGTGTTAGAAATAAGCCACACCCAGACTGACAGTTGGCTGGCCACAGGGGCCAGTAGCTAAGTTGATAGAGCACTCCTATTGCAAATGGAAGCTCCTAGTGAAATGCTCTAAGCCAGTTCAGGTGTGAGCCAAAGGAAATTCACCTTATGGCTGTAAATCATATATTGAGATACCTTCAAAAGGCACTATTGGATACAATATTCTTTTCAGAAATGACCAACTAGATCAACCTTGATACTTAGATTCAGATTGAGCTATGATTTCTTGGATCTGCAGAAAACAATTTTTTTTGTAGCACAAAGCTCGACAAAAAGCAATGTGATCCAATTGGTGTATGTGAGTACAAATGATCAAACAACAAACATTCTCACCACACCTCTCTCCCGAATCAAGGTAGAACACTTCTGGAAGAAACTGGTATGGTTGAAATGTAATTTGATATTATGTTGAAATTCAAATTGTTTATAAGTTGTACTAATATATAAAGATGTTTAATGTGTAAACTCTTTTGTCATGTGTGTGACTCCATGACCTTATGGGCTCGCTCCCCCTGTGTACATTATTGAAAGGTGACGATCTTTCTAATAATGAACACTTGTATTTGACATTGTAAAGTGACAACTCTACAATGATAAACTATCATGATAGATATCATGTGACTTGATATCTATGGACATGTCTTGATAGTATCTCTTGGACACTTTGATGGATATCATGGGACTTTATGTCATCTGAAGATCATTGTGATCCTTAAGAGATAATCATGGTGGATAATTATAGCCGTGGATATGCCATGAATTATGGTAGACATCATATGACTTGATGTCAGTTCACATACCATAATGAAGATAAGTTATGAAGAATGTCATATGACTTGACACTTTCAGAAGCATACCATATCTTGTGATATCACGAGTTAGGTGATATCACGTTTACTTGATGGAAGTTATCCTCCCTAGTTAAAGAGGGAGTGTTGAAAAGTGAAGATGTGTTATGAAATATGTCATGAGACTTGACACTTTCAGAAGCATTTCATATCTTCCGATATCACAAGCTAGGTGATATCATTTTGTACTTGATTGGAGTTCTCTTCCCTAGCTAAGAGGGAGTGTTGAAAACTATTAGCTTCGGTCAGAGGGAGTGTCCTAAGTATAATCCGCTTTCAACTAATCGAATACATATATATGTCTTGAATTATGACTGATTGTCGGCTCTATTAGAAAAGTCTTGTCAATCGAAAAGTTGTGTCTTTTCTCAACCATATATATGGGAGTCTTGATCTTCAAAAGTAATCATCGAAATCAATAAATGTTTTACTCTTGTAGATTGAATCTCCAGCCAAAGATCTTCAGACAGATTGAATTTAATAGATCCTCAACAATCTGACTTGCCCAAGCCTGTTTGGCATGACTCTTTTTGCTGGAAATGGATTGACCACAAGGAAATTTTTAGGTTTTGGGGCATTCCTTTTGCCTTTCAATCATCCTCTTTAGCTTTGTGGCAATCTTTTCTAATCTACGTTGAGAAGAAATTACATTTATGGATTGCTAAGCCTCTTTCCCTTGAGGGGAAGTTCCAAATTTGTTCTTAAGTGCTTATTGCCTCTCATGTTTATTGTTCTTCCTATTGCTTTCCTTCGAAAGCCTCTTACTAAAAGCTTGAGAGATTGTTCAAAGATTTTCTTTGGGATTCTTTTGACGAAGGAAAAGGATTCCACTATGTTGCTTGAGAATTTTGTTGTCTTTCACGTGACTTTGGTGGTCTTGGCCTTATTGACACTCATAGAGAGGGTCTAGCTTTGTGTGCCAAATGGATTATTAGGGCCCTGTTGGTGTGCGTTTTATTACTCACCGAACAGATAATAAAATGTCCGAAGACACTCTATCCTCTCTTGAACAAAGTCACTGCGTATGCTAAGATTTCTAGAAGATTATATAGCAACTCCAAGGTTTCTTTCGTTAGGTCATGACATGTGGATAAGCTCAATGGGCATTGTGATCTGTTGGTAACACAAAGGCACTTACATTAGAATTTATTCACGAGCTTAGGACATACAGTTTTAACGTTGACTGCTCTTTCCATTAGGGCTTTTTCAATTTTAGGACTTCAAAAAAAGTGTAAAAAGATAAGGATTTAGGAGCTTAATCTATTATGAAGAACTCAATAGACGACAATGATTGGGTGAAACAAAATAACCTAAATTTGCTTCCCCTCCCTAGGACAACTACACAAAGTGGGTGCAATCTTCAAGGGGTGTGATTGTAATTTTCATGTCTAAAACAATATTTATTTAGACTGAAGTTAAGCATCCACAATTAAAAAGTTCAAGCTAACTTTGCACATTGAATAAAAATCATCTATTCAACAAAAGTATGAGCTAGCTCTCACCAATCACCACTATCGGATCTTTCATTCATTTAACAAACATTCAAATCAAATTCTACTTTAATTCTAATCTAAGTGTTTAAGGAGATATGTAACCTTGCAAACCATTTGACAATAAAAGTGATTTAAAGCAAATCATGCATAAGAGCTTTTATTATCGGAAATGGCAATGCACAACAATTTCATACTACTCACTTCACAAATTGAAAATGAGAGTTCACAAGTTTATATAGAGTTTTAGAGCATAAATGGAAGGCTCAGATTGAAACAAATCAACGGCCAATATCAAAACATTAAATCCTAATTAGGGTTTCTAAAATATCACTGAAGTGCATGTGAGACAAGTGGCATTAGGAGCTAATTTCAAGGAGGTGCGTCCCTATCCTCTCGAGCTGTAGTGTGTTCGATGAACTTGGACATGATCAGGATGACCTCTTCCATTGTAACTTGTGGCAGCATGTTGATCCTGAATTTTAGCCCGTCCAAGTCTTTGGCGCATCTGGCAAAGGAACTCTCCCATTTTGGTTCATTTTTCGTGAAGGCATCCTGGATGGATGAGAAGTTCGCCACCTTGATCCAGTTCTGTCTCAAAATAGGTCCTATAATGGAGAAGAAGGTTTCTTGAACTCTGATCCTTAAACTTTCTAGCTGTAAGTTGTTTTCTCAGATGGTTTCCTTATCCAACATGTCAGCAACTATGAGGAAGATTTTATTTTGAATTTCTTCAACTTGTTCCTCAACTTTGATCCTATCAGACTTCACCCTTTCCAAGACTTTGTCTCGTGCTGCCAACACCCAATACCAAGTATGGAAGTCATAGGCAGCCCCTACTGCAATTATCTTCCTGTCGATCAGCTGCTGCTTTGGGATTCCCTTCAACACTCTAAGGCACAAAATGATTCTCTCTTGAATATTGGGAAGATTATCCCAAACTTCCGCCATGGCAGCTAGTCTGGAAAGCAACGAGGCAGTTTGTCCGTAGACTAGTGTCAATTTCTCCAGGAACACAATTGCTTTTGTACCTTTAATTGCCATCCACTCCTTGGCTTCCCTAGCCGTGACCATGTCCTCTCCAACGTCCTTGGCTGTTTCTTGTGAGGAATTTAGGAGAGGAGCTGCTGTATTATCTTGATCGAGCGGTTTAGTCAGATGTTGAATATACTCCTTCAGGTGCTCAACTTCCTTATATTCTTTCTTCTTTGCCACTTCCTTCTCCAGCCTTGCCTTGATAGTAGAGACTGAGTTGTCTAACTCCTCAACTTCTTGGCCTTTTGTAGTCGGACCCAAGTCAACAGTGGTGATGACCTATTTGTGTAGGGCAATATCTACCTGTGGCTTGTCTACTATTGGCACTGCAATTTGTACAGATTGGTTGCCGGCTTCATCCCTCTGTATAGTGGAGAATTTCTTGGCGGGCTTTTTCACGGTAACTTGTTCTAGCCTGGCCAAGAAATTTGTACTATTCTCCTCCTCCTATGTCTCAACCGACACTTGTATCTTGAGTCTCTCTTTCAGCCAGTCAGGAATTGTGGGCTGCTCAATGCCATCTTCCTCTTGGACATTTTCTCCACCTGGAACATCCAAAATTCCTCTGAGAGTGGAAATCATTCCCTCTTGATAGTCATCATTTTGGACATTCATTTCATTATCTGAACCAAGTATTTCCGTGCCCGTGGGGGATGGTGGCTCGTCATTGTCTAGCTGGATTGGCTCAATATTCCCCCCATGGATTAGGGGAGGAATTCTTATGTCAGCCAATGAATCATCTATAGTGGCCACTATTTCATCAATGTTCTTGGATGCAGCAAAGTGTGATGGCTCTATCCTTAGTCTCTTTTGAACAGGCTCTATGTCTACAACTGCCTCTTTCCTCTTCCTAGAGTTTGTAGTTTCCATCAACTCTGCACCGTGGGATGCTTCTGCGTTTGAGGAGTAAGATTCCATCTCACTCAGCCTGTCATAAGTGTCACCTTCCTTTGTCTCAACTCTTGAATCTGTTGATTGACCCACCATTGAGAATATTTGATCATTGGCCTCGTTAAGATGTTCAAATCCACGTGCTCGGGCTCTGACCACTTTACAGTAGGAAGTGGCTAGTTCTCATCAAAGCATGGTTGGACATACTCTCCGTCATCCTCGAGCCAATTAGGTACTCGACAAAGCTCAGTCATTCTGATCAGGCTCGCCAACAATCTGGACCATAGCCTCCTTCTGACCTCATACTCATCTATAGTGTCTGCCCAGAAGTCTTCCAATTCAACTCTATGCTTATACTTTCTTCCGTCTATAGTCCCAATGTGATGGTGGGGATCAAAATTTTCTTTGGATTGATATGTCGTGAATGGGTACCGCTGTATCTCCAACTTGGCACTCTTAGCTGCTTGTGCCAAAGGACAGGAATTTAGCATGTTTCCAATAAAAGATGGGAAAGTGATGGCCGCCTTTTGCTTTGACCTTTGGAGGCTCTGGTATGCTTCCAACTGTCTCAGGACCTCCAGTAAGACCATTTTGTTGGTGGGAAAGATGGGCAATCTGTAGGGATTTCCAGTGAATCCTTGAATTCTGATGTACGTGAACCTCGAGAACTAGATGAACTAGGATCCATACTTGCCGATTAAGCTCTTAGCTTCGTGAGTCAGCCTTTGGTGAGTTCCTCGGAGTATTCTGGTGATGTCCTTGAGGAAAGCATCATGGGCCCATTTGAAGTGGGCTTTCTCACTCAGTTGCAATTGTGGATAACAATAATAAGATTTTAGTTCATTTTCTCCGTTGCCAACTACACCCTTGCAGATCAACCCTGCATATCTGTAAGTCCTGGCCAACATATAAATGACATAGGAGCTCATGGAAAATGTTTTTGTCTTCTCCAAATTGATTAGTTGCTCATGAAGACTGTCACTTATCATGTGAGACTAGTTGAACATCTTCACTCCTACAGTGATTTCATCTATGAAGTAGTACATCCATGTCTCAAAGTGTGCGCCCTAGGGATTGCCAACCATTCTGTTCAATAATAAAATGATGTCCCCATAGTCTTCTTTAAAATCTATGCACAATAGCTTCTTGGGCATTTTCTTGGCAGAAGCCCTCGGTTTTTCCAGCCATGATTTATTGATATTTGTGGCACAAAGTTCCAACTTGTCTTCATACAACTTTTTGGCATCCTCCTTAGTTTTGTAGGAAGTTTTGTGGTAGGTCGGGATGCCAAATGCTTCCTGAATCGCCAACTCTCGAAGATGAGCCAGTATCCTCCCATCAGGTGCAACAATTTGTCTTGCCTGCACATTATAATGGATGGCGCATTCTACCATCAGCTCGACACCTTCTACTGTTGGTGGGAATTCAGCAGCCTGGACGATGCCATTCCTCATCATCTGTCGGGCAATGGGTATTGGCAAGAATCCATCATGCTTATACATCCTCTTTCTGAACTCCTTGAAGTCAACATGTCCGAGGTTGGTGTCTGTAACATTTTTCCACTTAGAATTAATTTTAGACTTCGGTTGCAGCCCCTTGCTAGCGAACTTCATTTGCGCCTATCTTGATGGTTCTCCCCGTGTGGTCATTGACGTGCAATACAAAAATAATTAACATTAATATAAAGACTTTTTAAAATCTGGTTATTTCGAGCCTTATTCGAAGGATTTATACTTTCAGCTTGTTAAAAATATTTTTTTTGTGCGAAAAAGCAAGCTGAAAATGGCGAACTTTGCTAATTGTTTGACAAATCTTTGCTAGAGTGATAGGCGAAGAATAGAAGAACTTGACCAATCCAATTTTAACCTTTGAAGTTATCCTTTGGCTGCAAATTAAATTCAACTTCTGAAAATCAAGAGAAGAAGTGTGCCTCTTTTTGCTGGAGATACTCTTTTCAGCTAAAATTTCACTTTATTTCTTCAGCAATTCACTTTTTCAATTCAAGAATTTATCCTTCTACCAAGAAAATTTACTTTGCCTTCACAAATTCTTCTTTCCAAAATTTATCATTCACAACTTTGAAAGAGCTGAAGAGAACTTTTGATCAACCTACAAAAGAATGATTTGAAAGAGACAAGTCGACCTTGTTATAATGCTGGAGAAGTTGATAATTTTAGCAACTTCGTGTTTTCTTTCTAAGTTCATCGAGTTAGACTTCTTTTATCTCTTCAAACATTGGAGATTTTGAAAGAAAGTTTCCATTTTTCTATCCAGGCGATACCTTCAGCCAAAATCCTTTAGATTTTTCCTTTTTCTCAAAAATTCGCCTAAGTGTTGAATATTTAAAATGTTGGAAAATATTAAATATTTAATATATCAAATCCAATTTTTGAACCCTTTTGATATTCAAATCATTGGAAAATTTAATTTTGTCTACAATAAATTTCTCATGTTATTTTCTAGTTTTCTCTAGACGTTGAACATTTTAAATAAACTTTCCTAAGTGTTGGAAAAAAAAAATCCAAAGTATTTAAAATGTCCAACCTCTTTAATTATTTCCAACCCATTAAATTATTTAACCCTTGGCGAAATTTAATTTACCCATGGCTATATATTGATCTTCTAAGTCATTTGATTTATTTCGTCTAGCCAGGGCGGACTTCATGATTTTCTCGCCAGTCTCAACTTCTTGGGCGGACTTCATACTTAGCCAAACATATTCCAACGTTCCATACTTAGCCAAAATTTTAAATTTTCTCTCTCCTTCTAGGCTGGGCAGACTTGGAGACCTCTTTGCCAATCACATCTTTTTCCATGCCTTAGAAATTTTTATCGTGCTGGAGCTGGGCGGACTTCACAGTAGGCTGGCTAATTCTCCTTCTTGCCAAGGCGGATTTTGACTTTTCCCATGCCAAGGGCGGACTTTGACCTTTCTATGCCAGGGGTGGACTTGGCAAGTGCCAAGGGTGGACTTTGAGATGAGTTTGCCATTTTCTTCTTTCCTTATGGCGGACTTCATACTTGTCTTTCCATTGACTTTTCAAAGGCTTGGGGCAGACTTCCTTGTTGGTTAGACATTGTTCATTCTCCTCAAGGGCAGACTTCTCAAGTCTCTTGCCGACTTCTTGGATGCGGTGGACTTCATGATGGGTTAGCCATTATCTTCTTCCAAGCGGACTTTAACCTTGCTTGTGCCAAGGCGGACTTAATGCTTGCTTGTGCCAGGGTGGACTTTGAGGTTGGGCTGCCATAGGCAGGGGTGGACTTCTCATGACCTTTGACACCTTATTCTCCATGGTAGACTTTATGCTTGCTTTGCCATTTTCCTCCATTTGCGAGCTTCTCCAGACTTATGCCATTTCTCATCAAACCTTAGCCATGTGCCTTGATTTTTCCCATTCTAGAGGTACGTTGGCTTCATGACTAGTGGGACCCTAAAACAAAAATTTTCTAAAAATATAAATTTCCAAAAATAGAAAATTTCTAAAAATAGAAAAAAGCAAAAAAGCATCCCTAAAAAATAGGAACTCCAAAATGGTCTAAAAGTGCCAAAAATAAAAAAAAGGCAAAAATGCAAAAATCCCTAAAAAAATAGGAAGTGTCAGAATTGACTCAAAGCACAAGCAATCCTCGTCTTCTAGACCTTCTCGGCACTTCCATGACGTCTAGGCACAAAAATGGGTTCAAAATATCAACTTGACCGGGGTGACTATCAGAAATTCAAACTTTGGACCCTCAAACAATTGGACCCATGAAATTGCAACACAGAGGGCAAAACCAAAACTAACTAGGGGTCCCCATTTGCAATGGGGCGATGTGTGAAATAGGTCACAACAGGCTCTAGGGGACAATGAGGCCTAAAAAGTTTTTTAGCATTCCATTGCTTCTAGAACTTCACATGGCAGATAGCCTTGGAAAGGTCTAAGCTTCACTCCTTTTTCACTATGAAATTTTCGTCAACCAACAATCTCTTTGGTGGTCCCTTGTGATCACTTACCAAGATAGACCTCTTGCCAAAATTCCTTGGATTAGTGCTTTAAATTCTTTCAAGAGAGGTATTTGTTATATTGTCAACCTCTTCTTCTAAGCCACTAAGCACTAGTTATCTTGGTCAAAATTTAAAGCTAAAAATAGCCTTGGAAATCAAGATTATGAATCCTTCCAAACCCATGTGGAGTTTGTTCCTTTGGAGATGATCAATAAGGTTGGGATTCAGTGTACTAGACCTTTGTAGAAATATTAGAAGCTGTATCATGGTTTTCTCCTCAGTTGCCCATGGTTTCAAAACTAAAAAACAAGTGGAGTCTTTAGTCCATTGCTACTCAATGGCATTGTAGGTTTCAAATAATCTGGTTTTCCATTTTAGAGCTCAAATTAGCTCAATTTGGTTGGTGTCTCCTCTACCAGGGTTATTGTAATGAGCCTTGCTCAAATCTGACCTTAAAAACACTTCAATTTCTACTTTGCAATTTCGCAAACACTTTGTATACAATATATGAAGAGGCTGATATGTTGTTTTTCAGTTTATTGTTTGATGCAAGAACGAATGCCAAATGATTTTGAAGGCTAAATAAACTTCTACAATTACTATGCAAGCTTCTAAATGAAATACTATGCTCTCTTTCAATTTTAAATGCATTCAAATGAAGTACTAAGAAAATAAAATGCATCTACAGCCAAAGACATTTTTACAAACACTTGGCTTGCAAACTCTTAATCCGATTACAAAGCTTTTTGATTGCACATCACAACTATTATTTGATCAACTACTTATTACTCTTCTCCTAATACAATGCTGATATCAAATAGCCAAGACTCTTGGCAAAGTACATTGACAAAAAATATGACAGTTGCTGATATGAATGCACACCTACAGCTGTAGCTTATAACTCCTAAATACAAGGCTGAATTGAATGATAAACAAAGGAAACCTGGTTGGAATGAAGTCGCCTATGGCTGGAGATGATGGAGCAATCAATAGATCAGCAAAAGGTGCCTCCTTGTAAGCAAATTGAGCCCTTCTTCAAAATCGCCCCTGTTCTGGTCTGTTCTTTAAAATAAAATAACTCCCAATGTTTACAAGCCTCCGCTAACTCCAAACACCATCAGCAATGACCAAGGAAAGAAGCGCCCAATCTCCAAGAAGAATCGATGCATATATGAGCTCTAATGAATTAAAAGAAGTCTCCAATGGCGTTCCTGTTTGCTTCAGACTTAGCATCAGAAATTTCCCAATTGAAATCTGTCATTTCCCTTCAAATAATTGATGCCACAAATACTACCCTTCAATGCAAATCATCTCCTATAATTGTAGTCTTCAAAATTGGCCCTTGGCCACTAATTTTGCTCAATGAAGTGATTGAAATATCACCTCCAATCTGCAACCCTTCAAGAGATATTTCACTCCCTCAATTATGCAATCAATGGGAGTTTTCATTCCCAAAGATCAATTGATTATCTGCAGACCACTTGGCTCCACAAATGCTCAAGAAGAAATCACCAATCATCAACATCAAATCTGCATGCTCAAGAGTGAGACCTCAATGTCTATTTATGCATTTCCTCTAGAGGTCGGCCTCAACAAAATAATATTATTCTTTGACTTCTAGAAGATTCCAATATATTTTTAAATTATTTGCACTTTATAAAATATAAAAATATAATATTATTAATAAAGTGCATCTCAATATTATAAAATAAGGTGTCCATAAATAGAAATAATAGTGATATATGATGGAAAACCTTACTCCAATCAAATACTGAGCCAAGTAATCACCAAATGACTGCCAGATGACTCCCTCACCATGCCTCATTAGCCTATGAGAGCCATTAATAGGCTAATCCTGCTGATATGTCAATGTCAACTAGAAGGGGACATTACAGTTATCCTTTGGATCTTGGCTTATACATCTAGGTGTCTCCAACTCCCTTTGTCTTCTTTGTGAGCATTTGGAAATTCTCAACCATCTTTTTTGGATTTGTCCACATTCTCAAGTTGCATGGGCATGGATACTTGAATTTTTTCAAGCTCCGTTGGAGCTTTTATGTTGGTATATGATTTTTTAGGTGATTGGCCTAAAATTTCTTTGAGATTTACCTAGATTTGGTGTGCTTCTAGAGTGGAAATTCTATTTAGTATTTGAAAGATAAGACACTGTTTTATTTTCAGGTTCTGTTGTGGATGTTCATTTTTCCATGTACATAAACCATTATATGCTCTAAGTCAGTGAGGATCAAGTTGCTTCGGAAGTTTCCCACTTGCAAACACTAATTGAGCATTGGGCTAATACCCTTTGTATTGTTGCCCACATGTTGCCTTCTCCTGCGGATAGGGATGCCTCCCCTTTGCATGGGCATCATCATGGTTGTAGCCATTGTGTGTGTGGCAGATGTGGCTCCCATGGGTCTTCTCAGCTTAGATGCCATTGTTGGTCTCTCTTGCCATGTGGCCAATGTTTTGCTTCTTAGTGTAATCGTGGTATGGCCAGGATCTCTTGGATGGATGAGGCAATCCCCTTGACCGTGACCCTTCTCCTACCATTGGGATTGCTTGAGTTGCATAGCAGTGTGACTGCTTTTCTTTTGTATATGGACTTTTGCATTGACATTTGAGGGTGTGATTCCATTCAATCTATCTTTTATGTGAACCATTGTATTTATTTTAATATAATTTAATATAGAGTATGCACTGCTCATCATTAAAAAAACCTATGAAATAGCAGAAGTTAGAGCAAAATTTACCTACCCATCACCTTGCACAAGTTGTTTTCCAAATCTCATGGATCAGTCTTCCATTGCCCTTGCCAAGTCGTCCTTTCAAGCATCTTTCGTCGTGGTATAGTATCCCTCTAGTTTCTTTTGTTGGTCTGCTTGATCCTTTTTTTTAAAAAATTGAGAATCACGTTCTTCTGCATCAGATCCCTTATATTGTTCTCAACCCATTTAGGACTAGACATTTTAAAGATTTTTTATATTAATAGCTTTTTTTCCTAACAGTAGGAAGAATCAAAGCAGTAAGTGAACAAGGTCCATTTGTAGGTTTGAAATGTGCTTGCTTTTAGGTTCTCTTGAAGGAAATGTGACCACAAATTATCTTTCGAGTCTCCTATTATTTATATGATAGCCATATACGTTACCATTTCAAAAGAAATGTGACAAGAATGGTTATACATATTTGGAGGTGGTCAAATGCTTCTCCAATGGAAAAATTTCCTGGTCAGAAATGATAGGAAATGGCTTTAGAAATCTGGAAAAAAATGCTTATTGGTACCACAATAATAATTCTTTGATGGCTCTTCAATAAATTAGTTCAAATTCGATGACCAATCTTTTTGTCTCTGACTTTTGCATTTGCACTTTTTAAAGAGGAGTAAAACTTAACAAACTTGGACTTGTTTTCCCTTCCATCCTTACTGCTATTTCTTCAGAAATGTTAATTTTCTTTTGCTATGGCAAACTAATATACTAGTTTCAATTGATCAAGAGAAATTTATCTACTTAAAGCTTCTGCAATCCTTTAAACCATTTGTCATGCTTACTGGTACCATGAAACATAAAACAGCCCTGTAAAAATATGTCTGATTATCCTTATCAGGGTGCGAGTGAAAACCATTTGTCTGCAATGTTGAACGCCATAAATTGGGCTTTGTTCGATGGAAATGTGGCCCCTGGCATAGATCTACCAACCAGTCAAAAGTTCATTTAAACTTTTTTCCAGGTTTCAGATGCAGGTGTCGTTTTAACATATCAGGATCTGATAATATGTTGAAATTTGCAGGCCCGAGTCGCATGCATTGAAGGCCATCCAGTTCTTGATATCATCCTTGGTGAACATTTGCATCTTTCTGTAGGAGATTATTTTCTGAGTACGAGAACCTGATATTTATCTCCTTGAGGAAATTTATTCAATATATTGGCAAGTATCCATGCGAGAGCAAAGCGCTGCTTTTTTATTTTTTTATTCTCCACTTCTCTCAGTGCCTGCCGGCACAAGTGCCACTTTTGTAACATTAGGATATTTTGTCTTTATTTAATGGCTTTTATTTAAGGACTACAAAATGAAATTTGTAGTCTTCAGAATGTGAAGGAGGTTTGCTACTACATATGGAAGAAACCAGTGTAAAACCTAAGCAGTACCTTAATTCAAGTATATTTATTTTCTTCCTTCACTGTCTAAAATATTTTATAGGTCTGCTACTACACATGAAAGAAATGAAAATAGGAACTCAAAGCAGTTCCTATTGTTAAAGTATATGAAGTTCTTTTCTTTGCTTCTTATCACTGTCTAAATTATTTTTTGTGAACTGTTGGAGCATTTTTAACAAGAAACATTAGCAGAAAATAGAACTATGCATATCAGCAAAATTCATTTGGGGGGAGAAATTGGTAAACCAAAAGATTAACTTTAAAAAAAAAAACAATTTTCAAAAAAGTAAAAAATGTAAAAAAGAAAAGAGAAAAATATAGAGTTTTTTAAATTTGAAGGCATTTTAATACAATAGAGATATAGAGAGCAAATAAAAATGGGAGTTTAACCGATGAACTGTGGAATATAGATTTTCTCATTCATGTTTTTATTGTTGATTACATTGCATTGTACAATATACTACACGGTGCATAACTAATAACTAGATGCTACAAGTTTTCAAAATTTTAATTGCAATCTACTTTATACGAAGTCTACTTACAAACTTAGTACGGAGTTTCAAAAAATTAGACGTGGTCAATGACTAGCTGCTACAAAGAGATACGCTTAAGTGTTACAAGTCTTAGTGTTGAAGCTTCTAGATTAGAGTCTCTTAGGTCATTCAACCACATCACTATGACCATTGCACTCATCAAGGAATTCATGATGATGATCATCAAGGACGTCATCATTTCTAATCCACTTATAATCTAGATTGAGCTCATTGAGGTTAGTTGGTTGGTCTTCCTCGACAATATTTGATATTTCATATAAAAATAAGATTTGGCAATTGAAAGTGAAACAAAAACAATGCTTACAATTGCAAGTATTTCACAACTCCAGCTTGACCTTTCTTCAACTTTAAATATTGTTTGGGGTGAATGGACACCGCTATTCATCTATTGTTGTGCAAATGGTTGTGCTTCTTGGAATGCATATGTTCATGAACATTTCAAATATTTTTCAAGTGAATGAATTGTGTGCATTGACATCCATTGAAGATTTTTCACTTCTTGACCACAAAAATCCCACCATTGTGTTAAAACAAACACATTATTTCAAGATGATTAACATCTATAGTGTGCATGTCAATAATATAGAAAAATTGCCAAAAGTTTATGGAGTCTACCTTGTGTGATTTCTCTCCATCCCAAAAACTTGCAAAAAAGTTGTCACTATTTTTATTTGATTGATCAAACTAGACTCCATACATTCATTTAAAATAAAATTCACTTCAAATTCATGTTTAGTTGGTAAAGAGTGTGCAATGCAAGGAAGTGTATAGCAATTCGTGTCACTCCTAGTTGAATTAGTCCCTTGTCTTTTATGGAGGAGTAATCATATACAACACCTTCATGTTATTGTAAATGAACTTGGTAATAGTGTGAACCTTTTGCAATACTTCTTTAAATTTTTCAATGCTCACTAGGATTAAATTAAGGGTTAGGAGTTTCCCATAAACAACACAAGCAATTGCATTGTTTGTGATAAGGTGAACCACTTTTTTTGGCCTTACATTCTTGACCACCTCATCAAACAATTTGAATAGTACAATCGTGGATTCAATCCTATCTAATGCATCCATATGTTTCAAAAGGATTGTGTTAATCTCACAAGAGATAAGAAGTTGATGAGAGTTTTGTTCTTTATATTTATCCACCTAATTTGCTCTATGGTGCATTTAGTATTTACCCACTTCATTTGATATTTGTTGACATCTTTAACATCTTGTATTGTGCCATTCAACATATTGACCCTCCATGTCTCGCACGACGGGGCTTCCAAACCATGAGTTGCAATTGCGATAGTATCCATCACACTTTGAGAGTATGGAGACTTAGCAACATGGAATAGGTTAGTGTATAACCAAACATAAACAATGGTCTTATTTGCTTATTAATTAGATTGCTTCTTTCATCATTTTCTCTCCAAAATTATTTGTGATCTTAATGAAGTGCAAGGTGCAAAAAAAGAATTAATGTTTGCTCTATTCGTGCTTGGGTTGTGTGTTGTAGAGGTAGGTATTGATTGAGAGTTCCTAAAAAATTGTTGTGCCAATTCTACCTCATCCAAAGGATTTGTTTCAAATATCTATAGAATTAAAAGCCACTTTTGTTTCAGTTCTTATTTTTTGAGCCTTACCATCAAAAATTGTTTAAAGAGTTTGTTGCAGCTAATATGTGAAATGCATAGGGCACTTATGGCAAGGAGTGGTCTTGGCTTCTTTGCCAAATTTCATTTGAAGCAATATATACTTCCTTTGACATGACACAAGTAAAATTTGCATTTGATCTTGTTTCAACCAAAGTTTGATGTGCAATATGCCACACAAAGTCTCTCGTGCAACATGATAACCAAATCTACCAAATAAAATAATTCAATTTTCATATGTATTGAGATTACAAGTTTTGTTTTATTGCTCCCTAGAAAAGGCTTAATTGCACCAACCCTATTGCTCCCACCTTTAAATATACTTAGATCTCCAATGCCAAACTGCCCTTTATATCAAAGTAATGGTATGGAAGAACATATCTCCCAATACAAAAAACCTCTTGATATACCTCACCTTCATATATACTTGAAGGTATGTGGAAGGGAGATGCATGTGAGAGTAGAATGGGATGCAAGAATAGAGTGGCACCATAAGAAATAACACTTGAAAGGTTCTAAGTTTCTTCAATGGCATACATGTTCACAAGGCCTAGTTTAGAGCATGCATTACGGTCACTTGTTTGACATTTCAATTCCTTTGCATCAAATATATGGCAAAACAACAAATCACCAAAAAAAGAAAGAGGGTTGAAAAAAGAAGAAATGTGAGAATATATCAAGTTCTCTACAACATTAGTACTTCCAAATAAAATAGTCGCATACAAGTTAAATTGGTTTTCAATAACATGGCGACAATGTGATTTTTGATCTTTGCTCTTAATTAAAAGATGTAAAATTTCTCTAAAATGTGCTAGCTATTTCTAATGTTTTTGTAAATGACTTGTAAATGTTAGGCAATAACTCAGCCAAATAATTACTTAAATAGATCTAAGTCGGCAACTATTTTGTAGTACTTTCAAATGAAAATTGGGCTTAGCAAGAATTGGTAAAAGCTACTAATAGTTAAGAAAAAAATCAAGCGAGTTGCAACAAGTCAACCATAAACAATAGAAATTGTAAGATTTGGTATAAATATTTTACACCATGCAAGATTTGGTTGAAGATTTAGCCACCCAAGATATAGGCACTTCATGAAAGCACAAGAGAGATCAACTATGAGATAATAATTATATTCTATCAAAGGATGCAAATGATGGATTATGATGATATGATTCATCAACGAAGTGTTATGAATTGATGTTGTACATATGAGACCAACTCGTTATATAGCCAAGGTGAGACAAGATTAAACAAGATTATGACAAGTGTCTTAATCTTATGTCATAAGACAATTAACTCAACTAATGTTAAATGACCTAGGACACAAGTATTAAATAAAAGCCAACTAGATAAGATATGATAAGGTTTTATCTAGACAACTGAGACTTCTAAAAAAGGCAACTAAGATTTAAGTAAACTTAACATGTAAATAGGATAGTGTTGATTTTTTCTCCATTTACGGTAAACATGATATTTTTCTTTGTACATCCATACAAAGTGTATCTATCAATGAAATTCCCTCCAAGAAGGACATGAACAGGCATTTGGTTCATGGAAAAGAAATCACATTTAAACCTTTTTCCTTCTACTTCTATAGGTTGTTGGTGGTTGTATTTATAAAAAAAAAATTACTGTCTTGGATATCAAGCTGTATAGGTAGATTTTTTGTGTTAACTGCTCCCAATTATCTAGCACTTGTTCTTTGCAGAAGGATAATGAGGCTCTAGTATCAATTTGGGTGTCATGTTGTTTTTCATTGATTAATAACATTGATATATTGAGAGAATTTGCATGTTAATAGGTGTACTAAATAATGTGGTTATAGTTGGGGTTGGGGTGTACATTACTATCCTAACATTTTTGAGATCTTGAATATGTGGAGGAAATTCCATTTCAATATCTTCTTCATTTTCATATTGTTTTTTAATCTGTTCTTGGAATTCAAAATGGTCAAGATATGATGTACTTCAAAAATCCTCTTGTTCTTGGATCAAAACATGAGATGGACCAGGGAATTGATATGATGATGGATACTAACTTTCTCCTATAGGTTTTGGTTCTAGAGAAAACTGGGGAATTGCATTCACTATTGGGTCTATCTAGATAGGTTTATTTCTACTATATTCCATTTCTTTTCTTTCAATATAAACATGAGTGAATGACGAGGGTCGATCATGTGCCTGTGGAGAAAGAGTGGACTCAAATTGATTTAGTCCTTGGAATTGCCTCTAGTACATTTGAAATTGTTGTTGTGGCTGATGATTTGGAATGGAGGTCTTATTTCTCTATCATTTTTGAATGGAGAATTATTTTGAAATCTTCCTCTACCTTTATTTCTTCTAGTTTGGCTCATCATGATTGTAGGAATATTATTATAATCATCTTCTTCGTCCATTTGTCTCTCAACTTCTTGCAATGTGTCAACAAGATCTTCTAAAGTTGCATCATCTTTTTTGTCAAATTCTTGTATGACTAGTTCATATATGTTACCTTGTAAGTACTAATCTTCTTCTTCATCAACTACATCTCACCATGTTGTTGCTTCAGGATAAAAATAAATTGCTTTGACTTATTTATTTTTGCAAGAACATTCAAGTGCTTTGTGGCTAGGTTTGTTACAAATGTAACAAATACTTTAATTGCCCTTCGGGCGAGGAGATGAATGTTTGTGAAGATAAAAAAATTTGGTGCATATGAATGGCGTTTGTTGAACTTACGAGGTTGGAATTTGACTTTATGTTTTTAGTATTTTTTATTGGCTTTGCATTGAGTTTTGGTAAATGGATTACAACATTTCAAAATAATTTTTCATTCATAAATGATAGATAAGACCTCCATTCCAGAATCATCAACCACAACAATAATTTCAACACTACCAAAGGAAGTTCCAAAGACTAGATCAATTTGATTCCATTTTCTCCATAGATACTTGATCAATCCCTATCTTTCACTCCTATTTATATTGAAAGAAAAGAAAGGAAATATAGCAGAAAAAAACCTATCTAGATAGATCCAATAGTGAATGCAATTTCCCAATTTTCTCTAGAAGAACCAAATCCTATAGGAGAAAGTTATTATCCATCATCATACGAATTCCTTGGTCTAGATGTCTCAAGTTTTTATCCAAGAAGGAGAGGATTTTCCAAGTACATCATATCTTGACCATTTTAAATTCCAAGAACAAATTCAAAAAAAAATGAAAATGAAGAAGATGTTGAAATAGAATTCCCTCTACATATTCAAGGTCCTAGAAATGTCAAGATAGTAATGTTTGTACTTTCAAAACCTAACAACAGGCAAATTCTAGAACCACATTATTTAGTATAGCTATTAATAGGCAAATTCTCTCAATATATCAATATTATTATCAATGGAAAACAATGTGACACCCAAATTCATACTGGAGCCTCATTATTCTTCTACAAAAAACAAGTGCTAGATAATTGGGAACAATTAACACAAAAAATTGACTATATAGCTTGTGATGTCCAAGGCAATAAATTTTCTTGTGATAAATACAACCACCACCAACCTCTAGAAGTAGAATGAAAATGGTTTAAATGTGATTTATTTTTCATGAACCAAATGCTTGTTGATGTCCTTATTGGAGGGAATTTCATTGATAGATACACTCTGTATGGATGTATGAAGAAAAATGTCATGTTAACTGTATTTGGAGAAAAAATCAACACTCTAAGATTGATATATGCTCCAGAAAAATATCTAGCCATTAGTAGAACTCAAACATTGGAACCTCTCTCACAACTAAAGCAACTATCATACAAACAATTTGTTCTGATGATCCATAAATTTTTCGGGAGAAAGAAATGTCAGAGATGGAGATTAGATTACAACCTAAAAGCTGAATGAAAAGCAGAAAAAATAATTCCTATACTAGCACATGGTTACCTTGATATGGCAGAAGCTATTGAAGAACTGAAAAAAGGAAAATATATTGTACATTCTCAATCTAATTTTAATTGCTATGCATTTATGGTTTGTAAGGAATCTAAAAAAAGAAGAAAAAAGAAAAGAGTGGTTATAAATTATAAACATTTAAATGCAATTACAATCCCTTTTCCTTACCCTATTCCAAATAAATTCTATTTATTGGAAAAGGTAGCTAATGCCAAGATATTTTCTCAGTTTGATTGTAAATCGAGATTCTATCAAGTAAGAGTGAAGGAAGACCAATACAAGGCAAATTTTAATTGCTCATTCAAACATTTTGAAATGGACAATCATGCCCTTTGGACTAATGAATCCACCCTCTTATTTCCAAGAAATAATGGATAAAGTTTTCTATGACTGCGAAGATTTCCTTTGTGTTTATATTGATGTTATTTTGATATATAGCAAAGACTTTGATGAGCATAAATCTTATTTAGAAACTGTAGTGTAGGCAATTGTATACATTTACAATTTCACACTATGTTTGAGTCCCTAATTTATTGGACTTAATTAAGCTTCCAATTTACAAAATTTTGTATTCCAAAGCCTTATTTTTTTCGTTTTTCAAAAGAACCAACATTAAATAAATACAATCAATAATTTAATCACCATGAAGTATGTGTGTCCTAGACTTATAGGCCAGGACCCATTCACCCATGGGCGAATGGGTCCCCTTTAAGTGCCAAGACACATTTTAAAATATGTTTTTGGGGGCATTTTAATGATCCAAATTCAACTTGCAATTGTCAATTTTTGGAATCTAATTTTCGAGAAATTAGATAAACACCTATAAATACATAATCATTTGATCATTTGAAATCAAACAGTTAAGGAAGCAACATTCTAACACACATGATCAAGTATTTTCAAGAGAAAATATCATTGCCAAGAGAATTCAAGAGCAGATTTATCAGTCATTTGTTGCAACAATCAAGATACTAACATCATGTCCAAGTTTATGTGTGTTTATGTCATCTTGTGAAGGCTAATTTGCATTGTTGATCCTAAAGGATCCAAGCATTTTATGTATCCAAATCAATCAAGCAAGCAAGATCCAATTCCTTTGAAGAGATGTGTATGACTTCAATCCTTCAAGAAATCCATTGAAGGATGGTGAGTTGCAACAAGTGCTCATTCATTATTTCTTCCCCTTTTATTATCTTTTTATCAAGGTTTGATTACCAAACTGGGGTTTGACCAAGGCAAAGCCCCAAACAAACAAACAAAAAAAATCTCTCTTTGTGTATGTGCAAATTACAGGTTGAAGAATGATTGAAGAAGATCTTGAAGAGCAATTTTCCATTCTTACATTTGTTGTCATGATTCTTGCAAGCCACAAAAACTAAGTTGTAAAATTTATTTCTGTCACTCCAACAAGTTTGTAAATAGAAATCTGCATTTCAAATATGACATCAGGGGACTTTAAAAAGTGTTTTCAGAAGCCTTGTCAAGGACCCATTCACCCAGGGGCGAATCAGTCCTCTTGCACTACTCAAAATCAACTTTTGGTGACAGGTGCATGCTATCAAGCCCTTCTCAGATCTGCCCGCAAACTGTCATTTATGTTTATGTACATTTTGAAATCTGTATTTTATGTATTAGGTCTTGTTCATTTAGTTTGAGTGCTTCAAACATTTTTCATTTGTTTCTAGATCTTTCCTATTGTCCCGAGGACTGAGATCCAAGTCTGATTGACTCACCATTGAGGTTGAAAGTCCATCTTTACTCCTTGCAATCTCTTTCCTAATGAAATCCCTAGGGAAAGACACCTATTGAGATTCCTAAGTTTTAAGCACATTTAAAACTTTGGGGATCCCTTTCCCCACATTTCAGAAACATTTTATAGATTAGCTTTAAATTTTAGGATTGTTTTGTCCCTAACAAAAATTCAATGGTGTCAAGACTCTTGTAAGTTCTAAGGAATGGACTAATAACTAGCTAGGTAAAACACCTATTTACACCAACACCCCCCTTAAATGCAACTTAGGGAGAAGATTAATAGGAGTTTTTAAAAATTAGATTGGGCTAAATATAGGTTAAGTTGTCATTGCGTGAGATTAAGACACTTGTCACAACCTAATCAAATCCTCATCTAAGGTTTATTTTTCCTTTTATAAGGATTGATCTTTCATTGTAAACATTATTCACTTTCATTATTCAATACAAAGGGCATATCAAATGTTTTTATGGATCAATCTTTTCTCTCTTGGTTGCATAGCAAATCAGTTGATTTGATCTCTCGTTTGTGATAGGCATTTTGGTTGTAGGTGATTTTTGGGAGTTGTGGGGTTCAACTATCAACTCTAACACAAAGTCCAATTTTTGAAAGATTCAGCCTTGAGAGAAAATTGGCTCATCCTAGGGCTAAAAAGGCATCATTGTTGAGTCCAGAACGACTAAAAACTTAAGGAACGTCTATTGTTTGGTGAAAATCCAAGAAGTTGAAAAAAAGCAAAAAAATTATCAGCAAGGGCACAAAATTCCGTACGATCACATGGACATGTACAACCATCTTGCCATGTCTCCCTAGTGAGCATCCAGGTCAATTCAAGGTTTCCATTGAAATTTTATGTTTAAAAAAAAATTAACCTACAAAATAAAAAATGTCAATTTTAAAAAGAATAAAAAAAATTCAAAAAATTACAATGTAACGTCCAAGGTTGTACCGTGTTATGTAGTACCATCACTACCGACAATAGCTTTGAATCCATTCGACGATGAGCCTATTACCAACCAGCAACACCAAGTTTGTCACTTGGCATCGCCAACCACACATCAACAACCAAGAAATCACCTGATAACAAAAATCCCACCACCAACTGCGAAAAATCTGGCCTTTCGATTCTCGACGCTGCAATTAGAATATTTTGTAGGATATTTTGGTGCCAAAAGCATCTTTAGGGGGCATATTCTGACAAATTCAATATTTAGGCAATTGGTTTTTTGGCAACATAGTTGAATATTCCTCAGATATTTTGTGTTGACACCATGTTGACATCATCCATGCAGTCAGCAGTTTGCCCTCTCTTAGCCCATATTTTACCTAAAGGAGTTGTTTTTCTTTCTAGCATAACTTGGGCATACGGTGTTAAAATCGAGCAAACAAGATATTATCAAAAGACTAGTTCTAAGAGCTTTCTAGTGGGTTAGGTCTCATCATTAATTTTTTCTCTTGGTTTATTTTATTCTTAGTCAAAGTCAAATCTTCATTTTTCGCTTACAAACTCATAAATTTTCATCAAAATCTCCAATTTTTCGTGATTCCAATGATGTCAAAAGGTATTTCAGAGCTCTTTAGATCCATTCATGCACTTCTTCTGGAATCTACCCCAAGTACGCTTTATTTAGTTTTTTTTTATTTCACATTTTTATCAATTACTTGGATGTCTTGGCACCTAAAAAGGATCTGTTTGCATGAGATGACATCATCTGATATACTTTATATGCACTGAGGTTATTAGTCTCTGATTTTTTTTCATTTGAAGAAGTATCATGGGATTTTTTTCATCCTTTTGTGATCATCTTGGAAAAGGATAACTATGAGTCTTGGCGACACAATATCCTAACAAATCTCAGATGGCTTGATATTTTGCCTTATCTTTGTAGATTTATGCCTACATTAGACACACCAGGGAGTTATTCAACATGGGGTATTATCAGTGATCATGTTGTAGGGGCTATATATTCTAGTGTTTATCTAGACACTATGTGTGCTATATCAGACATTGATTAACCCCACACACTTTGGACTTGACTTTGGAGATCCATGGAGACCCTCATATCTCTCCATATCAAGAGGATCTTGCTGCAGATTGTCTCATTCCTCTTGGAGATGTAGATTTCATACCCTTTGATGATGATAATTTAGAGGAGCTTGATTATATCATAGGTCTTGCATGTTTTGATGGTTGAGAGACTTATCTTCATGTTCCCATTCTTTAGATCAAGACTTCATCATTATCTTTGGTTGTTCTTGATCATCTTGGCATTGCCACATCGTTGGCCCCTATTGGTCTAGTGCAATAGGACATCCATCTTCTTCCAGACACAACTAGTTGGGATTTGTATCTTGCATACATATAATCCTTATTTGTAGAGTCATATATTACAAATTTGGAGGATTAATTTAAGAACATTTATCTCCTCTTTATTGGTAGCCACATCATCGATGTTGGCCCATCATCTTTATCACCTTTGTAGCTTGTTCTCCATCAGTCTTCACAGGATCTTGGATTGACATCATCTCTTTTTTACATTTGGACACTTGAGCACTTTTTAGAGGCACACATCATTTGAATTTGGGTTCCTAATTCTTCCATCTTTTTGGATTGGGTTCTCCAATCACCAATGGATTTATTTCTTCCTGAAGGGAGAAATTTTGTTTACAGATAGTTGACCATATTTTGTCTTCAGATGTTCATCATTGGCATAGGATTTATTTCTTTATGGATGGGATTCATATCCTCATTTTCTCTCTCATATCAGGGAGATCTATTATACTTAAGTGACAGAAGCATTCCTTGGGGAGTCTCATTGAGTCCTCCTATCCTTCTTTCACTAGTGCAGTCATTTCATTTTCTCTCTTTTGGAGAGGATTTTTTTCTCATGTGGTTTTCTCCTTTTCTCTAGTTAGATATATTTCATTTTTTATACATGGGTACCTCATTAGGCCTTGTATCTGGGGCCCATCCATGCATCTATCATTGCATTTTTCATCAGGGTTTTTAGTTTCTCCATAAGTTGATCTTAAGGGGGGTTGTTGGAGTAATTAGAGCATCACTTGAAAATTAATTATTAAGTCTTTTTTTATTTTATTCACTTAAGCTAAACTTAGGAGTGTTTTTTATTATTAGATTGGGTTAAATATAGGTTAAGTTGTCTCATTGCATGAGATTAAGACACTTGTCATAATATAATCAAATAATCATCTAGAGTTTTTTTTTTCCCTTTTATAATGATTGATATTTCATTGTAATCATTATTCACATTTATTATTCAATGCAAAGGGCATATCAGATGCTTTTATGGATCAATCTTTTCTCTTTTGGTTGCATAGAAAACTAGTTGCTTTGATCTCTTGTTTATGATAGACGTTTTGGTTGCAAGTTATTTCTAGGAGTTGTGGGGTTCAACTATCAACTCCAACAATTAGGAGAAAAATGTGAGAAGGCATAGACTCAAGATTGGTGATAAACCTCCCCAATTGCAACTATATATTTATTAAGAAAATCCCAACTTATGACAAAATCTGGTGTGAACTCAACACTTCTTCCTGCTCCACCATATGTGATCTAATAGATAGAAAGGATATTAGTCAACAATGCACACAAAGAGCAACATTAAATGCTTTTTCATCCATGTCAATAGATCCCTTCCCAAAAACACACATATATGTATTGTTAGTCATCAAGATATGTGGCGATGAACAAGACTCAAATGAAGCAAACATACTCATTGATGAATCCATGTGATGTGAGGCTCTTGAATCAAGTAGCCACCTCTCGAACTCAAAATCTACAATTGCAACAAGTGCTTGCCCCTTATGTTTATCGTATTTTGATGATGAAGAAGATTAAACATTTCATGATGAAGGTAAAAATTGATTTGATTCTTCTTAAGAGGATGCTTCAACTCATCAATTTATTTTGAATAACATTGATGTTCACCAATGCCCTATTTTTATTGCAATATGCACATGTAGGCTTTTCCTTCTTATATGATTCCCCTTTAGAGGGAGATGATTCAAATTCTTTATGTGGCTTGTTCTTTTTTTAATTTTGTTTCTTTTTAGGATTCCCTGATTTGTTTTGTGCCTTTGACTCACTAGCCAACACTGCTTGTGACTTAGAAGACTTGAATAGACCAATATTCATTAACTTTGATTCCTCTTGGATTAGGAGATTTATAAAATCATCAAACTTAGGATCAACATACGATGCTTCCATACAAAGACAATGGGTATGAAAGCCAAAAAACATTGAATACTCAAGACCAATCTTTTATAACACACTTAGAATCGATTATAAATTCCCCTTATCAATATTACAATTTTGGAGATGTAGTCTTAGATATGGTCAAAATATTTATGATCAAGATTCATTAAATCATTATCAATCTAATATCGCCTAATCTTATTAGTTTTACTATATAATTTATCAAAAGCCTCCCAAGCCTCTTT
The DNA here is from genome assembly GCA_007115665.2 of Sequoiadendron giganteum. NCBI lineage: Eukaryota > Viridiplantae > Streptophyta > Pinopsida > Cupressales > Cupressaceae > Sequoiadendron > Sequoiadendron giganteum. The sequence continues at coordinate 644,483,896 of CM021105.1, forward strand.
AGGTGTTTTGCATGATTCAATATGAAATTGTAAATCAAATGAGACTAATGAACATATGCATCCAAGTGTTTTCTCACAATCAAGCTCTCATTTTTGTCAATTCTTTAGCATTAGTAGGTTGAGGAATGGTTTCCTTTAGATAGCCAAGACAACCCTTTCCCATGAGATAATTTAATATGGATTTTCTCCATGAAACATAATTATATCAAATTAGGAGTTCAATTTGAGATTTTCCCATTACAAGAACACACAACAAGCAAAAGAAAGCAATCAACCATTACAAGATTACCCCATCAAATTACTCAATCAATAAACCCCTAGCAAAATATGATTGAGGTACTTTATATTTAGAGTGATTATAGGTTCCACTTGCCAAAAACAATGAAGTGGACTTGATTTAGTGTTTACAGATGCCAAATTTGGCCACAAGCTCAAAGTAAACTTTTTTACACATAATGGGATCAATTTGATCACACTATTTTAAAGTACACAAAATTATGCACTTTCAAAAAATACCCAAAAGTGTTACTGTAGGAGCAAGAACGAAGCCCCATAAGTTTCCAAAATGAGAACAACTTGGCAACACCTGTGAGAATTTGCAATTTCTGAAAAAAAACAAGCACCAAATCAAAAATCAATTGCAGCACTACGAAGAGAACAAAATTGTACCCTAAATAAAAAATTACTTGAGAAAAGGAGTATGTATGACCAAGATACGAGCCTACAAATTTGGATTGTCAAAACAAAACTACCAATAGAGAGGGGGGGGGATTCTTTAAGGGATGATGGCGTAATGTTGATGCGATGTTTTCGTCAACACTCCACAACATTAAATTTGACAGTTTGTTGATTATCATGCTAGAATATACTCTGCTACATGAAATATTCTCTTGCTAGAATATTCTAAGAATATGCTTCAATTGTTGACGGTATGTAGAATCTCGGTAGAAGGATAAAATATTCAATTGGTATGGGATATTCTGATTGACACTTGAAATATTCTTAGGCAGTCGTTGGGTCGTGGGACCTAAATGAGTCCCTCCGTGGATGCACCACGTGGCACCCATAGACAACCCATGATACACAATTAAAATGCTAGTTACAGTCTATGGACTATACCCCACAAAAATTAATTAATTTTTAATATTTTAAATAAAAAAAAAAGTTAAAAAAACTTAATCAAAAAATCAAAAAATTTCAATATTTGTTTTTTTCACCTACCACGTTTTTTTCCCAAGTTGCAATTGTGATGGTTTTATGGATGATGAAGGGGGGCAATTCTTTTCCTCAAACTTTGGGTGAAGTGCTCATATTTTTTTGATTTGACAATTGATCTTGGAGTTTTTGGGCCTCTCGAATGCGATGGCAGGGTCAGATTTGACCCAAAGTGCTCCAAAATTCTAGCTACCTCTTGGATCTGACAACCACTCTTCAACTTTAAACTCTCATAGATTTGGCATCATATGTCCTGTTTGGACAAAAGAAAAGGTAAGACTTACTTTCTCAAACCTTTTAAACTCAATGGTGAGCTCAATTTGTGCACCAACAAGCTCTAATTTGAAGTTGTAATATAAAGCCACAAAAAGGAAACCCCAAAATCTGGTAAATCATCATTTGATGCAAGAGAAGAGCATACTCAAATTTTCAAAATCCACTAGGATTTTCAATCTAGATCTCTCAATAAAGAATTACAAGAAGCAATCCCACAAGCTTTGATACCATGTAAGAGTTGGTATAGAATACTCTACACCATGCAAGATTTAGTTGAACATTATAGCCACCCAAGATCTAGGCACTTCATGAAAGCACAAGAGAGATCAACTATGAGAGAATAATTGTATAATATCATTTAGGATGCAAATGATAGATTATGATGATATGATTCATCAATAGATTGCTATGAATTGATGTTGTACACATGAGACCACCTCAGTGTTATATAGTGATGAGCACACCGTTATATTGAGAAGGGGTGAATCAATATAACAATGCTCTTTACTTTTTAAAACCTAATACCATATTTAAATTTTGATCAATAACAATATCATTTACTCAACATCAATAATCATGCACATGAGAACACAATAACACATGATATTTACGTGGAAACCCTTGTGGGATAAAACTATGACACAATAATGCTTTATATGAATTCTTCTTTTTACAAATTTTGTGGGCACCATCCTACTAGAGGCACCAAACCATCATTTAGTTTATGAGAACCAACCCACTAGAATCACCAACTCCCACTTTTGAATTGTAGGCACCAACCTACTAGAGAGACATCGATATCTCCTTTAGGAAGCATCGACTTCCAAAGAAAAGTACCACCCTCTATGTTGCTCCTTTAACGAATGGTGGACATTATGATTCCTTCACCAAATATGTATTCCATCCTTCTCAAAACTTCATATATTCTTATTCACAAATTTTCTATAAATCTGATTACCAATCTACTCAAAACTCTCTTCACAAGTCTACTATAATTTTTTTGTCATATCTCCTTCAAATATGCTTATAATCTTGATTTGTATCTGCTTCAATATGCTTTGTACATATGCTCCAAATTCTTCTTTAATCTTGCATGAAACCTCCTTTATAAATCTTCATATGTTATATTCATATATATGTTGTTAGATATCTGCCCTTCTAGGATTGATTATTCATGTTTTCACTTGCAGGTATCTCATATGTATTTTATATCTTCACGAATGCTATTTATATGTGATGAACTTGCCCTTTTCACTCAATAAAACACTTCACCTCTTGAATGATCTTCCTTTATATCTTCAATGATTTTATGAATGGATGCAACTCTTTGAAATGGATACAACCATTTGAATAGTTATTTCTTTCACTAACAAATCTGCCTTAACTCAATCTCTTAATCTGTTATGTATATGAACTTGTTTATTTCTACTCTCACTCATTGAATTGCTACTCCATTATTCCATGTTTCATCTTCTCATATTTTATACTCATTGAATTGCTACTCCATTATTTCATGTTTCATCTTCTCATATTTTATTCATATCTTTTATATCTCCACATTCCACTCCACACATATCTCCATATCTTCCTATGATTCACAATCTCTATTTATGCCTTCCAAGAGATGTTTGTTCTTTGAAAAACATACCTTTTTCACTCATGAAGTACCTTCTCCAAGAGAGAAAACTTGTAATATACACCCTTTTTTTGTTTTTTTGATAATCTTACCAAAAGAATCACAACATAACTATACTATTCAGAAGGCTTGGGAACTAGGTTGAAGATGATAATTACAAGTCTGATAGTCCATAAATGGACATGTTACAACCTGTTGTTGATGATCTACAAGATATTACAACATTAATCATCATCGAAGTTCACGCTATCTTGCATAAGGCATCAACAAATGGAATTGTGTGGCACCATGACATACTAATCTTACACCTTCATCCCAAATTTGCCAAGAAAGGAAGTTTGCAGATTTGTCATGCAAATACAGTCATGCTTGGGACTAATTCAACACCAAGAATCCACCATCCTACATGCCTTAGACTCCACACATTTTCTCAAAACAATGCGACATCCTACACAATAGCCTCCAAAATGCTCCAACTCGCCAATGATAGCAAGAAACGGGCCTGATAATTATTTCTGAGCACTTATTAGGTTTGTCTATGGATTGTTGTAGTCCCATACATCAGAAGAATGCTTTGAAAATCATCTTTTTAGCTTGCATAAACACCCCTTCACTAGTGTAATACAACTCAAACTCTTCCAACACACTTAGGGTCTCCTAAATGACAGCTTTCAGATTGCAAATTTAGATTTGAGATCCAGCTCATGTATTCCCAACTTGAATCCATACGTTGGACACTTAGGGATGATTCATGGATCAATTTCTAGTCATTCTTTCTACGTTGTTTTATGCCCACTATTTTTTGCAATTAGTATTTGGAGGAGAGTCGTCAACACAGGTAGGTATAACAGACCCAAACTCCAAGCAAACAATCACCATTACCTCACGCCATAGGAAAATAAGCTTGTACATCTAGCAGACGTGTGCATATCCTATTAAAAATAAACCTCATCTTATAACACTCTATAAATGCTTGTATAATGATCGCTCAGCTATTTGAAAAATATTTTTTTTGATACCCACAAGACAATAACAAAAGCCCTAACACTATAGAAACGGTATTGCAGCATGACACTGTAGGAGCGGTACTATATCGTGCTTTTAAAAAATCACAAAATCTACAAAATCTTCATAAACTAAATTCCATTCGTACCTACAGGTTACACATATTTTCCGTTTAAATTGTAACTCTGAATGAGGTACACCGAATTAATCTGGATCTTTCATCACCGAGGCTAATATTCTCCAAGAGGGTTTTTGCCCTCAATAAGATTGAGAAAGATTGAGATGAACCAATTTTGATTTTCACAACCACAAGGATTTCAATCAAAGAAATAGAATAAATTGCATAATCTCCAAACGAGCTCTCAATCCCCCTTTTAAATGCTTTTTAGGGAACTTTTTAGAATTTATTAAGCCTTTTAACTCCAAAAAGTGTTTTAATTTACTTTTAAAACATTTTGAGCACTTAAAGTCACTTTTAAGCATCTCAACATTTAAAACTTCCTGTTCTCTTTCCAATGAACTATAACATTGAGGTGCCTAATAAATTATTTTAATTAAAATGGCAACCTTAGTGAAATTAATTAAATATAGCTCAATAATACACTCAATTAACGATAATGGTCGAAATGCATCAAAATTGAAATCTAACTGCATAGAAGTGATCCGAATGATGATAGATGATAAATGGATCTGTCTAGGTGACATACTAAAAATAAATGCTCCCTTCCAAAATCTTGGAGCCCAAACCAGAAGCCGAAAATAAAATCTAAAAGTGTCATATGACTCCCCTAAATCATTTGAGCTCACTGGTAACATCAAATTACCTCTTTGAACAAACTGACACAAACCCATAAAGTCGATGACAACTGCCTTGTTAGAGAACCTAAAAATGAGGACATTACACAAATTATCAAAACTATAATTATGTTTATTGTTTAATGAATATTTCATGTAATATTCAAATTGCATCTCTTAATGAAGTCATGCCCTTTTTTCTTGTAAATAATAATCACTGCCCTTTAGAACATAGTCCTCCTTCAAAAATAGTCACATCTCCTGCTTCGTAGAATTTTTTTTCCTTTTGTTTATTATTAACAAGATTTTAATTGCTAAAAATTATACCCCCTTCCTCAATCAAGAATAAGACAAAATAGCACCTTTTTGATAACTTAAATAAGACAATTTTTTTCTTATATAGAGGAATCACACCACTTTAATTGGAGTACTTAAACCATATTAATCGTTATTAATTGTTGCATTGTTACACATTTAAATAGGACGATCAATATATGATTCCGTTCATTGAATTATTGTTGCCTTTAATATGTTACACTTTTGTCTTTTTCTAGTTTGTCTTATATGCCTTTTTTGTCTTATGTGTTGCCTTTGTTGACTTAAATCATTGCCCCATTTTAACTATTATAATTTGTTGTCACATGCATTGGAGTAGTGTGATCTACTCTTTTCCAACATAGATTCAAGTTTAATTTTACTTGGTCTATGGACATCAATTAGTGGCCTTTGGCATTTCATACGATTTCTTCAATATGCTTGCCACACCTTTAACATTAATGAATTGATGGCCTTCAATTATTAACAGTGTCTAAAATAACTTGATGAGAATCTTGGGCTTGCATGGATGCAAAATACTTTGATATCACTGTTGATCTAGTGTAATCCCCTCCTTGACATCAATGACAACATTCTAAATCTCTTATATGTCTTTGACATCAATGACAATATTCCCAACATATAGCCAAGGTGAGACATAGAATAAAACAAGATTATGACAAGTGCCTTAATTCTATGTCATAAGACAACTAACTCAACTAATATTAAATGACCTAGGACACAAGCATTAACTAAAAGCCAACTAGATAAGATATAATAAGATCTTATCTAGACAACTAAGACTTTTAGAAAAAGAAACTAAGACTTAAGTAAACTTAACATGTAAATAGAACCCACTAATGACTAGATAGGTAAAACACCCATTTACACGAACACAATTAATTAACACATTTTAAAGATACATATATACACAATCGCTACTTAAAACTGATATAAATTTATAGATTAAAAAGGATCCACAGCTCTCACAACGAAATACAAAGGCTCTAAATGTGAGCATGTTACTCATATATAAATATATTATGTTATGTACCCATTTAGACTTCAACATTAAAATAATTGTACTCGAAAGGGAACAATTGAAATATGACCAATTGTAACTCTCTTTGATTTAAGATATGACAATTAATAAAGGCTCCATTACATACAATACAATTTTTTTTTTTTAAAATAAGAATATAAATACAAAAAATGAAGTCTAAAATACATAGACTACCTTATCCTTTATGATGAGCTTCCATAGTCAACCCTTTAAATTGGGCCAATCTACAAAATGTGAATGTATAAAAATTGCAAATGCACTGCCCAGCGCCACAATTCAAGTCGCAGTAAAATGAAATATACCTTCTGAACGCATAAAAACACAAAGTTAAATTAAAAAGTGGGTAGGTTAAACAAACTTTGAAGATTAACCAAAACTAGAGAATCCATGATTCAGATGATTTTATAGAGATTAAACGTCGAAAGTTGTAGTTAACGATTAATTTAAAAGCATAACTTTTTCTCGTAATTTTTTAGAGTGTGAAAATTGCAAACAACAATGATTCATTATCATTGCTTCAATTGCAATATATAAAGCATAATTCCCTGATTGACTAGGCACATTATTGACTCTTTGAGTTTCTAGTTGAGTTAGGCCATCTGAGGCCTATAGACTCAGCTGCAAGGATTGACAAGTTTTGTCCCTTTGAGTCTAAAAGGTCTCACAATATGGGGATCAAACTCATGTGCATGAAAATCCTTTAAATTGAAAACAATAATTATTATTTTAGTTTCAACATTTGCATTTTTTTAAGGGTTTGGAGTAGACTATTGGAGTTTGATTATAAATAATAAAGTTTTGAAAGATGGCGTGCATAATGAAGGTCTATTTGTTTGGTAAGGTCTTGAATCATTTTTGGTGACAAGCGCTTCACTCCTTGATCCTGACATGTGTTGCCACAAGGAGTGTGCTAATGGATTTTCCCATAGACCTCGTGAGTGGCACTACCTGACAATCTTGTTTAGGGAATTTTCCCCTTGAGCCTCAAGAGGGGTTGAAACCCCCGAATATTTGCTCTAGTTTTTGAAAGAAAAATTGGTTGTTGTGCCAAATAGAAAAGTAGCTTTTTTATTTTATCAAGTTTTTCCCAACTAAATCCTAAGTATTTTAATCACAATTATGCTTTTCATTTGCTAAGTCAATCCCAATTCTAAGTAATGCTACTATAGATTCAACAACATTGTAGAATTGTATAGAATACAAGTGCAAAACCCTAGCATAGAGCTAGTAATTCTAGGCCAAGTGATATAAGGTCCTCTCGCAATGACTCCATTTTGATATTTTTGTTTTTGATTCAATAGATATCATAAGAGTTTGTACACCTAAAACACTTAAAGAATATTTATATATTTAAAAAATTATTTATTTGAGTTCAAGTTGGCTTTGGTACATCATTTATTTGATGTATACTTGTGTATGTGTTTAAAGTAGCTTATAATTAATTAGTTTATTATGTCCTAAAAAATAATTTAGTGAAGGGTGCATAGTTAAAGCTTTAAATTTGTATTAAAAAAAGAACTTCAGATTTCAGTTTTTAAAAATTTTCGAGTCCAACTCTAAATATTTCAATTATGGTCTAAAGTGGACTTATAAGGCTAATTTTATATATAAATATCCGTCCCATGTAAAAGAGAAAGGTGGCAAGAAAAAAATTCCTCGTGAAATCTTGGATTGTATATGAAATTAAACTATTTTTAAAATTAGTTTTTTATAGTTCCAACTTCATTATACCCTACAACAATCTAGTAACAACACTTAAAGGTGTCATTTACTAGCCAATTGCAACTCTTATCTCCAAAAAATGATGAAACTTTACCAACAAATTTTGTCTTCTTGATAATACACATGCTAAGCAAGGCATATTGATTTGATAAATGCAAGGAATCATTTTTTGAAAACTTGAATCCTCATTTCTTGTTAAACTTCATGTAAACAACCATGATGGAAGCTAATCAATTAAAGTTCATGTAAAGTACAAGGATTTTTTGTGATCTGGAGGACAATCATGTAGAATGATAAATGCCCTTCTCTTTATCAAACAAAATATGAACATGAAAGCTACTCTAATGCAAGTTAAGAAAAAAAATGTGTAAGATACAAGTCATCTATATTGAATTAAAGAGGGAAATAGTTATAAAAATATTGATTTAACATACCTAAAGAGGGTGGAAAAGATTGAAGGTAAACAAAATGAAAGATAAAGCAATATAAAGCACAATACCTTCACTTTGAATCTTTGTTTCTCTCCTTGATTGAGAGAAAATGGAGTGTATCCTTACTCCATTTGATTTTCTATTTGATGTTGATATGTGGATTACTCAATGATCTAGCATAACCTTGATATGATTTAATAATGATAGATCAAAATGGCATGTAGTTATGATAATAGACTCTAAATTGTAAGACCTCAAGAGGATTTGATGAAGGATGAGAGCCTCTAGATATAGAGTCTTAAGGAGGCAAAATCAATGGTTAGGAATGATTGATGATGGATGGCTAAGATTGAAGGAGGATTAGGTTTTGAATTAAAGATGTAGTCATGTGACAAGTGGCACATGAAGGATAGGATTTAGGTTTAAATGAGATGAATGGATAAGATGAAAAGTTTGTTAGACATATGAAGGGGAAACTTGTCACATGAGGATAAATTTAGATTATGGTCCATGTGAACAAGATAAAGGGCTAGGATTAGATGGACAAGGATAGAGGATGAAAGGGGAATTAATTAATGGGATCTTGATGAGGGAAAAAACAAATATATAGTAAATATTTATTTAATTAAAGGATTAGGATAAAGATGGGAAAGGATGGGAATACTTAAATAAATAATAGATATTTATTTTCAAATTAATGGGCTAAGGATAGGTTAAAGTTAGGTGTGGTTGGGTAAGGTTCGATTTTAGGTATCTACATTTTTCAAATCTTTGATATGGTGTCGCAAAGTGGCGTTGTATCAAACAAGTTTGAAGTATAGTCAATGAAAGAGGATAAGGATCAAATATATGATGCCCAATCAATGAGAGGATAAGGTAGGATGAAGAAGTAAAGATAAGTATTAGGTGATTGGATTCCCCCTCAAGAAGACATGTGGGTTAAGAGAACACGGGTGTGTTCTTGAAATGGAAGGGAATGATGATAGATAAGGGTCAAGAAGCAAATGAAAGGAAACATGAAAGAGGCTGAAGGGAGATGAAAGGGAGGGATAATTTTATGGAAGAGGATGAAAAGGAAGGGGAATTTGGATGGAAGATGATGAAAATGAAGGATAATTTGATTATGATAGATAGATTATGTCAGTGTGTATTGAGCAATCCTAAGATTTGATATAGAAAATATAATTATACACCAAGGTATGAGGAACCAGGGTGACAAGATAACCTTTGCATGGACTTGACACTCAAACAATGACAAGCAAAAAATACAAGATAAATATGATGCCCCATTATACACCAATTGTGACACACCAAGATATAGATAGATCAAGGCAACCGTATGTAGGTGTAGTCATGAGTCAAAAGATAAGATAAAAGATCAAAAGATAAATGAAAACAAAAGACTCACTGCAAAACATGTCATGTAGCCAACATATCTCTTTTCAAAGATAAGACAAGATGATTATGATGATGATGATTGATTTGCTTACATTAGGCTTGGATAATAACCTAAGCAAGGCTTTGATAAATAGTATTTGCTTACTTAAGCTTGGGTAATCACTTAAACAAGGCTTGAGTAAGGATGATTATGATTGATTGATCGGTAAAAAGATATGATGATTGATTAGTGTTCAACAGTTAGGCTCGTGATATGATTTTGATTAAGGATTTGATGTCTTGGATGCAATGTTTGGATTGTTTGTTTAAATGTCAAGTATGAGGAGCTCAGGATTATGCTTTTTTATAATAAAAAAAAAAAATTGGATGGGATTTGGGATGATGATTCTTTTATTATGTTTGAGATAGGATGTATATGATATGAGATTGGGATGGGCTAAGCGGTGGATGTTTGATTTATTATGGATGAATATTTTATAGATTGGATGAGGGATGGGATGATGGATGGACTCAAAATGCATGAGACTTGAAGGAAAATGCATTAGAAACTAAGGATTACAAGGTCGAACCCTTGAAAAAATGTGTTGAAAAACAAGGTGAAGAAAGCTTGTAATAAGAACTTTAACCAATTATAAGTACAAATCTGAAAACAAGAAATAGAAAACCATAACACATGACACCAGATTTACATGGAGAAACCCCTAAAGGAAAAAAATCCACCACAGAAAGAGAGAGGCAAGTATATTTCTAATCCAAGAGAGATTACAACAACAATACACTTCTCTGAATAACTTTGTAGAATCTGGCAACACCTTGTTACTTGCACAACTCAATATGAATAATTCTAGCTCAAGGCCCCAAATTATAGAAACTTATGGGGATGAATACCCTGACATGTTATCACCAAACAACATGTAGCAAAACCACATAGAAAAACCCATGCCTAACTCCTTGTAATCACCAAATCCACCCAAAATAGTAACTTACAAATTTTCTTACAGTTGTCATAAGGTATCTCTCATGTATGGGTGCCTAGGGAAGGAATCTATCATAAATATAATCATAAATGTTGTCATAGTCATCATAGCATCTTATGACAATTGTCATAGTGTCATAGATACTCTTACAATTTATGACAGATGTCATAACCCTCCAAAAATAGGAGATTCCAAATGGGATGCCTAGTTATTTTGTCCTTTTCCTAGAGGATAAATAGTAACAGTAAATTTGTCTTTACATGAGATTTTTCACCACTGTTGGTTAAACGGTTTCACCTCTTATGGGTAATTTACAAAAGACACTAGGAAAACAATTAATTAATGGATTTACAAGGTTGATGACACCTAAATCCTAACATTTTCCCACTTGAAATCATACATTGTAAATTACACCCATAGAGGTACATCAAGATGAAATATGTATAGTGATCAAGGCCCATGAACTTCTTGCACCAAGAGAACTTATCCATGGTTACTAGCTTTATGAGAGAATCTGTAACATTATCCAAAGTGTCTATTTTTTTAATCAAGACCTATCTATTCTCAACCATTTCTCACACAAATTGATACTGAAGATCAACATGCTTAGTACGAGCATGATACATAGGATTCTTAGCCAAACATATGGTACTCTAACTATCACATTCGATCCTCACTATCTTGCAATCAAAACCAATACCAATACCAAGTCTTTGTAACCAAACGACCTCCTTAGAGGCATGCATAGCAGCCATATACTCTACTTAGATGGTGGAAAATGCAACTATAGGTTGTCTTTTACTCATCCAACTCACTGCACCTCCAAAAAAAGTGAACACATAGCCACTAGTGGACCTTCGACTATCCAAGTCACTTGCCCAATCTGCATCAACAAAACCATGTATGTCCAATGACTTATCCACATTATCAATACCATGATAAACCAAACAATAATTATAAGTACCTCGCAAGTACCTAAGCATCCTTTTAACAAAATTCCAACGCTCTTTTCCATGGTTAGACATAAGCCTGCTTAGAAATCCCATTACTTGGGCTATATCTAGTCTAGTACAAACCATTGCATATATTAAACTACCAATGGCACTAGCATAAGGAACATTAGACATTTCTTCAATAACATCATCATAATTAGGAAACATGTCTAAAATCAACTTAGTACCAATAAAAAATGGAATATTTACTGGTTTACAATCCTACATTTTAAATCTCTACAAAATAGTATCAACATACTTACTCTGACTTAACCAAATCTTTCTATGAAGCCAATCTCTACTAATATCTATCCCAAGAATATATTTTTCAGCCCCCAAATCCTTCTGTAGAAACTGAAAAATGTCTTGAATGATATCATGCACTTGAAACAGGTATAATAACATCATTTCCTCTTAAAACCCATCCTCTTTTTTGCTTAATTGATTAAATTAGCCTAGCTATTTAATTAATTGCATCATTTGCATCTATTAACCTAATTCATTTAATCGGGTTAATTCCCCCCTTTTACACTAACATTTTGTCTCATTAAATTAAATAAATCAAACTATTTAATTTAATTTCTTAAATCTTCTTATTGAATTAAATAACCCTAAGTTATTTAATTAAATGCCATTTCACCTTTCCCCATTCATTAAATCATTTTATTTAATGAATTTATCATTTTAATTCTTCTAAATTCCCCTAATTGCATAATTAATATTATTTAATTATCAATTATTTAACTAATCTAATCCACCCCACTTGCAAGGGAATATTCCTCCTTTGCACATTCCTCCAAAAGGAGAATATTCCTATGGAATATTCCTTCCCCTTTTGTACAATTAAACTTTGTTTTAATTTGCAAAATATCCTTTTTCCTCACCCATGAGAATATTCCAAAGAATATTTTCTCTCCTCCAATCATTTGAAAAAGGGAATATTCTCACTTAGCTTCATATAAAAATCAACTCAAAACTTCTTGTGCAAGTTAACTTGTGACCTCTTGAACATGTCAAAAGTGTGTTTGTTTGAAGGAATGAGAACCCTTGATTAAATCTCATCTTTGATTCTCATCCGTTGATGAGAATCCATGATCCATTCCTCCAACTTCTTCCATCCTTTACTGTTGATTAGCCTTGTTGATCTCAACCCTTTATTTCTCATTTGCTCTCCTATAAATAGGTCACTGTTTGGAGACAAATGGATCCATTTTTCAAAAAGAAAAAATATTTTATTTAAATCACTCACACTCACACTCATATTTAGCTCACATTTAGAAAATTTTAGTTTAAATTAGTTGTATAATAGCTTAGCTTCCATTAATGGCTTCCATAATGCACCCATTCAGCTAATTAAATAACTAGGGTTTGAATTTTTTTAGTTTAAATCTCATTTAGATCAAATTAGCATTTGCATATCTGAATCATTTTAGAATAAATCATGTTAGATTAGCTTTTTCATCATGTTCATTTAGCTTCAAATAATGTTCTCATACACATCTAACCATTGTTGCATCAATTTTCTTCAATAAAACTAACTAGAACAAGCTCACTAATCCACGAGATTGCGAAAGGGTCATCGTTCCACATCAACGTGACACCACTCCTAAAATGGGATAAGTTTCAAATGGATTACAGTAGACATTTTAACTCTTTCGTAGTTTAGAATGCTTTGTTTTAATGAATGTCTAGTTGAACTTCAATTTGATTGATCTTGTTTAGATTGGGCATTAGTGGCTTCGTTATGCTTTGATTCTTTATGGATCAAGCGTAATTGGCCCATACTAATCCTTCCATCACATTCTAGCACTAGAAGGAGGGAAATTCCAATCAAATTTAATCAATTTCTATCTCGAATTCCATTTTTTTTACTTTTGCAGGAAACAACGACGCCCAAAATAATTTCAGCGATGCCTTCTCTGGGCGTCGCCATATAGTGATGCTATCATCATTAGAAACAACAATTCCTATTTTATATTTCATCACTAATTAAACAAATGGCTATTATGAATACTTTTAGAGGTATTGAAGATTTATAAATGACAATGATCCCCCAAATCACGACGCTATCGTCATCACTATTTTTCCATAGAGCAATGCCCAAATTCACCAAAGCGACACCCAAATGATTTATAGCGATGCTATCATGAACACTGACGCCCTTATTTGGTAAGAAAAATGAAGATCAATTTTCAGCATGTCCCTTAACTTTTTAACTTTATTTGATCACTAACATGCCTCTAACGTTGTTTTGGTTTTTAGGCTAACTAGGTTTTGCAAGTTGGATGTTAAAGTTAAAATTGAAGAAGCATCTTTTTTTCAAGATCTTATAATTATAACAAGTGTTTGATGCTTTTGGGACAATTATAACCCAATTTATTATGCTTTTCATTTTAAGCTTTAGGACCTCACTAATTTTCATTTGGGTTTAAAAAAAATGCTCAAACGAGACTAAAATTGAACCCTCATTTCATCATTGTATTTTGGGTTTAAAATTGAATAAGGCAACTAAAAATTTTGTTTGGTGCATAAAATGAATTCATCTTAGCTTTAAAGATTAAAATGAATGAGTGTTTGCTTTGTTGTGACACACTTGTACTGTGTATCCAATCCCCTTGCACTTCATGCGATCTTGGGTGAAGAGAAACACTCCAAGTGTACTTCGTTGTTTGTGTGCACTTATAGTATGTATCCAATCCCCTTGCACTTCGTGTGATCTTGGGTGAAGAGAAATACTTAAGTAAACCTTTATGCTTTGTGTCACCATTAAGAGAGGACTTACTGTAAGATACACCCCGCAACGAGAAACTCATAGGCAATTTCTTACAAGCACGTTTATCGAGGGGCTATATTAAAGGTTGGGAAATCATGAGAAAGTACCTTCTATCCCAGACTGTATAACATATTGCACCTAGTAACATGCCTGAAGTGGAATGGGAACGGTAGTAAGAGCCTTAAGTGGAAAAGTGGGTGTGTATACGACCGAGTGTTCTTGGTTTGTTACTAAGAGCCAAATTGTTTAGCTACCAAAAATCCTTAGTGCTTGTTGGTGCAAGAATGGTCATTCTAAAGTTGGCCCACATTTGTACTATGCATTGTTGAAATAGAAAAATCCTTAGGATCTTCGGATCTTCAAGATTTTGAGATTTGGTGGTCCCAAGAAGTGTGTGTTGTGGAGGGGAGCCAGTGTCGCCAAATCTCTAATTGTTCGCATTGTCTTAGTGTTTGGAGAAATCCAAGTGGGGACTCAAAAATTATGGAGATTCAACCTAGGTGGTAAATGATTGCGAGTTATTTTAATACTTTGCTTGGTTCCAAAACATTGCAAACAAACATTCACAATCTTCCTCAAAATTTCAAACCCTTTGATCTAAATATGGATACCTTTTGAAAAATCCTTGATATTAATGCTTGCCCTAAGAATTTCTATCTGTAGAGATTTATAAATATCTTGAATTATATCTCAATCCATATTTCCCAGAGTTAACATAAGCAACTATGCCTTCAACCTTATGATTTTTCACAAAATGGACATTGTGAAATTTATGATGTTTTGGACATAGACATTTAGTTTGAAAACGTAATCAAGACAAGTATTTGTGGTAAAATAAACTCACTTAAGCAAGATAAACTTGAAAAATTGAATCCCACATGACCATTTGGAGACTAATTTCTCCTGTTGAACAAACTGATCTTACACCTAGTATTATTCAACCAAACTTTTAACTCATTGAAGGAGAACTGACTAATATAATTAGTAGTTTGAGAAGCTTCACTTTTGAAACAAAAAGAAACACCTGCTCAGTGGAGGAGCGTCGCAAAAATATTAGACGAAGAAAAGGAACAAATCGATATTGAGGTTGGAAGGCCCCTATTACCACCACTTGCATAGAAATAAATATCCTCTTTTCTTCCATAGACTTAGACTTCTCTAAATGATCTCATGCAAAATCAGAATTCCCAAGAGGTCTATAGGTCATCATTTCAAAATTAAGAATATTACTCCAAAAGATCTCAAAAAACATCTTTCAACACTTCACCAAAATAGAACCAAGTTGTTATACTATTTCTATAAACCTGTTTCAAGGAACAATAATTGTATATGTTCTTTTTCAATCAAAACTCAGGTCTTTTTCATGATAATGAGCCTATCTAAAACATTGGGTCTTTACGATTTGAAAAATTTATAGGTCTAGCATGTTTCTCACTACCTTAGTCTTATCAAAAAAAGGTTCACTTTAAGTCAACATTGGGTCAAACACTTAATTCACCCCTTCATCAGATTTCATCCTTCACTTCACCAAACTTTGCAAAAAATTTGAACAAACCAATACTTTTTGACTTGAACATCTATCAAACCAACCCCTAACTTAGCTACTTTGTATGTAAAATGTATCATTTTCCATGCACTTAGTTGATTTAGTTATCATCTTTGAACTAGTTTATCTTGAAGGTCACAAGTCTACCCTAAATATTTCTAAGTTCTTAAACATCCTTTATCAAACATCAAACCTCAAACTCTTAAGTCAAAAGTGTGGTCCCAATACATTTGCAAAGATCACTTTCCACATCATCTACCTTTTCATTCCCCATTATCATCATTTCTCTAAAATGACTTAGAGCATCCCTTTTACCTAGATTTGAGTCAACTAAAGAGTTCAAACATTACAAATCTCAACACAACTCTCCCAAAATTTATGGTAAAGACAAGATCACACCACAAGAGAATCATGGAGAAAATCAAAGTCACATTTACCTCAAGTGATCCAAATCCTCTAGAATTTGATCTTAGAAGTCAAGTTACCCCATCACAACAACCATCATCTCCACCATGACCATATGAGATAGAAGACATCACAAACAATCTATTTGAACTTACTAGGGAGGAAATCATTGAACATCAAGACTTTGAAAATATAGCTCCAATTTCCCCATCCTTTGTTGCACAAAATTTGACACAAGGCTTCACAACTCCCTCACTAGGGCTAAATCAAACATCCAATCCTAGTCTTACAACTAGTCTTACCAAGGAATTTGGTCTAACTCTTCCATTCAAAAGTAGCACACTTGTAGGTACCCTCGATACCAATTCCCCACCTCCAACCACCACTTGGATACCAAAATTTGGTGCTCCTCCCATTCTCAAGGATCCCAAACAACCATATAAACCCCTTGAACTTCATTACTCCACAACAACCTCCACATATCGGGGAAACCCCTCTTCATCCATAACCATTAGTACCATAAGTGTGCCCATCATCACACGAAGTAGTGTGGACCAAGTGTCTCAAAACAACACACAAGGACATGCCAAAACTATACCATAGAGTCAACCCTTAATGAAAATTGGGACATCTCTACCCAATCCTCCAATTGGTTCATCCATACCATTGGCTTCATAAAACAGATGCATCCCATCCATCATCAACCCATCTCAAAATAATCCATTGGTCACAAATTCCATCAACCCGAGTAATACCTTGACTACATCTCACGCACAAGGAAATCCTCAAGACATGGGACAATGGAATATTTTCCATCAATGGACTCAAGTTTCTAGTATGTCATTACCATCGCAAAATCTAATAGCACCATCCTCATCTTTCCCCACAGTCCCCTTTACCATGCAAAAATCAACTAGGACCTCAAACCTACATTCCTCCACCTCAATCCACCATCTTACAAGGAATGTTAAACCAAGGGAGCCGCCAACCTCTCATCACCAATCCGCTTCCCACTCAAAACATCAACCCCTACAATCCATTACCAATGTCCCAAAAACCAACTAATCCTACATTGCAAGTGCATGCCTTAGCTTTACAACAAGCACAACAAGCTTATCAACAAGCCATCCAACAACGGCTACAACAAAAAGCAGCACTAGCAGCACAACGACATCAACAAAAACAACTAGCATCCCTAGTAGCACAACAACAACAACAAAAACAAGAAACCCTAGCATCACAACAACAACATCTACAACAACAAGCAGCCTTAGTGACACAACAAACATCACAACAACAACAACAAGCAGCCTTAGTGACACAACAAACATCACAACAACAACAACAAGCAGCACAACAAAAACAAGCACAAGTAGCCTTAGTGACACAACACACATCCTTAGCAGCACAATGACAACAACAAGCCCAACAGTAAGCCCTTGTGGTTCAACAAAAACAAAAAGCCTTACTAGCTCAATAGTATGCCCAACAACAACAACAACAAAGTTCCTACTATAATCCTCAATAGAACATCATCAATAAAAATGTGTTAGGAACATACACATCATCACCTCAATCACCTTCATAGAATCTCATGCCACAATACACCCCATACAACACATCATCATATCATAATATCACATACAACTCATCCTTCATCCCAACATATATTCCTCCACCAAACCCACAAGATGATTTAGCATCACAGTTTAAGGCGCTTTCCCAAGAAATATAAAATCTTCCAAAGGGCAAGACAAAGAATCCTCATACACATAATCTATATCCCTATCTATTTGATTGAAATATCGCAATGGAACCATTCCCTCCTGGCTTTGAAATCCCCAAATTTGATAAAAACAAAGGGAGAGGAAGTCTTGCACGAATCATGTCAAAGTGTTTAACGTCATGTGTATGGAGGTGGCCTACAATTATTCTTATTTAATGTGTGTCTTCCCTCGAAGTTTAACATGTCCTTCCATGGATTGGTTTTCCCACCTACCTCCCGGTATCAAAAAATTTCAAGAATTTACCGATAAATTCATCAATCACTTCTCCTTTAATCTTGGCATGGACGTAAGACTAGAAGAGTTGTATACTCTCAAACAAAACAAAGGAGAATCGTGCTTACAACGATGGAGACAAAAAACTAGTAAAAGCAAGTGGCCTCTTCTCGATGAACAACAAGTGGGAATCATCATAGAAAATCTAGAAGCCAATCTATCCTTCCATTTGAAAATGCAGTGCATGACATCTTATGATGAGCTTTTCCCTAGATTCCTTAACATCAAGAGAGCTCTAATCTCATAGGGAAATACTCAAGCTTACAAAGATAATTGCCCACCAACTAGTTCAAATGATAAACCTCGTGTTTGGGCTAAGAAAAATAATGTAACAAATGATGGTGTGGTAGATGCTAAGGTGGTCCTAAGTGCTCCTAGACCGAACAACAATCATGTTTCTAACATTCAACCAACTATGCAACAAACAACACCCCCTCAAAACAATCAAATCAACAACATCGAAACACAACAAAAAAGGTGAACCCCTAACAAGAACAACTATCCTAAACGCAAGTACACACTATTGTTAGAACCCATTGAAACCATCATGAAGAATTTGGTAGATTCAAACCTGATAACACTTCCCAACTTTGAAAACTACCAAGAACCTCAAGAGAAACCATCCTAGTACAACAAGAATGACCTTTGTGACTTTCACAAAATCAAAGGACACAAAACAACAAATTGCATGAGGCTTAAAAATATTATCCAATACCTCATAGAGAATGACACCATATCTATTGATGTACCAACCAAGAATCGGGATCTTAAGATATACAAGAACCCTATGCCAGATCATAACAAAGGGAACACCAATGGAAAAGCTAAGAACTACACAAACATGTAACACACCTATTCCAATGTGGTCACTTCTTGTGATAGGGTCAATACTATTGTCACCATCAAAGGGCCTAGTGCAGAGTGTGGAGTCACCACGTGACGTGGAAAAACTACTATCCAAGGAGTCCCATCTCAATCTAGGGCACAACCTAGTTTTCCAATATCAAATCCCATCAAGTACAATCTCCTAGATCAGCTTAAAAATACCCCCGCACATATATCAATCTTAGAACTATTAAGGCTATCCCGTGCACATAGGGAAATCTTAGAGAAAGCTTTATCAGATTCATCCATCCCCATGGATATTGATACAAATCAGTTTCAAGCTATGGTAGGGCATATCGCTAATCATCTTCTCACCTTCTCAAAACAAGACCTACCATCACAATCATCTCATAATAGTGCTTTACACCTTGAGGTTGTCATTCATAAGAACAAGGTCAAAAGATTCTTGGTAGATGGAGGTGTTGGTCTAAAAATTTTCACCCTTCAGTTAATCAAGAACCTGGGCTACTCAGAGATACCATTGAGAAAGCAAAGAGTACCACCATTAGAGCATATGACAACCAAGAGTGGGTATCACAAGGCATCATTGCACTACCCATCCAAGTGGGACCTATCATTCTAGAAATTGCATGCCAAGTGTTAGACCTTGATATTCCCTACAATATCCTATTTGGCCAACCATGGATCCATGCCCTAAAAGTTGTAGCCTCGACCTATCATCAATGTGTGAAATTTCTTTTTGAGTGCAGAGAAATTACCATCCATGGAGATCTTGAGCCTTTTTAATATTGCAAGAATCTTGAGGCCAAATTCTATAATATACAATACCCAAGAATGATGAAGGGCCTACACCTTCTACCTCATTTGTTGACCCATCATCCCTTGCATCCACCTCAAAAAAAAAAAACACCCATTGTCTAGAGTATACCCGACATCAAAGGAGTGATCCAGGATTATGGTTCTGGGAACTATAAGCTAATAAAGAATAGGAGCGATACCTCTTTCTCCTCAATCAAGTGGGGAGATAAGAACCAAGAAGATATGAATGAGGAAGATGTCTCTAAACTGTTATATCAAGATGAATGACTTGTCCCCTCTCTTCCCATGGAAGATGACAATAAAGGCTTGCAACTAATGAAAGGATGGGGTTATAAAAAGAATGAGAAGCTAGGAAAAAATGATAATGGTTTGCTAGAACCTATCGTATCTGATAAAAAACTAAATAATCTTGGCCTAGGTTGTACTACTAGCAAGGTTACCCTTATTGGAAAAGGTACTTCCGTTAAATGGGTCGAGGCTTCCTCTTGGCTGCCAACATCACGTGATATGACCTTAGATGTCTTTCCCCTTGATTTTTCTAACCTATTTGAGAATAAATCCCTCTTCATGATATCCATAACATTGTTTGCTCCAAGCAATCAGCTGACTAAAATACACCGAGTATACCCACAACTTATTGACATAGACCAACAAGGACCACCAATTCTAGATTTATTCAAAAATGATGAAGTGATCTTAGAATTCATGGGACTTCAGGACAACTTACCATGGGAAGATCACAAAGCAGGTTTTGACATAGAGCTAGACATAGGGGCGTACTACAGGGAGACGATTGAATCCTTCAGTTACAAAATTGATGAAGTGCAACTAATATGTAGATCTTTGAGTGAAAACCACACTATGGCACTTTATGATCCTAAAATAGTAAAAATAAAGGACACATCTGAAAGTTAAAACCTCTCTGAGGCACCCAAGAATGAGGGATTCAATCTTCCCCTTAGTGAAATACATCTAGAGAAGTCAACAATGCTAGCAAAAAAGGCCACTCCAATCAATGTGGGAATGGAAGAAGCGCACCAAATCAATTTATATGTTGAATCCTTGTTGGATGAAGAACAAAAAAAACTAGAAGCCTTCCTAAAAGAGTGAAGAGAAAAATTTCCATGGTCATACACAAATATATCGAGGCTTGATCTAGAAGAAGTTGTGCATCATCTATTAGTATATCTCGAACCCAAAACAATAAAGAAAAAGTTACGAAAGATACACCCTCAGATAACACTCTTGGTGAAACTAGAATTACAAAAGCTTCTTGATGTTGGATTCATCTAACCGATAGATTATCCTAAGTGGGTTTCAAACTTGATACCATTCTCAAAACCCACTAGGGGCATTGAAATATGCATTGATTTCAGAGACTTAAACAAAGAATGCCCAAAAGATGATTTTCCTCTTCCTAACATCAAACTCATCATAGAATTAATAGCAAGGCATAAAATGTTGTCATTCATGGACAATTTTTAAGGCTACAATCAAATCATGATCACCAAAGATTATCAACACAAAACTGCATTCACTTGCCCATGGGGAACATGTTGTTGGAACGTGATGCCATTCGGGTTAAAGAATGCAGGAGCCACCTATCAAAGAGAAATGACCCTCATTTTTCATGATATGATACACAATTTTTTTGAAGATTATGTGGATGATATTTTGGAATAAGAAAACAAAAGAAGTGAACACATAGAATTCTTAGGACCCATCTTTGATAGACTTGAAGAATAAAAAGTAAGGCTAAATCCAAAAAAGTGTCTTTTGGGTTACATCAGGGAAAATTATGGGCTATATCATCTTGCAAAGAGGGATAGAAATTGATCCAACAAAAGTAAAATTCATCCTAGACATGGAACCACCACAAACACTGAAGTGGATGAGAGGATTACAAGGAAGATTGCAGTCCATCAGAAGGTTCATAGCACAACTATCAGATAAAATCCACCCCTTTTCACATCTTCTCCATAAAGGAATAACTTACAAGTGGGATGAGAATTTTGATAAATCTTTCGAGTAGATCAAGGAATATCTATTGAAACCACCAATGCTCATGCGACCAATACCAAAAAAACCATTGATCCTATATATCTCAGCAACACTAGGTGATTTTTTGGCACAACATGATAAAAATGAAAAGGAAAGGGATATCTATTACATCATTAGGACCTTGGTGGGGTATGAAATTAACTATTCATCCATTGAGAAAGCATGCTCAACAAGATTTTTTTCTTCACAAAAATTAAAACACTACATGTCACATCAAATCAACTCATTGCAAGATCGACCCATTGAAATACCTGTTATCCAAAGCAACTCTCATTGGGCGAATGGCCAAATGGGTAATGATCTTAACTGAATTTGACATAGAGTATGTGGAGTGCAAGGTAATCAAAGGACAAGTGATCACAAACTAACTAGCAAATGCACCTATCTATGTTGAGAACCCCTTGATATTAGAGTTCCTTGATGAATCGGTGTTCCTTATCAATCTCACATATAAGTGAAAGATGTACTTTGATGGATCATTCACCCAACATTGATCAAGAGGGTGTATTATTTTCATCACCCCTCAAGGCAATTGCATTCCAAATTCATACAGGCTATCATGTCCGTGTACTAAAAAAATTGTTGAGTACAAAGTCCTAATCATAGGTATAAGAATAAAAATTCAATGGAAAATATAAGAGATGGAAGTCTATGGAGGCTAACAACTGGTTATCAACCAAGTCAATGATGACTATCAAACTAAGGATGACAAGCTTACTCCTTACAATAATATGGTAGAAAATCTCAAGGACCTTTTCATTGACATAACTTTTGAGCAGATTCCTCACATGAAAAATAGAGCAGCAAACACCATGGAAAAAATAGAATCATTGTTAGACATTCTGAACAATGTCCTTTAATGCAAATTCTTGGTAGAACAACTTCGCATCCTAAATTTTGAAATCCCTGAATCTGAATTTGTGTGTGTCATTGTTGGTCCTGGATCCCTATGGTATCATGACATATTCATCTACTTGAGCAGAGGAACCCTCCCATCCAATATTTCCTCTAACCTTAAGAAGATGTTTGTTAAGAAGGCATCCCGATTCATGATCCTAGGTGATAAACTTTACCGTTGAAGCATCGAAGGGGCATTACTACAATATCTTAACCAAGAGGAATCTTTGATTGCTTTAATAGAATTTCACGGTGGCATATGTGGTTCCCATTCTAATGGTATGAATTTAGCTAAGAAATTGTTGAGGATGGGGTACTACTGGCCAATCATGGAAAGAGATGCCCATTAGTATGTGCAAAAATGTGTCCAGTGTCAATAGCATGGAGATCTGATTCATGCTCCAACTCAGGAATTGCAACCAATGATCACACCTTGGCCTTTCTCGCAGTGGGGACTTAACCTCATAGGAAATATCACTCCAACCTCATCCAATGGCCACAATTTTATCATAACAACCATTGAGTACTTTACCAAGTGGGTAAAAGCTATTCCTATGACCTACATAATGGGGAAGAAATTTTCCAAGTTTATCCTAAATTACCTAGTCTGCCATTACGGTGTTCCACAAACCCTTATCTTAGACAACATAACACCTTTCAAGAATCAGGATGTAAAGAGCTATGTCAAAGATTCAAAATCCAACAGTGATTCTCTACCCCATATTACCCCCAGGGAAATGGTTCATCAGAGGCTACAAACAAGACCATTCTGAAAACCCTAAAAAAAATAGTCAATGAAGTTTTTTGTGATTGGCATATGTAGTTAAATCCCGCTCTCTGGGCTTATCAAACCAGTATTTGTATACCAACAGATGCAACCCCTTTCTCCCCGATATATAAATCAAAATTAATTTTGCCTATTGAGGTTGAGCTCCCATCATTGCGAGTGTCACTGTAGAACCTGATCACCAATGAAGAATATAGAATATCTCAGCTAAATGAGCTAGAATTCTTGGACGAGTGTCATCTTGATGCCCTCAATCACTTGCAAGTATACCAAAACCAACAAAAACATAGCTATAACAAGAAGATAAAATGTCAGTCTTTCCAGGTAGGGGATCTTGTTCTCAAATAAAATAAAAAAATTCTTCCATATCAGGACAGTAAAGGAAATTTTGAGCCTAACTAGATGGGTCCCTTTATCATCACAACTAGCTATGGATCATGAGCATATCAATTTTCAACGCATGAAGGTGAACCCTTGGAGGAACCAACTAACAACTTGCATCTTAAAAAAATTTATACCTATTCTTGAAGGGTATAAATTTGAAAAATACAAAATGTTGGCATTTCAATTAGCACCTCTAGAGTGCTTATAAGAAATGGACAGCTATTACAAGTGTATTAGTACATGCTCTTCGGATTATAGAGAGGAAGATCTCTCTTTGCTGATTTTATACTGTAAAAAAGGGGTGTACTAAGATTTCCTATCTTTTTTACTCAGCGGCAGGACATAAGGGTGCATAAACCAATGCGTCATAGCTAAGCTTTTTCTCTGGTTTCCGCAGATCTTAACTACAACTAACTAAGCTTCTAGACTATCCTACCTCCTCAAGATAAATAGAGCATGAGGGCGTAGGAGTGAAATGGTATGGTTGGATCACTTGAATCCTCCATCTCAATGGGATATGGTCGAGGCTCTGAACCTTCAGATATATACCAAGATAGGGCTCGATACAAGCAAACACTCACTACGGTAAATTGGATCTGAGACTTGCCAAGGAGGAGGAACCCCTATCCGAGGTATAGGCTTGGAAGAAACTCACTGGAAACAACAAGGAACGATGGCCTTTCTAACAGGATTCCCGAGGAGGTGACGACACCTGTCCAAAGTCTAGGCTGCAAGAGAGATCATTAAACAACATCAAATGATAATGATCGATGACAAAATATCCTAGGAGGTGACGACACCTGTCCAAGGAGGAGATTGAAACAATGCACTATTTAAAAACAAGACTTTGAATAACTCAAATAATTAGATCAAGCAAGCTTGCACCATCTGATTTATTTCTTCATGGTTCTTCAAAGAATTACAAAGGTCGGGACAGCAAAGGCACGAAATCATGCACAATTGCGATCAACCAACGAACTCTCATCCAAGAGTGAACATATATAAACAAGCGAACTTTGGCAACAGTGGCGCAACAATTTTGCTAGCAAATAAAGGTTAAACAAATAGAGCACCTAAGGCTCTTATTTATAGAAACTCAAAGGAGTAGGCAACCCTAAAATCTCCTTGAGTTAACAAACAGTTCATGCCAATCAGCAAGATTTATTCCTATGTCTAAAAGTAGGTGAGCAAGCAGTTAACTGGAAATCTACTTCAGTTAACTGAAACTAAACAAAAGTCAAACTGGGAGTCTACCTCAATTGACTGATACCTAACTAAAATGAACTTAAATTACAAATGTTTCTCCAAAATAGACATCCACCTTTAAAGGAGATCTGAGATCCACAAATCGTGGGAGTCAATTAGACATCCTAGATTAGTGGGATCTGACATGCATGATCTGTGGAGATCTGGAGTCAACTTGGAAAGGGGCATCAAGTTGACTTCAGTTGTATTTATTGCTACTTTGGAGGGTAGGACGTCCTTCTCGAGGTGTTTGACACCTCATCACCATTGGTCAACGGTGCTTTTGTTCATTTGTTGACTTCTTCACATGGAGATTGTTACGTGCTTGTCAATCGTCAGCTTATCACTTGTCAGCAACTTGATGTATGCATCTCCTTTATTCTACTTCCCTTAGGAGGGTTACTCCTTTTCTTTTTGTCTTTGTTTCCACTTTGACGTGGAAGGTAGTGTAGTATTAACCGATGGCAGCTCTGTGTTGGGAATGACTACTTTTTGTGTTCTTTTGTAGCTTTGGCGTTTTCCTTGATCTTTCTCAATGGAAGAATGTCGTATGGTGAAACCGTGAAGCTTGATGATGAAACCGTGAAGTTTGACCACGATCATTCCAATTGTGATAAATGCACATGAACTTGTTGCATGTGTAAAATTCCAACAGTTACAATTCTCTAAACTGGCTATGGAAGGCGATCAGATATACGAGGTGAAACCATTATGGAACCTGTGGACTTGTTTCTATGCTTGTCAATCTGGCTAGATTGACCTCTGGGTGTGCCCGACGCAAATCAGTGCCATTCATTTTCAGAAAATCATGGAGTAAGACCATTTTGGTCTTGTATTCGTCTTGGGAGAACTCCATTCTAAAAACCTTGAAGATTGACTATGCACATGATGTTGTTCAGACAACTTTTTCTGGAATTGCTAAAAATAGCCTTGCTGGGGGTAATTTTTACGAAAATTTTTGAGACATGGGTATTGTTGAGAATAATTCTCTAAACAAACCTAGATCATCAAAAATTCAGAAAAAAGAGTTTTTCTTTGACATGCAAAATCCCTTTGGTAGCAGAGGCAGCAGGGGTACCAGAAAGTGATTTTTCTCAGAAAAATCTGACACATGGGTTTTGTTCGTGCTTCAAAGCTAAACAAACCCAGTTTGTCTATTTTTCAATATTATGACTTTTTTCGGAAACCCTAAAAAATAGGGGCAGCAGGGCTACTTTTTCTGGAAAAATCTATTATATGGGTTTTGTTGAAAAAGTTGTGCTAGTCATACCCAGTTGGCCAGATCTGTGATAATTTATCGTTTCCTGTGACATGCAAAGAAATATAGACAAAAATAGAGGAAGTAGATAGAAGATGGATTGGAAGTTATAAACTACCACTTTGCAAGAATTATGCCTTTTGATGCAAACTCTGATAAATAATTCCTTTGTGCAACAGATCTTCAAAAATATGAAGAACAGTGAAAACCCTTGTGTCAGATCTTCAAAACTGTTGGAGAAGAAAAATATATGTTCTTGAGCTCCTCAACCTGCAAAGAAATAATGAATAATGGATGCCTAGATGCTTTGATATGTCAATTTGGAGTTGCAAGCATCAATTGGGCATCCAACTCATGATTGAGCCTGATTTGGAGTTCAAAAAGGTGATTTCCACTTATTGTGGAGTGTTTGGCCTCCTTTTGCTTCCAAAATTTGCTAACTCAAGTCAATAATTGCTTTTGACTTTCTTAGGCTTCCTTTTTGGATTTTTGATCATTTTTGTAGGCTGAAGTGCCTCTGTTTGATCTTCGATCCTAGCTGCTCAGTTGATCTTCGACAGTCGCTGACGGATCCGTTGTTGAGATGGGATCAACTTGATGAGATATGTCTGGGAGAGATTAACTCAGAAAATTGAGTTTGTACCTCCAGAATGAGAGGCACCTTTCTTCAAGAGGGGCGCTTTTGGTTGTGCCTTAGTCAATTTTCATTGACTGTTCTTCGTTTTGGCCTTTTCAGACCCTTTGTGCTTTGATCTAACGTTCCCGTTGATGGATGAGTCGGATGACTCTGCTTGACGCTGCATCGGGTAGCCAGCTCAGTCTTGCTCAGGATGACTCACTTCTAGTTGGAAAAGACAAGTTCAGGTCTTTCAAGCTTGCTTTTAGCTTTTGACTGGTTTTACTTATGTTGTGAACTGCTTGCCTTTGACCTCCTCTATCAGATGACTGATTTGTCAGAAGTTCTTGTTGATGGATTCACTGGCGAGACTAGTCATAGCTGAGAAGATCATCCTGGGAGGCAGTAAATATTCTGAATGAATCTGGATGCCTTCAAGGAAGGGCACCTTTCCTCAAGAGGGGCACTTTTAGCCATGCCTTAGCCATTTTTTGGCTTGTCTTTCCAGTTCTTCAATTTTGGCTTTTTCTGCTTGATCTCAACTCGTGATCGTTTGGTGTGTCTTATGGACTTGCTATCAAATTGATCACGTAGGTGGGAGGAAACTGTAAAGATGTCATGTATAGAGTTGCTGCTTATGGATTCATTTGGTGCCTGTAACTGAGGGGCATCCCTGGGCAGCAGGGGCACATTTACCTTGAAGCTCTCTAATTTGGCATCTCTGTCGTCAATGGATCCTCCATACTTTGCCGACGGTTGGTCAATGATCCCTAAATCAAATGATCTTGCTGATTGTTTCGTTGTCGAACCAGCATGAAAGTGAAGAGGATGACTGAGTTGGAGGTGCCAAATGATTTGATTTTCCCTCTAAGATTCAAGGGTGCCTTTCTTCAAGAGGGGCGCTTTTTCAACTATAGACTATGTTTTGCCTTGGTAGACAAAGCGTTCATCTTCCATAGTTAGCCAAATTTTGGCCTTTTCCATTTTGAGAATCTCCTTCGCTGAAACAGCATCTTTTTGACCTTTTCTGCCATGGGTTCTTCATTGAAGCTTTTGAGGTTTAGCTTTCAGCACCTAGTACTGGCCAATCTGCCATTAATGGTTGCGAAGCTCCTAACTTTGTTCCTGAAAAATAGAAATAGACCCACTAGAGTATAACATATTTTTTGATGATTCTGAATTGATCAGTGTGATCATGAATGTAATTAACCCTATCATAATTATTTTCACTCATTTCCGAGAAGGTCCTATTTTTAAGGGTTTCCTTAAAAATAGGGGCGTAAAACCCTAATTTTCATTTTTTTAGATTTTAACCATGGGTTCCTTGACAGAAACCCACAAAGACTTCATGTTTGTTTTGACCTAAAACATACTTTCAATGGCATTTTTACATTGTTTAGCTCAATTTAAGCAGAATGCCAAAAATTTCATTTTGGGTACAACACAAAAAAATAAAAAAATGATCAAAATCCAAAAAAATAGGAAAAAGGATTGAAAAAGGTAAATAAAAAAATTGTCCTCTAGTGAAAACCACTTCGGTGGCGCTTTGGGCAAGTACCTTGGTGAAAACCTAGCAAACAGGCACCTCACATAAATAAAGTACCTCCATTCATCCTAGGATATTTATCTTATCATTCCATCTGTCACATTGCATCACTCAACCTATTCATTCCATCACCCGTCCCCGTCCATATCATAACTGGATGTTGTGAAGTATCATATCCCCTTTATTACTACTTGGCATAATCCAAAGGTCGGCTTGTCCTACCTATATCAAGGTAGTCTATCATTTCATGTTGGGGGAAATTTTTTATGGATCAGATCGGGTTCTTGTATATCTTAAAGTTATCAGAAAACACCAAAAACATTCATAAAATGTTCATCAGAAAATCCAAAAACATTCAAAAAATTATAAAGTAAAATTCCTAAACATCCAAAACACATCAAAAACCCTAAAAAAGTCAAATATCGAAAACAAAAAAAGAGTACCCTATCAAACTATGTCATCTCTGAGCTTGAATGTAGGCAAGGCCATCATTGATGTTCCCCTGAGACACCCTAGGTCAGTCCTTTAGGAGTCAATCATAATAAACTGGCATTCCATCACTGTTCATCTTCATCTCAAATAAGTTGAGTTTGTCGAAATATGTCATCTCTGAGCTTGAATGTAGGCAAGGCCATCATTGATGTGCCCTTGAGACACCCTAGGTCAGTCCTTTAGGAGTCCATCATAATAAACTGACATTCCATCACTTTTCATCTTCATCTCAAATAAGTCGAGTCTGTCAAACTATGTGGTCTCTGCATAGATAACGTAGGAAAGGCTTATCTTTGATCAAGCCCCGAAACCCCTAGGATAGGTCTTTTTAGGTTGGTTCTTGGTCGAAATTCATAAAAACCATAAACATTCAACTATTAGAAAAGACTTAAACATTTGAAAACTCTTATAAAATACAAAAACATCGAAAAACTTGGAAAATATCAAAAACATTCAAATATCGGAAAATTCCCGAAACATTTGAAAATAAAAAAAGACCAAAACATTAGAAAAAATTCAAAAGAACTAAACAACCTCAAATATCTTTGAAAACCATAAAAAACCTCAAATAATCAAAAACATAAACATTCACATAACCTTTCAAAAATATCAAAAACAACCTCAAAACATTTTCAAAATACCAAAAACATTGAAATATTCCAGAAAATCCAAAACCATCCATCCCATCTCACTTTCACCCATAATAAACCTTCACTCATAATAAATTGATCGTCACCTTCAACCTTTGGAAAAACAAATATAAATCAAGTATAGTGAGTCATAAAGTGAGAACCTAAGTGTCAAAATCTAAAGTTTAGATCATAGGTAAATGAGTCAATGAAGTTTATATCAATGGCTTATCATAAAGCTCATCATCATCCTACATCACACCATCTGATCAACATGTCCTAGGATGTATCGTTATTGTGATGGATATCAGTATAAAAATCACCTTAGCTAAAATAAACAGGCAATAGATATAGATAGCACTGATTATTTGTCTTTGATATTTTTCTTATGATTTATCTTATTAACCCATTCTGATGACCTCTCGATGATGTCTATCAAAAATATTTAGAGAGAAAGGAATGGGGCATCGATCATTATCTCTTTTCTTTTTGCTTTTGGATATTCTTGTAAAATAATCTTGGTGTATACTTCCTTAGTTGTGTGTAGGGAAGTTGTTTGGAGTATATTTTTTACTATTGCATATGCTTTGGTCCAATAAATTATGAACTACTAAACTACATTCCAATGAGGTCTTCATATGTCAAGGTGTGAAAAAGAGCTATCTTATTTGTTTGCAGACTCAAAGTCCATTATACTATATGCAAATCCATCCTAGTTATCAATACCTTGATGCATCATGTCTATGTGTTATATCAAAACTAAGGAATGATGAAAAATCCCAATCCCAAGATATGAGAAAATCATCATCATATTCATCATGCATTTCTCATCACCAACTCTAACAAAGTCTCGGTGGATCATAGACTTGTTGGATCTTTTGAAGCAATCATCAAAATCAATGGTCAATCATTCTTGTTTCTTCTATCTTCTCTCCACGGTAACCTGGTATCATGACAGTCAACAAAAACATCATCAATGCATCCATCCTGCATCCAAAAATCATCAACATGCATACATATTGCATAATCATAGCATATCAACAAACATACATCCTGCATCATCATTATCATTTAAGTTGCGATGAATAATATAGATTTGTTATTCTAAGCATCTTAAATCATTGCACACATATCATAAACATGCATCACATTATCATATCATAAGCATAAACATCTGCATTATCCATCCATTCATCCACATGCATACATCATCATCTCATAATTTTCATAGAAAATACATAAAAAGAAATTCATTCATATCACTTGCATAAGCATAACATATACAAATCATATCGTCCATCCCATAACATATCATGAAAAGATATTGAAAAATATATTGCATCCATACATAAGAATATATAAACATCACATCATATCAAAGTGCATTCATACATTCATAAAGCATGAAATAAAGCAAACACATCACATCATATCGAATTTGGGTCATCTCGTATATCATATATATCAAAAACTTATTGTCATGGTACAATATTTGAATCAATGTATGTATATCGATCAAAAATACAATATCCATGAGGCTATCAAAAAGGAACCCATGAATGTATATCTATAAAAAATAATCAATCGATAATCAAAAAAGTGTCTGTACAAGCAAGCTAGCCCTGATCAGTGATTTTTTTAGTGGCTAATATTCGCCAATTAGCTAATAGTTGAAATTTGGGAATCCAAAATTGGCTAATAGTTCAAGCTACAACGTGACTTGAATCGTCGCATTTTTACAAAATTTAATTCTAGTCTTAGTTAAATCACCAAATAATTTATTTTATTAAAAAATTTAACTCAAATATTTGCCACAATATTTGATACATGATTAGATCGGATCCGCCTAAATTTTATAAATTATAGTAGAAATCTATATTAATTCGCCAATAGTATATCATAATTATTAGTTGCTTTAGTAACATATTTCTAATCTTTATTTTCCACCATTGATTTATAATATAATCTAATGGCCCTTGTTGTACTTGATGAGGTAAAATGTACCCATGATCTATAATGCTCATGGGGCCCACAATTTTGGGTCAGATGAGCATTATAGATTGTGGGTAAATTTTACCTTATAGATACAATGAGGACTATTAGATCAATGATCTAAATGAAATTTTGAGCCCCATGAGAATTATAGATCACGGGTAGATTTTACCTTATAGAATACAATGAGGGAAATTATATCATATTTTAAAACAATGGTGAAAAGTAAATATATATTCTACCCCTTCAACCCATCGACAATTTCCACCCTCAGGTCCCTACTTTTCCATGAGAATTATTTTTAGATTGGATAGATTCTCCATCATAATTAATGAATTATCCTATTTTTTTCAAGATTCGCTGAAATTTTTTACAAAATTTTAGTGATGAAAAAAAAATGGCCAATCAAATTAATATTTTTTTCAAAAAAAAAGAAAGATTCGCTAATAGAAATTAATATGTTTTCCTAAAAAAATGAAAGATTAGCCAAGATTTTATATCTTTTTTTGAGGGGGGTTTCTTAAAGTTATCACTAGACCTGATGGTTTCTCCCCTCACCAGCATGTCTCTCTAGTTGATCTTCGGCCCTAGGATGTGCCCCGCTCCTCTACGAGTAATTTGGTTGTCTAAGCCTCGCGAGGACATCTCTATGGTAGTGCATCTGGTAGTAGACCTCCTTAGTCACAACCTATCGGTACACTCTGGCAGACATTATCCGCCCCTAGGCTGCAACTGTCATAGTCTCTAGTTGTTGGCATCACCCAACCTGCTGAGCCAACTACATCTCGATAGTTTGCTTGAGCTAATGCTCCTAGTCTCTCTTAGCTGTCAAGGCCACTACCTATTGCCTGACCTGATCTCTCTCAGTAGTAATCACCAAAGTCTATTGGCGGGCTTTATCCCTCTCGCTTGTAATAACTTGTATCTGTTGCTATAGTTGTTGTATTTGTAAATCACGGAGATCTCGACCTAGTGGTGGCTGTTGTGGAGGATATTGTTGTATTAGTGGCCAACAAGGAGGCTGTTGATGCCCTGGTGGTCCTCTTGGGACCTGTCCATCCTGTTGATCCTGGCCATCCTGGCTATCTAGTCCTCTACCCCAACCTCTGCCTTTTCCTGCACCCCTCCCTCTCGGTCTCCTTCATGGAGGTGCACCCATTGGATCGGTCAATCGACGAGGGGGTGTGAACCATGTATCATACACAAGCGTCATTTGAGCATCCACTTGACCCTAATCATATGCCTATGGTCGAGCAACCAACTCTCGAAATCCCTCATCAACCTCATGGGTTGGCATTGTAGGTCCCCATGCGACTGCCTCTCGTGCTGACTTGGCAAAGATGGCGATGTATGCATCATTTGGCCTATCCTCCCTATCTCTAAACTATCTCACCACCCTGTCTGGAAGGTACCTTTGAATGATGGTGTGCTCCCAACCCTACATGAATCGAGTATGTCTAGCAAAGAACGGTTGGTGTACATCATCATACCAAGTTGGCATCTGAAGCCAAGGTTGCCATTTGAATAATGTCATATCATCGATCACCCTATGCCAATAGGGAATATTGAGCTTCCCTATGTGTTGTAGTGTAATGGAACCCCTATACCTCCAAACAACTGTATCATTTGGCTCTACTTCTTCCATTTGAACAATCAGTCAAAGCACAACAATGTGCTTCCAAGCCTAAATGTGCAGTAAGGTGACCCTTATATTTATCACCCTACCATCACAATATATAAAATTGTGCATATCATGGTACAAAGAGGTCATCACCATTGGCCCCATGCATAATGAGTCCTCTTGAACAACATCTTGTTCCAAGCCAAGCCCCATCTTGTACTGAATCCTCTGCTTCGTCAATCTAGAGCAACCAAGCTTGAGATAATCACTGCAACAATCAATCTGAAAGTGGGCACCCAACCTTTTTACATCTTGAGGTCTATCTATGAAGTGACTAAAATAATATCCTCTTGGTCCATCACCTCATGGCACACATCATAACCAACGTCAACATTGTATATCACACACTCACCATGTATCGACAAATGCAATATTTGTCGTACATCCTCCAGCGTCACTATCACCTCGCTGGTAAGTAAGTGGAACGACGAGGTCTCGTTGTGCCATCGCTCACACAATGTTGTAATCATCGCCAAATGTGTCTAGATGACAAACATGTATGCAACGTACCATAGATTAATCTCCCCCAAGTGCTCTTGTCGCAACTTAGATAAATCACCAAGTCTAGACGTAACTTTGGACTAGTGCTCGTAGGAGATCAAAGGAGAGATAACCTCCTGCAACCACAAAGTGCACGACATCAAAATTCGTAAAAAATTGACTAAGTTTGGAGTTTTTATCCCCGAAAATGACAATAGTGTCACTATTTATGATAGTGTCGCTATAATTTAAATTCCAAACTACGATTCCCAAGGCATTTAAAATGACAAATCACAATATGTGTCGCTAAACACATATGCGTTGCTATTTAACTTTGGAAAACCCTAACCCTAATTTTCAAATCACAAGATGTATCATTATTTACATATGCATCGCTATTTAAAATTTGAAACCCTAAGTTTAAATTACGAACTGCATCGCAATTCACATATGCATCGCTAAAATTCAAATTAGCATCGTTGATTCTCAAAATAGTGTTGCTCTAGAGCGACACCGCCAAAGCTTAAATTTTAAAATGCATCAAATGCACTAAAAATTCTAATTTCAAATCAAGTTTTGAAGCACATAACGATGGTCCTACGCTTGGAAGCCTTTGGTACACTCAAACTTGGTCGAAAATGTGTCACGGGAGCACTGCACCATCTCGTCGGAGGGTCAGAGCTCAAACTGCAAGAATTATCTAAGGTGTGAATGCACAAATGAATTGAAAGTGACCCTTCCTCACCTATTTAAGCCTCCAAATTAGGGTTTTTTTCCCTAATTTAACCTTCAAGCTAGGGTTTTTCATCAATTTCACCAAATTTTCCAAACTGAACCTTATTTTGCATCATTTTTGTGTTTTTGGCATGTTCCTTGCATCCCGGAACCTTTCTGGACCCCTGGGGTAACCTTTCATCTTTGTTGAGAAATCAACCCAAAATTCAAAAAAAATTCTCAATTTTTCAAGGGAGTAGGGAATCAACTTATCCCTTCCATTGGAGAAGCATTGGGGCATCTAAAAATCATAATTTTTTTTTTTTTTGATATGAGTAGTAGTTTTTCATCTAAAGAGCATCAGTCCTTGAACCGAAGTAGTAGGTACTTCGCTTCAAAGGGGCAAATGTAGAAATTGAAAAATGTCCTAAATGATATCATGCACTCAAAATAGGTAATACTAACATCATTTCCTCTTAAAAACCATCCTCTTTTCGTTTAATTTATTAAATTAGCCTAGCTATTTAATTAATTACATCATTTGCATCTATTAACCTTATTCATTTATTTGGGTTACCCCCCCTTTCACACTAACATTTTATCTCATTAAATTAAATAAATCAAACTATTTAATTTAATTCCTTAAATATTCTTATTTAATTAACCCTAAGTTATTTAATTAAATGTCATTTCACATTTCCCCCATTCATTAAATCATTCTATTTAATGAATATCATTTTAATTCTTCTAAATTCCCCTAATTGCATAATTGATATTGTTTAATTATCAATTATTTAACTAATCTAATTCCCCCCCACTTGCAAGGGAATATTATAAGGGAATATTCTTCCTTTGCACATTCCTCCAAAAGGGGAATATTCCTTCCCCTTTTGCACAATTAAACTTTGTTTTAGTTTGCAAAATATCCTTTTTCCTCACCCTTGAGAATATTCCAAAGAATAATCTGTCTCCTCCAATTATTTGAAAAAGGGATTAATCTCACTTAGCTTCATATGCAAGTTAACTCAAAAATTCTTGTGCAATTTAACTTGTGACCTCTTGAATAGGTCAAAAGTGTGTTTGTTTGAAGGAATGAGAACCCTTGATTAAATAGCATCTTTCAATCTCATCTGTTGATGAGAATCCATGATCCATGCCTCCAAATTCTTCCATCCTTGGCCGTTGATTAGCATTTTTAATCTCAACCCTCTGTTTCTCATTTTCTCTCTTATAAATAAGTCACTATTTGGAGACAAATAGATCCATCTTTCAAAAAACAAAATTATGTTGTTGAAATCACTCACACTCACACTCATATTTAGCTCACATTTTGCATATTTTAGTTTAAATTAGTTGTGTAATAGTTTAGCTTCCATTAATGGCTTCCATAATGCATCCATTTAGCTACTTAAATAACTAGGGTTTGAATCTTTTTAGTCTAAATCTCATTTATATTAGCTTAGAATTTCTATATCTAAATCATTTTAGCATAAATCGTGTTAGATTATCTTTTGTATCATGTTCATTTAGCTTCAAATCATCTTTTCATACACATCTCACCACCATTCCATCAGTTTTCTTCAATGAAACTGATTGGAACAAGCTCATTGATCCATGGGATTGGGAAAGGGTTGTCATTCGACATCAATGCAACACCACTCCCCAAAAAGGATAAGTTTCAAATGGATTAGAGTAGACATTTTAACACTTTCGTAGTTTAGAATGCTTTGGTTTAATGATTGTCTAGTTTAACTTCAATTTTATTGATCCTATTTAGATTGGGCATTGGTGGCTTTGTTATGCTTCAATTCTTTATGGATCAAGCATAATCGACCCATACTAATCTGTCTATCACACCTTCATATCAGATATTCTAGAAAATTGAGTCTTAAGCTCCCTAATCATCACCTTGCTATTACCCATAAACAACATGTCATCAACATACAAGACAATGATTAGTATTTGATCATCAATAACTTTAATGTAAACAAAATGATCCTCTTCACTTCTATCAAAACCCAACTTCAATGCAAAGGCATCAAATTTCCAGTACCACATCCTAGGTGGTTGTTTCAAACCACATAAATATCTCTTTAACCTACAAACCAAATGTTATTTTCCTTTCACAACAAAATCGTCAGGTTGTCGCATATAAATTTCTTCCTCAAGATCCACATGCAAGAAAGTAGTTTTAAGATCCATTTGCTCTATTTCAAAATAATAAGCAACAACAATAGATAATAGGAATCTAATAGAGGTTAACTTAGCAACATGAGAGAATATTTCACTGAAATCAACTCCCTCTCTCTGGGAGTAGCCCTTGGACATCAATATGGCCTTGTACCGCTCTAATTGACCATCTACTCCAATTTTATTTTTAAATACCCACTTGCTACCAATGGGCTTCCTTTGGGAAAAATCACAAGATCCCAGGTATCACAGTTATCCAAATCCATCATCTCCTCTTACATGGCCTACATCCAAGACTCACTTTCTTCTAAAGAAAGATCCTCCTTGTAGGATCTAGGTTCATCATCAACACTCAATAAAGAAAATACACAATGAAAATTGAATGAGCTATACCTATCAACTATATTTTATTGTCTTATGGATCTTCTAAGGTAGGATTAAGGGGTTCTTGTTCTTCTTCTTATGTATGCTCATTCTGCACATCATCTAAACTCTATGAACCCTCTTCTTCTTCTCCATCCTCTAATCCATTCGGTTCTTCCACATGTGCATCTTCCTTCTTTTCAATCTTTGTTTTGAAGTGCATTTTTTTTGTCTTATCTTTCTCCTTTGATCGTTCTACACCTGAATAAGCTCTAAACTCCTTGAAAATCACATCTCTAGATAAAACCATTTTATGGGTTACTGGATTCCAAAGCTTATAACCTTTTGTATTCTCATCGTAACCAACATAGATGCATTTTTTTGCTTTTGGATCCAACTTAGAACACTTCTCTTGAGGCACATGAACAAAATCCTCACAACCAAAGACCCTTAAATGTGAAATAGAAGGCTTTCTACCTATCCATACTTCATAAGGAGTTTTATCAACAAGAGTTGAACAAAGAGATCTATTAACCAAATAACATGTAGTACTTACAGTTTCTACCCAAAAGTATCTATCAATCTTAGAACCACTCAACATGCTCCTATCTCTTTCCATCAAGGTTCACTTCATTTTTTTTTCTACCCCATTTTTTGGGGGAGTATAAGGTGTAGTATTTTGCCTAAAAATACATGCATGCATACATAAATCATCAAATTCCCTAGAATAATATTCACCCCCATTGTTAGATATCAACACCCTTATCTTATAATCCATTTTCTTCTCGACTAAGGCTTTAAATTCCTTAAACTTAGTGAAAACTTCATATTTAGCATGAATAAAATAAATCCAGGTGTATCTTGATACGTCATCAATGAAAGTAACATAATAATAAAAAATTCTAAAAGAGTCAACATCCACTAGTCCAAACACATCTGAATGAATAATCTCTAATAATATTTTAGCTTTATTGGTCCCATTAGGAAATTATGATCTATTTAGTTTACCAAACACACAATGCTCACAAAAATCATTTTTGCGAATAGAATAATCATAAATACTGTCAACCAACTTTTTATTCAAAATGGTCTTAAGACCTTTTTCACCTATGTGACCCAATCTATGGTGTCACAACATACATGCATTTTTAGTGACATTTAAATTGGAAGAGTTATAAACAAGTGGAAGGATTAAGCCTAAAAAAAGTCCCAATCCAAGATCCTTTAGCTATCACCAAACTCCCTCTTACCAACCTACAACCAGACTTGTCAAATGTCACATGCATTCTAGAATCATTTAACTTGGATAGTGAAATTAAATTTCTCGCAAGTCCTAGAATATGTAAAACATGATCAATGGTTTTAGCCCTCCCTTCACTGAAACACAACTTTACCTTTCCCTTACCAACAATATTCTTCATGTTGTTATCACAAAGGAAAACTTCTCCCCCCTAATAAGTTTAATATGAATTAAACCACTCATTATGAGGATTCATATGGTAGGAGAAACCTAAATCAATAAGCCAAGCATCATCACTAATAGTGTTAGCAGAAATAAACAAAGCATCATAATCACCATCTTTTGAGAACTTCTTTATGGAAGTATCTAAACTCTTTTTCTTGTTTTTGCACTCCTTCACATGCCCTCTCTTACCATAATTTTAACTTTGTACTATGCTCTTCCTAGGGGTTTTAGAATGTCCTTTAGACTTGTCTCTCTTCTTGTCCCTTTTAGGCCCTCCTTTTTCTTTTGACCTTCCTCGCACATGCAAGGCATATTGGGATCCTACATTCATGGATTTTCTCCTCGCCTCTTCTAAAAGAAGTATAGTAATGAGACTATCTATCTTCAATTTTGTACCACCACCACTTATGACAACAATTAGATTTTCCCAATTTTTTGGTAAAGAAAAAAGCATCAAAATACATTTTTATTATTCTTCTAACTTAACATCTATAGATGCAAGTTGACTTATAATCATATTAAAATCATTTAAATGTTCTGCAATAGAATCACCATCCTTCATTTTCAAAGAATACAAACGTCTTTTGAGATATAAATTATTCGTTAGACTTTTAGTTTGATAGATTTCACCTATCCTCCTCCACAAATTGAATGTGGTATATTATTATTAAAAATTCATGAGGATAGAATTTGTAAGACACAATCGAATGGTTCCTCGTGCCTTGTCCATTTTGTTCCAATATTTATGATATATTTTTTCTAGTTTCTTTTCATTCAAAATTGGCAACCATTGATCTCTCTCTTTAAGGATATCCTCCATATTCAACTTCCACATCTCATAACCAATTCCATTGAAATTTTCAATATCTAAATGAGAGGTAAAAAGCCATGGTTTACAATCTTTCTTAAATTTGCAAAAACCCCACAAAGAAAAATCTCCCACTGTAGAAAAAAAACCTTCAACACTCAAGAGAAAAGCATCATTTTCTCAACATAACTATTAGATCTGATACAAAATTTTAAAAAAAGGGCGAAGAAATATTGTAATAAGAACTTTAACCAACTATAATTACAAATCTGAATCCAAATATTAAGCCTTAAACTTGTGTGATTGTATAATTAAAACAAGAAATAGAAAACCATAACACATGACACCAAATTTATGTGGAGAAACCCATAAGGGAAAAAACTCCATCATAGAAAGAGACAAGGAAGTATATTACTAATAAAAGAGATATTACAATGGAAATACACTTCTCTAAATAACTCTAAAGAATCCGACAACACCATGTTACCTGCACAACTCAATATGAATAACTCTAGCTCAAGGCCCCAGTTTAAAGAAACTTGTGGGAATGAATACCACCATGGTATCACCAAAAAACATGTAGAAAAACCACATGGAAAAACCCATGCCTGCCTCCTTACAACCACAAAATCCACCCAGATAGTAACTTACATATGCTCTTACATCTGTCATAGGGCATCTCTTATGCATGGGCACCTAGGGAAGGAATTTTTCATAAATTTAATCATAAATATAATCATGAATGTTGTCAGAGTTGTCATAGCATCTTATGGAAATTGTCATAGTGTCATAGATACTCTTACAATTTATGATGGATGTCATAACCCTCTAAAAATAGGAGATTCCAAATGGGATGCCTAGTTGTTTTGTCCTTTTCCTAGAAGACAAATGGTAACAGTAACTTTTTCTTTACATGAGCTCTTTCACCTCTTATGGGCAATTTATAAAAGACATTAGGAAAAAAAATTATTAATGGATTTACAAGGTTGATATCACCCAAACCCTAACACAATGTATATGTAACTTATGCATCTAACACATGGGAAAGAACAAGGAAGGGAGGGTAATGATGGGATGGCGTTGATCAAGGATAAAAAATAAGCCATGATAGGTTTATTATGGATGGGTGATATGATTTATTATGATATGGAAAGATGGAATGATGGTGGATGGGAGGAGATGGTATATCCTAAGAGATGGTGGATAAGAGACTACTATACATGGCACATGTTTCTAGGTTTTCACCATGGTACTTATCCAAGGCACCACTGAAGTGGTTTTCACCATTGGATGGATTATTTCTTTTTACTATTTTTTTTTTGGTTTTTTAGATTTTCTGATTTTTTTGGATTCTATAATTTTTTTGAATATTTTGGATAAATGAGACTTGATGATGTTGTGATCAAGGTGGAATCTCTTTGGCCGATGAATGACGATGCTATATAGATGGGTGAAGATGGAATTCTAGCAATGATGGATTATGCTTTATTCTAAGAATGGAGGGAGAGAAGATATGATCACTAATATGTACACTACAAAGGTCATCATATGTCACACATAAAGGTGTTTGGGAAACCTTTGGATTAAACCACATCAAGGAGTAGCCATCAAAGGTCTATCAAGATGCATCGCCAAGTGGGATGGAGGATGGGCATATGGATATGGGTGGATTAGGTAAAGTGTATGGATTCGTGAAGATGATGGGATGAAGACTTAGGATAAACAAGGTCATTTCTTGATATATTGTTTTGACATATGCCCCCAATTATTTTGGATTAAGGGGAATGATTGGAGATCAAGTTATTATTTTGCTTGGTTTTTTTTTTTTTCTTTGATTTTTGCATTTTCTAATAGATTTTGATTTTGATTTGGATGAGAGGATTTTTGTTTGATTCTTTCTTTCTTTTGATTTTGGATCTCCATTTAATAAAGGCTTTTTTTAAAAATTTAACTTTTTATTCATAGCCTTGTTACTTTGGGATGGTGTTTGTTGATCCAATTCTAGGAGATGGATGGATGTGGATGAGCTGGATGAGTTGGATAAGATGGTAAATATATGTGAATCATGGAAGAGTTTGGTGATACCTTCGATGGATTATGTGACTATCTTTATCAACATTGTTAATGTCAAACAATTCTTGCACACCTTTAGTGGGAGGACAATTAG
The DNA here is from genome assembly GCA_007115665.2 of Sequoiadendron giganteum. Lineage (NCBI taxonomy): Eukaryota > Viridiplantae > Streptophyta > Pinopsida > Cupressales > Cupressaceae > Sequoiadendron > Sequoiadendron giganteum. The sequence continues at coordinate 644,525,945 of CM021105.1, forward strand.
GCTTAGTAGGGGTTGCCAAGGTCTTTGAGTTTAGCCTTGATCTTGGGATAGTTCAAGAGGTGGGTAATGATAAAGGATCAATGATGAGGATGAAGATGATGAAGTATTAGTAGGGAAATATTGTGAAAGACCATGACTACTTTGTAAGAATTTGTAATATTGGAATGGATTTGGATTGGCATGGATAGTAACTTTAATTATATTGTGAGGGAACTTTATGCATTGATAGGATTTGAATGGAATGACTTGCATGACATGGATCCATGTGTGGCCAAGAAGGATGTTTTATGGGAGATTAAGATCTAAGATTTGGCAAGTAGTTTCAACAACAGTTGGTTCAAACTAGATGGGTAGCTTTATAGAGCCTTTAGATTCACACTCAACTTTGGCATATGCTTTGATGGTAATATTTTTTTGGTGATCAACATCATCATTAGAATATCCCAATTTTTTTATTAGACTCAAGTTGCAAAGATTGAGTCCTGATCCACCATCTACTGGGATGCATTTTATTGTGGTTTTATGGATGTAGGCTTGAATGTAGAGAAATTTTTTACGAGATGGATCAATGGGTGGAAAGTATTATTTAGAAAAGGTGAAGGATTTTGAGGATGATGAGTATCCTATAATGGCTTGAAATTGGGCAAGATTAATGTCATTAGGGACACGAGATTCATAAAGGAATTTCTCAAGAAGGTCCATATGGATGGGGGATGTTTTAAGTAGCTCAAAGATAGATACTTATGGTAGAATTTTGTTCAAGTGGTCAAATATTCTATATTGATGTGTAGGTTGGGAGGAGGTTGAAGCTCCTTGGATGGTGACTCGATCATGTTGGGTACTGATGACATAATTAGGCACTTTGATGGTTACAGTGGCTACTTGAGAAGGACTTTGTTCAATGTTACGAATGATAGAATTGGATGAGATATTACCATTGTAGTTATAATATGTTGTGGTTTATGATGTGGAATATTTACCATCATTATGCTGAGAGAAAGGTTTCTTGTAATATACCCAAGTGTTCATTAAGTGATTTTTATCCATCAATAGAGATCTCTTCTTGATCAATAAGATCTTGGATAAAGTTATTAAATCTCATGAAAGAGGAGGTTTTATGTCCATGGACCCTATGGTAGTCACAAAATTCATGTTCTTTGTACCAATAGGGTTTAGGCACATCAAGAGTAAGGGGTTTGTGTTGGAAATTTTGTCATTGATGTCAAAGGCATGGTGTTATAAATTAAGTCATTAAGATAAAGGCAAAGAGAGGCAAAGAGAAATGACCCATTATAAGAAGTTAACAATTAAGAGGCTATTTGTTATACACTAGTTGATATTTGGAAGATCAACGCAAAGAGATCTATGTTAAAATTAAAGATTTAAACATAATAGAGAAAGTGTGAATATTTTCAGTTAATGTTGGTCAACCTTCTAAATAAGATAATGTTAATATGGTTTGACCCATGTCTAGTACAAATAAGGATTAAAGATAAATGCAAAAATATTTTTTGGTTAAGTCGACTACCCTATAAGTCACCCTCTTCATAAAGAGATAAATTTATTTTGTTGGATATTAACTTGATCCATAATAAGGATGACTCCTTGATGAGGTGTGCCCTAGTTTGGGTGAAATTTGAACAGAAATAAAATTCCTTAACATGGTCGACCATCCTTGTTTCAAGCATCCACTTAGGGCAAGGAAAATTAATAAATAATAAAAAAATTATTCATGTTTGGCCGACTAGCACTGAAAGGAGGTAACCATTGGTTTGAAGAGGTACTTCATTAGATATAACTAAAGGATTTTTGGAAGAAATTTCAACAATCAATTCAATTGCAATATCATTTTGATTTAGAGGAGATTTATTGGTGTATGAAGAGCAAATAGAAAGAGTCGTTACATAGATTACTTGTCAAATATTTGAGCAAATTTATGAGACTAATTTTATCTTATTTTAAGAAGTAACATTGGAGTGAACTCATGAGAGACACATCCTTTAATAATTAACATCTCCATTGGAACAATATAAAACTTGAAAGATTGTGTGATTAGAAGATAAACAATTCAATGAATATTATGTGAATATTAGAGTAGATATAAAAGATTAGATGCAAAAAAAAGAAGTCTAGTTCTAATTTATTTTGAAAAGGAATACGTGTGACTATGAGAAAATAATATATTTACATATTTATTATTAGATTTGTAAAAATTATTGGTGCATAGATTGGATCAGATTTGTGAAAGAAATTGGTACATGATAGTAATCAGATTTGGGAAAGAAGGTTGATATTTGAGTGTGGATCGGATTTGTGTTTGAATCGAACTTATAATTTGTGATTAGATTTGTGAGAGAAGTTTATTGTGTGAAAAATGATCAAGGATATTGCATGGTGTGTGCTCATATTTGAGAAGGAAGAGAATATGTAGTTGGATCAAATTTTTATTTGAATAAAATTTGGTGAAGGAGTTTATTATATCAACATTGAAGAATTAAAAAGGTTGAAGCTTATCAAATAGAGGTTGGAGCCTCTTGTTGGGTTAGAGCTTAGTTTGTGTGGGGTTGGAGCCTCCAATAGGTTGGAGCCTATCAAATAGAGGTTGGATCCTCTTGTTGAGTTGGATCTAATATTGTGTAGAGATTGGAGACTTTAGTAGTAGGTTGGAGCCTACAAGAAGAAGAAGATCAATATATATAAGCAATATTTTATTGTAGTTTTCTCCTGCAAGGTTTTCCATGTAAATTATGTGTTCTTAATTGTTAGATATTGCATATGTGTAGTTAATGTGATTGATTGAGTTTGAAAAGTAAAAAAAATAATATATTGATTCACCCCCCCTCTTAGTATAATCGTGTGCTCAACAATTTAATGGGTGGCAATTGGACCGTGCTGGCTTGGACTAGCTTTTGGAGGATGGATTCAATAGGTTCACCCAAGGGATTATATTCTCATTGGGTATGTCTTTTTGGTTGACCTTTAGGGATAACCACATTATATTGGGGAGCCATATTTTTTTGAGCTGATGATAGCCTATCCCTGAATGCCTGTAGGCTAGTCAGAGGCAGAATTAGGGTTTTTGGTTGCTTGGTGGGTTCTTTTGAGGATTCAAGGGTTTGCATGTTGAAGTTTGGAAATTTGTATTATGGATTCCTTCTGGGTTTTTAGAAAACTTCGCAGTGGTATGACATGCAACTGCATCAGGCAACTTTTTTGGAATTACTATTTTTAGTAAGTTATGACAGTTGCATGTTGGAGTTTTGCAATTTGGATTCTGGATTGCTTCTGGGTTTTCAAACAGCTTCGCAGTGGTGTGACATGCAACTGCAACGGAGGAATTTTTTGGACTAACTATTTTTAGTAAATTACGATGACTGCATGTTGGAGATTTGCAATTTGGATTTTGGATTCCTTCTGGCTTTTCAGAGAGCTTCACAATGGTGTGACATGCAACTACAACAAAGGACTTTTTCGTGCTTACTATTTTTAGTAAGTGTTGTGCCTTTTGCACACATGCCCCGTTCGGAGCGAGGACCCTCTCTTTCCTTTTGCCTTGTCAGGTCCTTTTTGCTTCACCTCATTTTGTGTGCCCCATTTTGGTGTCCTTGACAGTCAATACATTCTCAAAAGTCTCATTTAGGGTTGACCAAATTTTTCCCCTTTGAAAATTGCTAAGTCTTAGGCCCTTTCAGGTTTTCTCTGTCAATTTTCCTTTCTAGCGTCTGTGGGACTTTCCGGGCTCAGACCCTCAGGTTTCCCTTTGTGGGTTTCCCTTTTGGCTTCGCTGTTTTATATGGCCGTCAGATTCCGTCTTCCCAGACCTTGGACCCCGATGTCATCTTCGCCATTTGGTTTTTACTTGGCAGATTGTCAAACAGCGACCATCCTCCAACGTCTTTCCGGACCTTGGACCCCAGTGTTCTCTTCGCCATTTGACTTAACTTGGCAGATTTTCCAACGACCATCCTCCGACGTCTTTTCGAACCTCGGACCTTGGTCCTCCCATTGCTGTCCTAAAATTTGAATTCACCTACCCAATGGTCGTTGCACCACCATTTATTATGGGGTATTTATTGCACTTATGGGCTATTTAAACAGCTTTGACCTATCATTTTAACATGTCAAGAGGAAACACAAAGCACCCGATGACCCCGACAATCTCCTCCTCTACGCCCAGACATCAACTTTGCTGGTCTTTGAGGATTCGACAACTTGCTTCCCTGAAACCTCGAGGTAGGATCATCGTCCAAACATCCTTTTCCTTTTCTAAGCTTCATGAAGTTAAAAACCAAGAAATAAAATGAAAATCTATAAGTTTGGTAGGGAAAGATGTCTCATTGAAAAAACACGAGTTTAAAATTAAAAACACCCCATGAAATCATCAAAAATCAAGCTTCGAAGTTACGTCCTCCCGCCATTGTTCTTTGAGACCAACGACTGCACCCGTCAGGCCCGAGTCTCTCTCTGATCCCGACAAAAAAACTTAGCAAAAAAAACTTCCCAACAAGCTGACCACGAAGTCCAGCCTCTAGATTTTGGTCCCCGGATTTCCATGTCTGTTTCGCCATTGCCAACGACCGACGACCTTCATCTCCCTGGCCCTCGGACTCTAGGCTCGTGAAGTCCGCCAAACTTGAAATGAAAACCAAAATTTGGAGCCACCTTCAGACTTCATTCCCTAGACTTCCATCTTTGGGTAGCTGTCTTCGCTTCACCGTTTCAAATGGCCACCACGGGACATCTTCCCAGCACCCGGACCTTGGTTCATCTTTCCCTCCACATGATTTTAACAAGGAAAACTAAAATGTCCAAACTTATTTTCGACTCCGGCCTTTGGATTTTCGTCCCCGAAACTTTGTTTTGCTTCCGTCATCCTGAACAGCTAAACCTATCTGCCTCCCTTGACACCGGGCCCCGCTTGCCCTTTCACCTCTGAAGTTTTTGACCAACTGCTAAGCCTGCCTTAGATCTAATCTTTTGGACTTCCGTCTGCGTTTTTCCATTTCACACGGCTATCCCATAGCAGCTTCCTAACCTCAGTGGCCCAGACTCTGGAACCCAATCCCTGGAATGTTATTTTCCCTATGCTGTTCCAAATAGTCAAGCTTGAACACCAAAATGATGACTCAAATGGCCTCCAAATTGAAAATGGACTTCGACCCACGTGCTCAAAATTAACATTCTTTCACACCAACCCTTAATTGAATAAATCCAAGATCGAGAAAGGTCATTAGGAGTGCCTTGCCTTATTTTCCCTTCCAAACAACATTTTTCTAGGGGAAGTCTAACCCATTGGGGCTTGGGTCACCTGTTTGCCTTCCAATGTTATTATTATCAAGTGTTAGAATTTTCTTAAATGAATATTGTGGATATAACCTTGATTTACAGGGATTTTTTTGAGGCTACGTTCTCATGTTAATATTGATAACTCTCGTCTCTCTGTGCAAGATTTATGGAATCTAGTGTAGAGGCCTCTAAGGCAGCCAAGGACAAAGGGAAAAGGATTGCTAAGGATCCTCGAGGCAAGGAAGACAAAGATCAAATGAAATATCGGTTCCAGGAAGTGCCATTGCATTCCAAGATCATAACTAGTTGGCAGGATATCACAGACACCAAATATCGGACATGTCGATATTGATGATTTTACATGAAGATTCGGAATGGACCCAAAGACAGATAATGCAAAATTGATCAGAAGCTATGGACTTGCCAAGTCTATGGGTTTCCCTCCCACCTTGATTTCCCTTGAACTAGTAATGGCTTGCAGGGAGGCATACCAAACTGAAACAAGGACCATTATGGATAGAGATGGCAACATCCTGGCTGATATGTCCCCTCTAGGGATAACCAAAACCTTCCACATCCCTGCCTTTGAAAGCATGGAGACCCCAACCATTCAGGAGTGCAAGGCATTGTGGGACCAGGATCTCTTGAGGTGTAAGAAGTTGATCAACCAGTATCGGTTGAAGGACATGTAGGGCAACACTGCCAAGGTTCCTCAAGAGCTCTACCATAGTGATTTCTTAGAAGATTACCATGATTTGGTTACCCTATTGAGCCGAGTAATGGGCCTTCCTACCACAACCTTCTTCCAGGAGTGGATGATGTACTTTGTTGAAAAAATTCTCTGTACGGATGACATCGCATTCTATTGGGGGAGATAATCAGTAATTTCTTCCATGAGCTATTCGTGAGTGTGAAAAGGACGTCCAAATTCTATATGACATCCTACCTGGTCCATTCGCTTTCCAATCGACGGTATTATAGTGGATGGTCTATGATTTCCAATGAGATGTCGGGGAGAGAGCTAAAACCATATGACAAATACCCTCAGCTACAGTATAGGAACTTCAGGAGGGATTATTGTAGGGTGAACGATGCGTTCACTGCCTACGTCATTCGGTTGCTTGGAGGTGATTTTGAGGGAAGATTCTCTCATAGTTCCAAATCCCTCCTCAAGCACTACGCCTTCCCGTTCATTAAGTTTCCCAAGTTCACTTACATTTGCGCCCAGGGATTCTTTGAAAGGCCAAATAAGCTGCCCCGATATCCTAATGACCCGATTATACTATTAGAACTAACTCAACAGCTGCGACACATACATAACATCCTAAGCAACAAGCATCTGGAAGGGATCCCTATCCCCTCACACTCAGTCAGGGAATGTATGGAATTCATACTTCCCAATGCGCAAGAAATTTAGAGAAAGAGTTGGTTGAGTACCACTTCATACAACATACAACCAGACCACAAATGGACCCATACAACCACATCAAGAAAGCACTTGGACCATAGTATTCCCACCTCCACCATGTCGAGGATTTCTAGGCTAATTGCAAAGATGACCTTGAAGTGCAGGTACAAAATTATGTGCGTATGACTGCATACTTCATGAAAAAGGGTGAACCTGTGTCTGGTTCCAAATCAACTTGAAGAGGAGGAGAGCACAATGATTGACCCGAGGTACAATACCATTGCAAATTTGTCGTTGCCTTTGATTGATTGGAACAAGCCAAATTTTGATGACCTTGACATTCTTACCAATCTCGTTGAGGCTCGGACAAAGGCATGGATCGATGGGCAAGTTGCTCGAATAAAGCAATGGGGAGTCACCTTGACATTCAAGGGGCTCGAAAGTGAGCCAAGTGGTTATGATAGTGGGGCAACTGCTACTACAACTGGAGAAACATTTAAGTCCCCTCCATCTATCAGGTCAAAGACGAGAAAGGAGGTTGATGAGTAGCAACCCAACCCAAAGGTATATGCTAGAAAGGCCACAGAGGGCGAGCCTCCTTACAAGCATAGAAGAATGAGCAACATCGTTGAGATGTTGATGATACCTGAAGATCCACTTCATGAGGGCGAGGAGATGGAAATTGATCCACCGAGATCTCCACCTACTTCATCTATTGTTGCAATGACTATTGCTATTGCCACCATCCCATCCACTTCACATGGAATAGTTGCTTCCTCTCTTCCCACGGTGGACATTGTTGTCCACCTCGCCTCCACTTCTCTGATCACGCAGGTCATATCGGTGGACTCATCCTCCACCACAACCTCAATGATTTCCTTGTCCTCTATGTCTCCTTCCTTTCCTCTCTCGATTGTTGCAGATACCGCCGCAATGCATGCCCTCACTCTTCCTAAATCCTTTGTCAAGTACATGCATAATCTGTTGTCTGAACTTTCGGGAATGCTTGCAAATCTGATGGTACAAGCTGCAATTTCCCAAGCAATGGTCAACACCCTGGCTCTCCCTCCTCCTACGGAGCCACCTAAAATGGTTGCTACAATGAAAATCTCTAATGAGCTGGAACAACAACAACTAGAGATGGCTAAGAGGCCGAAAGATGAAGAATTTGAGTATCATGAGCACCCAATGTATGAACATTGGGTGATTGATGAGGTATCCTGTGAGTCTTCCCACGATAACAGTGAAGGTCTGGGGATAGACTTAATCCAAGAAATAGCTGATCCAAAGCTCAGCATAGAATGGAACAAGCAACTCAAGGAGATTGAAGACAAAGAGGATGAAGGACAATCTATGGTTGAAGAAAGAGTTGCTGCTCCAAAGACTGAGAGTAGTAGGTCTCCTACAAGAAGGCATGATCAAACCCTTGATCATGATGAAGAAACATCCTCCCATGAAGGTTAACAAGAAGATGAGCCCGAGGAACATGGGCATGACCATGATGAAGAAGAAAATGATGTTGAAGAGGAGGACCACCCTGACGAACGAACGCCTGCCAAATCTCCTACCAAACGTATAACGCTCGTTCAAGATTCTGATGAGGAGAAGTAAGATGCAAGAGTTGATAAAGAGGCTCTCAATGACAAAGCCATTGAGATTAGGGTGGAGGGAAGTGGAGATCGACATGAATTACCCAAGGAAGGATCCTTGATGTCCGACTGGTTAGAAATATAGCTTGAAAAGAAAACTCCCACCCTAAAGGATCTAAAAGCAAGACTGGAGGCAATATTGGCTAGAGCTCATATTAGCACCAAGAAGGAGAAAAGGCCTAGAATCATATCAAAGGTAACGATGGATGCCTCCGGATCCAGGGCAGTGCAAATAGATACGCTAGTGGTTGGAGAAAAAGGAATAAGCTACAATGTCTCCACCATTGACTTGGGAGTGGCCACCCGGGAGCAAAATTTTGACCATCTAGAGGAATTTTTTGCCACAGTGGTGCACCTCATCTAGTAGGATAAGGTTTCAAAGGAAGAGCTTAAGGCACAGGTGGTTGATTTGATGACCTATATTCAGTAATGGTCATCCCCAGAGGAACAACCTACTACATCATCAACTTTGTCGCAGTTGTTGTCCAAGGAACAAATTAACAAGCTAGAAAGAAGGAGGAACTTGGATAAGACCATGAAAAACTGGTTCCAACGGGCCTTGGACATTGGCAATATGGGCATCAATTGGTTGTTCGAACAAAAAACAAGTTCCTAGAAGTACAAATATCTTTTGAAGGCACGAGGCGGATCTGTATTGAGTTCCCAAAGAAGTATGGAATGGGCTACTTGAAAATTGAGGCTATCCTCGCACTACCAAGTGAGGTTTGGGAAAATGAGTTGGCCTTCAAAGACGGTGACCATTGGTTAATGGATGTGTGGAAGCGAGACTTCAATCACCAGAAGGAGAGGTTAGAGCAGATACTTGAGCAAGTAAATCCAAATATTAAATGGGCCAAGGAGGCCAGAGGATATTTCTTCTGGTACCTGAAGCTAATGACAGGGTATGAAGTGCCCACTATCAAGATCAATCTAGAGAGCATAAGACTCCACTTTCGAAAGACGATGGAGGATGGAATGTCAGCTGAGGTCACCACAAATTTTATGACCTTTTCTACCAGAGCTTTCACCCAGTCTGAGCTATTGAGAGACCATGTTTCTAAGTATGACGAAGACTGGGAAAATCTTGTCAACAATTATGAAGAATGGAGCTACCAAGTGCTAAAATCTGACATCATTGAGGTCAACAAGCTCTGACTGGTAATCTTAAGGTTCATGGAGAATGCAGCTTCGAAAAAGAAGGAAAGAAACCCTGTTATTGATAAATAATTTTGAAAAGAATAGCTGCAACAAAGAGTAATCAACAAAAGGACGAAAATGCTATAGTGCTTCCACTAGAAGACAAAATAGGGAAAAGACAACAAATGTATTTTAAATTGTAATATATTTGGGGGTAGGTGAAACCCTGGTGTATTTGAATCTTGGCCACACAATAAGATTATATCTTGTCCATTCATTTTGTCTTTTGAAAACTATAAATAGGGGTCTCCTCCTCTCATTTTAGAGAGAATTGAGTTGTTGTAAAGGCATGCTGCAGAAATTGCAATAGAAATACAATATTGTGGTATTTCTGGATTTTTTCTCATGTTTCATGATTCTTTTCCCATAAGTTAAAGACTTAGTTAAATTTACCTTACTTTTATAGTTTCCTTTCGGTTAATGTTGGTAGATTTAGTAATGCTATTCTTGATTGTGGAAATTTATGTTGTGTTGATGCTTTTCTTATCCATACTTTTGGTCATTTGCTGCTAATAGATGGTTGTGCAAAGTTAGTCTGGACCTTGATTTCAAAGCTGCCTCTAATATTTTATCTTTGTTCATGCATATCAGTGGTGAATGAATGATGAAAGAAATCTGTAGTCCTTAGAAGACAGCATAGGTTTCATGAGACTGTGAAATTTTGTTTTAAGGAAACTATCCATAGTAGAAGCCTCCTTGATCACTATTCATCGGTAGTTGCAGATCCAGGAACCTTTTCTCTTCCCTGATCTTTTCCTTTTATTTTTAATAAGTAACCTATGCTAAGGTTCATTGCACATTGTAAAGCTAAATTCAACAATAAAATGGAGTTCGAGACTAGTGTTTGAACCTGCAGCAAACGTATAGAAATTTTCCCACATCTAAACACTCCATTTACAGATTTGATTGGATTAACCTACGTAAGGCCACCTTGTGATTCCAACAAATCACATCATAAATCAACTGATATATTCCAAGCACTGTCAAGACCTGACATTAGAGACCTTGGGATAGTTTTTTGCAATCTGATTGTGGAAGATTGTCTCTCAAGAGAGGTGATGCACCCATGTATTACCTGTGTTGAGAAGTGCATAAAAACACCAAATCAACACTAAGTACGATGACTGCTCAGATTGTCGTTAAAATGAGTTTGGAACAACTTACTATTTTTAGTAGTATGTTATTTTTAGTAAGTTCTACTTTTAGTAGTGCTATTTTTAGTAGGGTTTTTGTAGTTCAATTCAGTGGCTATATCTAGCAGGTCAATTTGAGTAGTTTGGTCTCCAACACCCTTGGTGCTATTTTTGGCAGTGTTTTAGCAACTTGGTATTATGGCTATTTTTGGCAGGGCAGTATATTCAATTGGTCTCCAACATTTGAGGTGATTATTTTGGCAAGTTTGATATTTGGTGAAAATAACATTTTTAAGTGGAATATTCGGCTAAGGCTTGGAGGACGAATTATTTGAAGAGGTAATTAAGTTATATTTTAATATATCTTAATTGGATGCCTAGCCTAGAGGAGATAAATACATTTTATAATGTATTTAATAATATGAGACGCCCAAGTTAATGTTTTAATTTCAAATTAAATAAGTCACCTCTCTTGGATGCTTTAAGGGAGAAATAAGGGATATTTTAATAAAGTATTTCACTTTAATAGTTTGGACGCCTAACTTAGAGGTTTATTTTCATTTTTTATAAGTTTATCACCTTCATGAAAAGGGATGACTTGGAATAAGGTGATATGAAATGAAATTTGGAATATGTTGGAGAAAGTGAATGTGAATTTGGGTTTGACATCCATTTGGAGGGAGAATTAATTTGAATTGGGAGACAAAAAAAGCAATAAATAAGAGTGTTGGGCTCTTTGTTTTGCATCTATTTTCTATCTTATCAAAATGTTGTTGGATTGGTTTCATAATCTGGCTAAGGGGGGGCTTAGCATCTACACCACTCTTCAGGCTTGAAACTATGGCTTCCTAGATGGTCTAATGGGAGTGTGCTACATTCAGTAGTGCATATTAAGTAATATTATTTCAATTTGATGATTTTTTTGTCTACAGGTTGCTGGTTTTGGCTATGGTTGAAGCATATTTTCATTTGTAGATCTTTGTGTGAATTTTTATCCATTCTGGGTACTTGCTCATTCAATTCCTATGCTCTAGGCATCCCATCTTGCACATTTCCAAATTTTATTGTGAAGTCATTATTTTTATCTTGAGGTCACCCTTCTTCTAAGTCATTCTTTTCTTGGCAAGAGTTTTGGAAATTCATGTTAAATCATTAGGAAATGTTTGATGCATTTTCTTGCTCTTGTCTTGGTAGTCATCTTCCTAGGAGTTATTTTCATTTCACTTCATGTCGTTTGGAGGTGTATTGATGGAGTTATGAACATTTTAGTTATTTTTCTAGTTGTTGGTTTACATTTTCAGTTTGTTGGTTTAGTATATCAAATTGTTTGAAGTTGGGTTTTGGGCTTGGTTTTCATGCTTGGAAGTCTCCTGGAGTTTGGGAAAACATATGATAATATTTGTAGCTATTTGGAAATCTCTAATACTTGGATATTGCAATTTCTTATTCTCATTGTAAGTTGTTTCAATAGTACTGATCAACACTTTCTTCTTTCTGCAAACTCTTTGTATTCCCACATTAGTGGAAGAGACAGGCCTCACCATCTTTTACTTTCATTATTGTAATTCACTCCCGCTGAATAAGTGGTCGATTTGTATTTCTCATATTGTTGATCGGTTGAGCTATCAACACACTCCCGCTGAATAAGTGATCGAGTTGCATTTCTCATATTGTTGATTGGTTGAGTCATCAACACACTCCCGCTGAATATGTGATCGAGTTGCATATTTACTTTACAACATTGTACTTCTTTCTGTTTTGAATGCTAATGATCCTCGGCGCCATATTCTCACACCTCGCCTATCATTGGGATCTTGGCGTAGGGTTACATTCCAACAGTTGGTTTATGATTTCCCTAACATTAACGGGTGAAATTGATGTGTTAAAATTGAAAAAAATTATTGGGGAACATTCCAGTGGTATTAGAGCCAAGATCCTACCATCCTATGAAAAAAATTTAAAGTATAGTTGACAAATGAGAGACAGAGAAATCAGATTCTTTACCCGAATTCAGTTTAGCTTTCAGTAGCTCCAAAGATGTTGTGTTTTCTGAGGACTAGGTACCTTGAGAATTTAGATTTGGTTATGGCTTCTGAAGAAGAAAGGATTTTGGCAAGGTCACTTTTCATTTCCAGTACAAGGCTTAAAGAATAATTTCAATCAAGGGGTGAAGAAGTGAGTTTACTATCAAATTTGGAATGTTGTTTGAGCCAAGTCCAACAATCATCTACTGACTTGTTGAATAAGGAATTATTTCCTACAATGACATACTTGATGCACGCATATTGGATTGGGAATCTTGATGAAGAAATTAGTTTGTTGGTTAATTCAGGCCTTAATGAAGTTATGAGGATTGTAGCACCTTTGATTCCTTATGATGATGAAAATATGAAGAAGATTCTTCATAGGATTGTGGAGAGTTTCCAAGATCTTGATGAAAGTGGTAGCAGTCAATTTCCCATAAAATTTACTATCTTAAAGACATTTTCAGATCTTAGGATAAGTAACTTGCTATTAGACTTGGAAACACATGATTAGATTAATTACTTGTTTCACTATCTCTTTACGTCCACTTGGAGAAAACAAGAAGAGAATGTTGTTGTAGTTGTGAAGAGAATTCTTGTTCTCACTATTAATGACGCTAATGAAGTTCCACCAAATGTCGAATCTCTCCTCTTGGATGCATATGAACATGAGGAAAAGAATTCTCCTATTTCTGCTATGTTGATCAAGGAATTGTTTAATCAATGTGAGGAGAAATTGAAGCCACTTTTGAAGAAAAATGAGCAAGTTGAAGAGTGTTTGGTAGAGCCTAAAAATACTTCCTTAGTATTTCATGTGATAGGAACTGATGAAGATCAACTCCGTGAAAATAACATAACAACAGTCTTGAGTCCTAATGAGGATTCATCCAATGAATGTCTTGAGACTAAGGACTACATGAAAGATGTTGGAAGGACTATTGTGTGGAATGATTTTGTTGAAGAAAAGCAAGATGAAGGAAATATTAAATTGGGAGACAGATCTAGTGAGTTCTCACATGGTCATGTTAATGATGTGATTATGAAGGATTTTACTCTTTTTCTTGTCCCAATGTCCCTAGAAGTTCCACATGAAGAAATTAGCGCCTTACTCATTCAAGATGGTTCCATTAAAAATGAAGATGATGAAATTTTCAAAACAACTTGCTTGGATGATTCTTTGCTTCATTACAATGATGGTGTCAAGGGTGGTCTTAGATTCGAGCATCAAACTAAGCCCTTGGAGAGAGGTTTCTATGAGGATATCAGTTTAAGTGTGTTGGGTGGTGACCTATTCAAAAATTTAGCACTCCAAGAGAAGCACGAAGAGCTCCTTCCTTTTGATCAAAACAATCAACCTCTTAGCACTTGGGATCCAGGAGTGAAGGAATTTAGTGATGACAAATAAATTGTGTGGGATGAGTTTCCCTTTGATCCTGATGAAGCTCAAAATTTTGATTGCTTTGCAATCTATGAGGAGAGCAAAGATGAGAAACAAGGTTATGATTTTCAGTTGCAGCCTATCAACAACTCACCATCTTTGCATGATCATAAGTGGGAAAATCAATGCAAGGTATCTTTTAAAAAAGAAGTTCAATCTCTATCCCTATTTGATCACACACACAATTTGGTTGAAGATCTCTACTTCAAGCTTCAATTTGAAGAGAAACAAAGTGGAGTTAAGAATGAATTTTCTCTTCCTAATTTGCAACTTATCAAAGGTTCCATGGAGACATTGAAATCGGAATACATACACTTGATTGGAGATCGATATTATGCCTTCAAAATTGCAAAGAAGACCACTGGTGCTTTCCAAGAAAAGGAGAGAAAGGTTGATGAGATCACTCTGGAGCTTTAATCAACAAAGGAAATGTTGGAGAATACTCATTTGGTTCTAACAAGGGTAGAAGACCAGCTAGCTAATTTCAAAGTTTTTAGAGAGAAAAAGAATGAGCAAAGAGCTGAAGAAATCAAGCAAGTGATTGGAGAGCTTGATAGTCTTCAAGAGGAGTTTGATCTTGAAAGCATCTCAAGAAAATCAGAAAATGTGTGTGCAGATTTAGAGCAGCAAGGTGAAAGGAATGACTTCCAAGTTTTTGAAAATCCTCTCTTTGAAGTGAGTGCAGAAGAAACTTATGATAATCCTATTTTTGTGATGGAATATGTAGCATCAATTGACAATAGCATGAAATGGGATCCTAATGAAGTTTCCCAACACAATTTGGAACGTGATTTTCAGCTTATTGAAGATTTGCAAGCAAAACATGAGGGAGATTGGCCCCTTGCAATTGATAATCTTAAAAGAAGGATGTTTAATCAAGACATCTTAAGAGGGATGGAAGATGTATTCTTCACTTGGGAAGATGGACCAGAACTTGGTGTTTTCCCTCTTGTCAATCCATTCCTTGGGTTGGGTGATGCTAGTCAATTTTTTGAAGTCATCTTATGTTTCAAGCTCCAATTTTTTTGAAGCTTTCATGGATTAGTTTATGAGGTTCATCAGAGGGGACGCTATTTTCATAAGTATACACTTGGTTTTGACCAACACTTGGAGATGTGTTGAATTATCTTTTTGGTGTGTTGGAGATTACTTTCAGTTGGGTATCCATGCTTGGGATCCTCAACGTGGGTTGATGGAGCTAAATACTTATGGAAAGATGAATTATTGGAGGGATAAGAATCAAATTATTGGTGTTGTCCCTTTCTTTACTAGCCACTTGATCGCTCCATTTGTTCATCAACAAATGGATTGGAGAGAAATTTTAAGTATGGGTTGGAGAGATGATTGATTGGATGCTTTGGGAAGTGATTCCCGACTACGACAAGAGCATATTTTGAGACACGATTTTGTTGGTTGGAGGTAGACCAGCCAACTTACATGTGAAGTTACTCTCATTCAGGAGAGTTGGTTCATCACTTCTTACCTAAGAGGTGGTAGTTTTCAGTTGGAGGTTGCTCTTGTATGTTTTCCAGCCACTTTGGAGGTGGTATCTTGCAACACAATGCTCATCTCACATACTTACACTTGAGAATTCCATTGGTTTTGTTGATATTCCTTGTGTAGAGCACTAAAGTCTAATTGTACTTCATTGATGTTAGCTTGGAGCAGCAATGATTATTTGTTTCTTCAAACCTGTCCTATTTACAGATTTCAAATTATGGAGGTTTGTGAAGAGAAATTTTATAGTTTCTTCCCAATATTGGTTTAGGACAATGAACTTCCACATATTTTGGTTTATCATTCTGAGACTCAAGGATTTGGCATTGTAGGATTTTTCAGAAATCTTCATGGTTGTATCAAATTAATTCAAGGCCATTGACAAGTTGTTGATTTATCTCCGATAGAATTTATAATGCAAGCATGAAGAATCAAGTTCAAGTCTATTTTTAGGTTATCAAGTCTGTAATTTCTGAAAGCTTTAATGTTGTATGACAATACTAGAATAATTTGAATAGAATGGAAAAGTTTTGAAGCCAATTCTCTCCATTGTATTATTTGCACAAGTTTTCAATGAATATGATCAAATATTGTTCATCTGGTCTCCATTGTATTTACAGTGGTGTGTGTTCTTTATTACGGCTCTAATTCAAAGAATTGGTTAAATTGCCTTAATAGAAGCATAGATTTGTAAAATTGATGCTTGGATTCGATAAGTGGTTTTGGTATTCAAAATTTTAAGTGTTAATATTGCAATGCAATATTACAATAGATTTTAATATTAGAATTAAATATTGTCATGCATCATGGTTTGCAATAAGTTTGAATCCATGCCCTGAGATAAGGCATTGGCCTTGAATTTTTGTTTGAAATTATCAATTCTAGGATCATTCACAGTCAAAGAAAAATTATCAAATTCTATTTCAGTTGAGGTTTTATTTCTAGAAGTTTTGTGTGTTCTCTATATTCTCTTGCTTTGGAAATGTTAAATACTATGGAAGGTTAGCCAAATATTTTAGGAGCATAATATAAGAGAATATATCTGTTAATTCACAATGTATGAGGTAAATTGGAACAAAGAATCTTAGTTACATTGTGTGGGATCACCCTCTTAGGTTTTTCAAAGCTCAAAGTGTAGGATGGAGGTTTTTGCAACTTTTGCTCATTCATTGGCCAATCTTCAGATGGAATTTTCCCAAAGCTGGAAGGTGAACTTTAGAAGACTCAAAAACAATCCTAGAAACAAAAGGATGTGAATTCAATTAAGTCCACCCCACATCATGTTCTTGAACCCGATCATTTTTATGGCAGTAATCATAGTAGTCATGAGATCCAACAAAATTTTCTAGGTCTAGATTATGAAGATGAAGAGAATGTAACACATAAATCAGTTGTAAGTATACATCAATCTAGGCCTAGGGAAAGAAGAAATAGGAGTAGAAGTGTTCAGCTTAATATTGCTTCTACAAATGCTAGCGATGGTGGCATTATTCTTCCCACTTCAAATTGTTATTCTCCTTTACCGCTTGACTTATAAATTGGATCCACGGATAATTCTAAATTGAGGATCTAAAGGGGTTGTATAATGAATGGTTCATATGGCATAATACTAGTTGAAGGTTTTGCAAATGGGCTAGCAAGATAAGTGGGCTTAACCTTGGGGGAAACTCTATGGCTAAGTGTGCTTCAGCTGGAGTAGTACTAGGATGGGTAACCTCCTGGGACAGACCAATGCTTCACCTCTATGAGCATCACCTAGATGCAATGAGTGCTTAGTGGACCATTCATTATCATGAGAGATGGGTTATTGTGAACCACTACTCATGAATCATGGGTCAATGAGTTTGAATCGAAAACTACACGGTTGAATCATGATTGCAATATCATAATCTTATAGATATATCAAATAGTTCAAATTCTAATATTAGCCTTTCAAATCCTGAGGATGTTTTTGGTGAAATTAATGAGCTCCAAAAGGAAGCTCAGAAAAATGATAAAATAAGGAAGAAAAAGGAAAAGGAGAGGGACGAAAATATTATAAATGTTGTCTATGAAAGAGATATGTTGAAAATAAAAGTGGAAAGAATGAAGCTTATGAACCAAGAAGAGCCCGAGTTGATTTATATTGCCACCACAGGCCTTTCCATCTTTGAAATCCTTGATAGGAAAAATGGACATGATCCCATAAAGAAAATAAATACCACTACCAAGACCAATTCCATTGTTACAAATATTGTTGCTCCACATAATACATCAAATGTTCAAAACTAATCTACTGACAAAAGAAGCAGCCCATGAAAATTGGTCATTAATGAAGGCATCTCATCACAAAAGGCTCTTGTGCCTGATAAGTCAAAGACAATGGAATCTAAATTGAAAAATGAAAATGAGGAACTATAGAAGGAATTGGAGAGTGAAAATATTGGTAAGTGATGCTGAGATGTAGAGGAAAATTGATTTCTTAAAATCTTCATGTCTTGTTGGAAATTCTATAGCATCTAGTTCACAAGATCCTTCACATTCCTGATCACAACTTACAACTGCAATTGAGATTAATAAATCATCTCATATGGATCATTCCATCCCTACTTCCCAGCCTCTTAATACAAGTAAAAGTGAACATACCTACAATCAGCCTAGTAACAGGAATGTGAACCAGCAAGGGAACCAAAATATGGGAGGAGATGGAAATAAAAGGCACATTGAAAACCAATAAAATGAATTTCATAGGTGACCCTTGCAATTGGAGAGATATAGACAAGTGTGCTTCGATGGGATACCTGGTTGCCCAAATTCCATTCCCAATGATTTCAAGGTTGTACTGATTAAATTCACTAGAAATAATGCACTGTCTAGTGAGGATCACTTAAGGACTTTCTTGAGTTTACTTGATGATTATGAAATTGAGCATCAAGATGTGGAATGAATTTTTTTGTGCAATCATTAGTTGAGGATGCAATAGACAGGTATAGAGGCATTCCAGAGGCTAGTATTGGATCATGGGAAGAGTTCAAAAGGATTTTCAGGGAGCAATATGGTGACAAGAATGGCTCGAGATTCATGCTTAATGAGTTTAATAATATTTCTAAAGGATCAAATGAAATGGTGTCTGATTTCAATACCATATTTCAAAAAGAAATGTACAAACTACTTGTTGATTTGAGGCCAAATGACCATGTTTAGTTACTTATTGTAATTGTGAACCTTAAACCTAAAAATGCACAAGAACAAAAAAATTATGAGAGATTCCCCATGAAATCCATCTATTAAAACTTATACCAGGAAATGAAGAACACGATATAACAAAATCATGTAAATCCTAATTAAGCCAATAAACTTAAGATCCCATGGGGGAATTGGTGTCAATTGAATGTTGAAATTGGCCCTTTCCCAACTCCTAAGTGGCAATCTGAGTGACTGTGAAATGTTCAAATCTCCCAAAGAGATTTGAGCATAACCTTGCTACAAATTGTGAAAATGATGAATAGTTGAATGGAAATGGGAAAAATTAGCTCTCAATGTGAAGAGAGTAACTTTACATGTAATTGTGGATGAATAATGAGGAGAGAAGCCTCCAATTTATAGATTTGAATTTGAAATAATGAGCAAGTTTTGAGCAATGTGGGACTAAATTTTAATCCAATGGTTGAATGCCACTTGTCATCATGTGAATGGTTGATGGTTGTGCACATTTTGGCCAAAGTGCCAATAAATGCATTTAGTTTGAATTTGAATTTGTGAAATGACTTGTTGAAGAGGGAAGGGAAATGAAGTTAATGTCACTTGGCTCAAGGCAAAGGAAATGTAAGAGGCCTTAAATGCCTTGTTGGAAGGACCAATTCCACTTGGACTTTTTGAATTCAAATTGAGGGAATATTCTCTTTTGATGCCATGTGAGGGAAAAATAGAGAATTAAATAAATCAAAGTATCTGATTTATTGTGCAAGTTGCATTCTCTAGAGGATTTTAGGGAGAGGGATTAAATTAATCGAGGTTTTGATTAATTTAATAGGAGATTTGATGATTTGACAATTTTGACTCAAATAGATGAATTAATTTAAATCAAAATTGAGATGAAAAGATTAATTAAATAAATGATTTGATTTATTTAACTAAGGAGGAATATGTTAGATTAAATCAAATAAGGTTTAATTTATTTAATTTAATAAGAGGACTTTAGAGATTTTAATCAAATAAAATGATTTATTTAATTAAATTAATTGATTAATTTAATCACTAGAGGAGGAAGACTTAATTAAATGAATAATGATTCATTACATTAAGAGACATAATTATGATGAAATGTTGAGAGTATGATTCTGGAGGAAATGATGTTAGTAATCAGGATCAAGTGTGCCAAACCGAAAATGTACATTTTCCATATCTACATTTTGCCCCTCTTTGAAGCAATGTACTTGTTGCATTGATTCAAAGAATAAATTGCTATGATCAAAAGTTCAAAATTTCTTGATTTTTCGATGCCTCACTATTGCCCCAGCAAGAAGGATTATGCTGGTATATTGCCCCCTCAAGACACCGAGCGAAAATGTTTGATTTTCTGATCGAAATCATGAAATGTGAGAGGAGTGGTTCTATTTATCAGAGGATGAAAGATAATTCTTTAATGTACACAATTCTTATGATGTATAGACAGTCATCGACCATGGGTAGCCTCGTGTATATTTTGATACAACACACCGATTTTAGATAGAAATGTTAGTAAAGATAGAAGAATAAGAAGAATAAGATGGATGGAAGGAGGATCCACACAAGCCTATGTTATGAATGATTATGATGATGATTTGCTTATCAGGAGTCAAGATTTTCAAATGACCAATTACTTTATGATTGATAACACACGTAGGTACGATGCATCAAGGTATAAAGAACCAGGATTGCGTTGAACCTAGTGTGATGGACTTTGACTTGTCAATTAGATAGGAGTATTCTTGTTCACACTTGACATACAGAAACCTTGCTAGGACGGACCTAACAAAGAAAGTATTCATCAAGTTATTTTACAAGAGCATCCAATAAGCACAATAGATAAAAAAATATAATGATTGTTGCCCCATTCCTTTCTCTCTAAACCTATTGTGTTTAGGCATCATCGAGAGGTCCTTGGAATGAGTGCAATAAGATAAGTCAAAAAGACCAAGACAAAATAAACAAACAAGCTAATGTTCTTCATATTGCTAGCCAAGGCTAAACTACTACGAGGTACCTGATGCTTATGTCCATCGTGAAAAAGATTCATCCTAGGACATGTGATCAGGGTTTTGGTAGGACTGATTGGGTGATAAGTTATTGATACTCCGAGTTGACCAACTTGCTTGTTTACTGAACTATACTTTTGAGACTCTGACGATTAGGGTGTTCACTTTGGAACCTACTAGACTTGCTTCTGATTGCTTCGCCAAAGGATGGAGGCGATGATTGATTTTATTAGGAATGAGACAATCACGGGTGAGAGCGAGATGAGATGGATGCACCATTTTGGGTTTTCTAGATATTTTGAGGTTGTTTTGATGTTTTGAAATGTTTTACAAATGTTTTTGGTATTTTTGAGATTTATGACAAAGAGACCAACTTAAAGATCTATCCTAGGGATCTCGGGAGCTGATCCATATACTAGCCTTTCCTACGTTATACATGCAGAGACCACATAGTTCGACTTACGACAGACTTGAGTTCATGATGAGATAGATGGGCAAATGGATTGCCCTTTTATTGCGACGGATGCCTAAGGACTAACCTAAATGTCTTGGGGGATGATGAAATATCAACCTTGCCTATGTTCAAGCTCAGATATGACGTAGTTTGGTCAAGGTGAAAGACCAAAAAGACTCAATGATAAAATTTTGAAGAGATTTTCTGATGTTTTTTTATTTTTTATTTTTTGAATGTTTTGAATTTTTGATGAATTTTATGATTTTTTTTGGATTTTTTGATGTTTTAGGAAGATCATGGGAATAGAAATGAATCTGATCCTATGTAGGTATAGGAAACTACCCCCAACATGGTGCGATAGACTACTTCAGTGAAGTCAGGACAAATTGACCTTAAGAATATGCCAAGTAGGACTATGGTGGAATATGATATGGGCATCAGGCCAGGCTATGGTATGGATACGAACGGATGGGTGGATGGATGATTAATGAAATGTGATAGAATGGATGAGTGAGTCATGCAGATCTTGGCAGATGGGGGGTGCTTTATTTACAATTGGCACCTATTTGCCAGGTTTTCACCAAGGTACTTTACCAAAGCGCCACCGAAGTGGTTTTCACTAGAGGACAATTTTTTTTTTTATTGTTTTTCAATCCTTTTTCTGATTTTTTTTTTGTTCACCAAGATGCCTATTTTCTAGGTTTTCATCAAGGTAACCATTTTTTCAAGACTTTTTCTTTTTTTTTTTGTATTTTTTAGTTCTATACCTTGCAATTTCTTAGGGATAAAACTTTTTGAGATGACAACTATTCATGGGCTCCTGCAAAGGTTCACCCTCTGGTGTTGACAACTGATATGCCCCTGATTTATAGCTTGCGATGATGATGAAAGGTCCCAGCCAGTTGGGTTCAAACTTTCCTTTTCTATTTGGAATTTTTAAATTATTTTGGTTCTCTTTCATCGCAAGTTCGCCGACTTGGAAGGTGTGCTGCCTAATCTTCTTGTTGTAGCTTTGTTTCAAGCAATTCTGGTAGATCTGTAGATGATTTAGGGCGTCCATGCACCATTCATCTAGTAATTCCAGCTCATTTAGTCTTGTAACCCTGTATTCCTCATCTGTGATGAGGTTTTGCAATGATATTCTTAGTGACGGGAGCTCGATCTCGATAGGGAGTATGGCTTTTGATTCGTAGACTAGGGAGAATGGGGTAGCACCTATTGGCATGTGGATGTTGGTGTGATAGGCCCATAAGGCGGGATTTAATTGCAGATGTCAGTCATGACCAGAGTCATTGATTGTTTTCTTAAGGATCTTCAGAATGGTTTTGTTGGCAGCTTTTGCTTGGTCATTGCCTTGTGGGTAATATGGGGTGGAAAAGCGATGTTGGATTTTGAATTTTTCACACAAGTCATGGACATCCTGATTCTTGAAGGGTGTCTCATTATCCGATATAATGGATTGGGGAACACCATATTGGAAAATGAGGTAGTTCAGGGTGAACTTAGATATCTTCTCTCCAGTGATGTAGGTCATGGGAATTGCTTCGACCCACTTTGTGAAATATTCAGTGGCGATGATAATAAACTTGTGGCCATTGGATGAGGTGGGTGAGATTTTACCTATGAGATCTAGCCCCCGTTGGGAAAAGGGACAAGGTGTAACAATAGGATGTAATTCTTGAGTTGGTGTATCAATGAGGTCTCCATGCTACTGGCATTGTAGACATCTTCTGACAAAGTCATGTGCCTCTCTTTCCGTTGTCGGCCAGTAGTACCCTAATCTTATAAACTTCTTAGCCAAGGTCATACCACTCGAGTGTGAACCACAAGTGCCATTGTGTACCTCAGTCAAAAAATTCAAGGCCTCCTCAGGTTTTAAGCAACATAACAGGGTTCCATCGATGATTCTACGGAAGAGGGTTTCTCCTAAGATGACAAATTGTAAGGACCTTTTGACAAAGGTTCGCTTGAGGTTTAGGGTAATGTCGGCTGGGAGGATTCCTAATCTCAGGTAGGTGTAAATTTCATGGTACCAAAGATCACCTGGACCAACGAACTTACATGCATATTCTGATTCTGGTACCTCAAAAGTGGGTACGAGAAGCTGCTCTACCAGGAATTCATGTTTCAAGACGTTGCGAGGGATATCTAGCAAGGATCCGATTGTTGCCATTACATCAACTACTCTGGTGTTTGCCCTCAGTATTTTCTCAAAGGTGATATCAATAAAATATCCTTTGAGGTTTTCTCCACTTTCTTGTATGGTGTAAGCTTATCATCCTTAGTTTGGTATTCACCGTTGACTTGGTTAATGATAAGTTGTGAATATCCATAGACGTTCAGTGCCATGATTCGCCAATGTGCTGCAATTTTGAGACCTATGATTAAAGCCCCGTACTCTATAATGTTGTTTGTATAGGGGAATGCCAACTTGTAAGATATTGGTATGCAATCTCTTTGTGGGGTGATGAAGAACACACCGAATCCTGATCCATGTTGTGTGTGGGAGTCATCAAAGTATAGTTTCCAATGATCGGCTACACCGAGATTAAAAAGGGACTCATCTAGAAATTATGATATGAGCAGGTTGTCTATGTAGAGGGGAGCTTCTACTAGTTGATCCACAATTACTTGTCCTTTTATTGTCTTTCGCTCCACATACATAGATGGCGGTCATGCGCATATAATGTCGCAACCGCACCTCAAGATCATCTTTACAATTGACCCAGAAGTCCTCGATGTTGTTGAGGTGGGCATACTCATGTCCCAATGCCTTTCTAATGTGACCATAAGGATACATTTGTGGTCGTGTTGTGTATTGCTCGAAGTTATATTCAGCTAACTCCTTTTCTGAATATCTTGCACACTGGGAGGTATGGATCTTATACATCCCTCGACCAAGGTTAATGGGATAGGCAGGGCCTGCCAAATACTTTTCGCTTAGGATGCTATGAATGTGTCTTAGTTGCCTGGTCAGCTCCAACAGAATGATCTGGTCATTTGGATACCAGGGCAACTTGTTTGGCCTTTCAGTGAATCCTTGAGCGCGCATGTAGGTGAACTTGGAAAACTTAATGTACCAGAAGGCATACTGCCTGAGGAGGGCCCTGGCACTTTGGGATATCCTCCTATGAAAATCCCCTCCTAAAGATCGAATGATGTGAGCGATGAATGCATCATTCACCCTGTAGTAATCTCTTTTGAAGTTCCAGAACTATAGCTGAGGGTACTTTTCATAAGATTTGAGCTCTAGCCTAGATGGACTACTGGGCATCATTGTCAACCCCTGATAGTGTTGTTGATTGGCGAGGGAATACACCAAATAGGAGGTCATGAAGAATTTGGTGGTCCTCTTCATAGTGGTAAACTGCTCGTGGAAGCAGTCGTTGATTATCTCACCCCAATAGAGGGCGGTGCCTTTACCGCAGAGGATCTGCTCTATGAAATAGAACATTCATTCTTGGAAGAAGACTGTGCTGGGGAGGCCCATCACTCGACTGAGTAGAGTTATGAGGTCATGGTAGTCCTCGAAGAAATCACTGCGAAAGAGCTCCTGAGGAAGCTTCCCCGCACTACCTCGTTTTTCCTTCAACCAGTACTGGTTGATAAGATTTTTGCACCCCAATGGGTCCTGTTCCCACAACTCTTTGCACTCCTCCATGGTGGGGACCTCCATTCTCTCAAAGGTAGGAATGTGCAAGGTCACTGTTATACCTGATGGAGACATATCTGCAAGGATATTTCCATCCTAGTCCACTATGGTTCTAGTATCAGGTTGGTATGCCTCCACGCACGCCATTACCAGTTCTGGGGCCACTAAGGCCGGTGGGAAACCTGCAGCCTTAGCAATCCCACTGCTCTTTATTAACTTTGTGTTTTCTATTTTGGGGTTCATTCTGACCCTTTGCGTGAATTCGTTAACATCGACCTGTCTGATGTTGGTATCTGTAACATCCCTCCAAAGGGTGGTGATCCTGGATTGTATAGGGACCCCCTTGAACTTTTATTTCATTAGATCTTTGTCTTCCTTGCCTCTTAGTGGCTTGGTTGTTCCTTTCTATTTCTTGGAAGCACCAGAAGTCTCCGCACTGGATTCCATAAATCCTACACAAAAGATGTGAATTAGTAACAATGAACTTGACAAGATGGCCACCGACAAGTCCCTACATGTCAAAATTAGTTCAACAATCATAATTCATGTTCAATAAGCATGCAAACTTGATGTTTCACCACTAGAAAGTAGTACAAACAATCTAGACTTCCTGGGCCGGAATTCCCTTGGAAGAATGTCATTTAAAAGGGAAAAATGAGAATGGAATTCCCAAAGGCACTTCTCAGGGTTGGATTTGAGGATTTGAGGTTGGGTGTGAAGGAAACCCTAATTTTTGGAAGTGGGTTGAAATTCATTTTGGATTTGGAGGTCATTTGATCTTTCATTTGGAAGCTCAGGTATCATCTGCAGGAAAGGCATCTGAAACGGCGCAGAGGACACGGAATTCTGGGTGTCGAAATCCGGGTTCCGGATTGCCATCATCAAGAAGTAGTTACGGGTCGGCCATTTGGAACGGCTAAATGAAAGCGCAAATCCGGGGGAGGAAATCTGAGAGACAGTTCTCGGGAGCGGTCAGAAGGTTCGGGACAGCCAGGCGGTGAACAAAACACTGGGACTTAGAGGTCGGGAAGGTGTCTCGAACTTGTTGTTAGAACGGTGTCGGTGGAATAGAATCTCGAGAGGGGAATTTTAGCGTTCAGAATCTGGAAGAAGCTCGGAGAAGATTTTATCTAGATTTTGGGTTTTGGCGGGCAGTGGACCGTGGTCCGGGAACCGGGAAGACACTCGGGCGAGGCCGTTTGGAATGGCGATGACACAATGGAATCTCGGGAAGGGAATTCCAGAGGTCGGAGTCTGATGAGAGAAATTTGGTCGAAGGTTCCTTCTCGAAGCTGGAAGACTTTTGTGGTCAGGGACCGAGGTTCGGGAAGCCGCTCGGGGCAGGCCATCGAAACGGCGAAGTCAAGATGGAATTCTGAGGACCGAATCCCGAGGCTAGATTTGAATTTCGATAGGTTGATGATTTTACAAGTTTAGACAGACTTCGAGGGTCCGGGGTCAGGAGGTCAGGAGGACGCTCGGGGGAGGCTGTTTGGAATGGTGATGACACAACGGAATCCTGGGAAGGGAATTCTGGAGATCGAAGTCCGATGAGGGATTCGTCGCCTGAAGTTTGAAGATAAGGAGCCGCGGATGTCCACGGGAAGACCCGGGCCTGGGAGACACTGGCGCTATTCCGAAGAACGACCGTGGCATGGCGATAAGATCCTGGAGATGATTTATGATACTCGCGTAGAAAAGGCATTCGAAATCCGAGCTCGAAAACAGAGGCTGGAAATGCCGAACGACGGGAGTTCTCCAACTTTTCTATCACTCAAGCAATTGACAATGACGGTCAAAAAATTCACTTTTATAGCAATACCCACCATTAATACAGCATTAAATTCCTTCGTACGGCGGCAAGTGAGGTTGGTGGGTTTAAAAAATGCAGACGGCAGCGGGAAGTCTGGAGTCTAGTTGCTGAGATGTCGTCCCGCCACATCCGTTGAAACGGAAAAGCTCAAGAGGAAATCCGGTAGGGGAAACCCGAGAGAGGAAATCTGGCAGGGGAAACCCGGAAGAGGAAACCCGAAAATTGTCACAAATGCCAAAATGGCATTTTGAAAAGGAAAACCCGAGTTAACCCAAGATTTAGCAATTTTTAAAGGGGGTGACTTTGGTCAAGCTTAAAATATGGCATTGGGAAACGCACTGACCCTTTGGGGCACAAAAATGGGCATGTAAAACGAGGCAAAGCAAAAAGGGTCTGAAAAACAAAGAGGGAAAAGAGGGTCCCCATTTCGAATGGGGCGTGTGTGCAAAAAGGGCACAACAAATGGTGACTCCGTTGTAAGAACGTTCCCGGTGTTCTAGAGATAAATATTCATTCTGAACCCATGATCTCTGGTTCCGCAGACCTAAGACAATTTTCAAAGCTGAGCTAGGAATAGTTCAAAGGAAGGCAGGATTGAATTAGACTGCAATTTTATTGTGGAAGTGTGTGTGCACGGTGAGTTCATTTCCCTTCCTCAGAGAGATTACGAGTAACCACAGGTCTGGGAGATAAGCTATGTAGTTCGTCTAATCCCAAAAGTAACCTAGACATTGCTCCGCTACCAATCAGGCGTCCATAGCCCCGACAGAGTTGTCGTTACGACCTCACGAACATAGCTCTATTGCCAGTCAGGCATCCATAGCCTCGGTAGAGATATTTGCACACCCATACGATTGTTCTTTGCAATTTATTTACTGTTTTCGCTGGATATTTCTTTTTAGCACTTTTTCTCTTTTTTTCTTTTTTTGGGTTCAACTGTGTGAACAACGAAGTTCACAATGGGCTTGAGGATCGTAGTGGTCACTAGAATAGACTTTAGATTTTCACTTATCTCTTCTTCCCAATGATCACCATAACATTATTTGGAGATGCTTTAAAATGTGCTTTGTGTGTTCCATGATAAGAGTAGGGATTCAAGCAGATAGCCATCCTAGGTTAGTGCAAAGTTTGAAAGTTGAAAACCGATGCTTAGGAGCTTTCAGAGGGTAGCAGTAGGGAATGAAGTCTTATCTAGGGAACAATGTGAAATCAGATAGTAAGGCAAACCATTTGGCGGACCAAGCATGGCCAACACAGCAGAACAGGGAGACTCTCCCAAAATAACAACAAAATGGTCGAGAAGACGAGCAAAACTAAAGGACAAAGCAGGAAATCTATCCTAACCTATGTACAAGTATTTACACAGATAGCTCCCAAGGGCTCAGGCCTAGAAGTAATGCTTGAGGTGATGCCCATTGACAGGAAACAAGACGTCTTCACCAATGAGAGTCTTTAGGTGGAAAGCATTATCTTCAAGGATTTCAACAATCTGAAAGGGGCAAAGCCAAAGCTTGTCAAATTTGTTGTGTTCCCCTTTCTTTTCATGGAAGGCCTTAACTTTGGCTCGATGATCAAACCATCATTTGACTATGCCCTAATGCTTGGCAAAATTTTCTATTGCACGGTCTCATACTTCTTCAAGGTGCAGCAGCTCGGCGAGGCAAGCTTCTCTACAGTCTCCTCCTTCATAAAATTCGTTGATAAACTAAAGGGTTGGGATTTTCAAATGTATGGGAAAGACAGGTTCTAAGCCATAAACTAGATGGTATGAGGAATCTCCAAGGGTAGTCTTGTGGCGGGTGTGATCGACCCATAAGGCGAAACGAAGTTGGGTATGCCAATCCTTGCGGTTCCTATCTGAAAGCTTCTTGATCACCATGATCACATTTTTGTTGGTGGACTCAGCAAGGCCATTGCCTTGAGGATAATAGTTGGAGGAGAATTTGAGGGCGATGCCATAATCGAAGGCCCAACTTGTGAATTTCAGTCAGGAAAACGCAGGGTCGTTATCACATAATAGAGCATACGGGCAACCAAAACGATTTAAGATAAACCTTTCTAAGAAATTGATTACAACTTCAGTTGTACATTGCCTACATATCATTGCTTTTGTCCATCTAGTGCAGTAATCAAAAGTGGTTAGAATGTACCTGTTTCCCGCAGACGATGGAGGACTTACTGGACAATTGAAGTCAAGACCCCATTGTGCGAAAGGTCTTACCTCTAGAACAGATTGTAATGGGACAACAGCATTCCTTTCTCTGGTGGCGGCAGTCTGGCACACATGGTAGGTATGGATGTGACTGTGAGCATCCTTGAAAATGATAGGCCAATAGTACCCGGCTCTCAATACTTGATGTGTGGTCAATAGACCTGAGCTGTAGTTAGTTCCAAACTTGTCATGGAATTCCTTAAGAACTCGATCAACTTCTTCATTTCCCAGGAATTGCAGATAGATACCTTCATGATTTTTATTGTATAGTATAGAGCCCTGCAACATATAGCTGTTGCTTTTCAATCTAAGGGCTCGCCCTTGGACTCCCTGCAGGTGAGGCGGGAACTTGTGGTTCAGCAGGTAGTACACTATGTCGTCATACCACTCTCCTAGGGAGACATCCTCCAGCTGGTACTATTGTACCGTGAGTGCAAGTTCGGTGTTAATAACCACCTCTGCCATTGTTTGGGTGAGTTCTTATCCTCTTACCAACTTCATTGGCTAGATCTCCATGTCATATTCCTGTAGCAACATGATCCATTTTTCCCTTCGTTCGCCCAGCTCATTCTGCATAAGCAACATTTTCACTGCGAGGTCGGGAACTATGGCAAAAACCTTGTTGTGCAATATATAGTGCCAGAACTTCTTGACTCCCTTAACAAGGGAATAAGCTTGTTTTTCTACGTTATGATAGTGAAGTTTGGCATCCTTCAAGGGGGCACTCATGAAGGCGATTGGATGCTCGCTCCCCTCGTCGTCCTTTTGCATCAAAATACTGGCACATGAATGATCTGAAGCAAAAGAGTATATATAAAAAGCTTTCAGGTAATTGGGGTTGACCAACATAGGGACATCAGCGATTTCTCTCTTGATCTCCCCAAAAGCCTACTTTGCTTTGGGATTCCACTCAACCTTAGCGTCTTGCTTCAGCATGGCATTGAGTTGTTTGACAATTTCTGTGAAGTCGGTGATGAATTTGCGGATGAAGTTAATCTTCCCGAAGAAAGATTTTAGTTCTTTCTTGCTGCCTGGCAGCTGGATTTTCATAAAGGATTGGATCCATCCAAGGTCAATAGAGATCCCATGTTCTAATAAGACGTGTCCAAGGAGCCTTCCCTCAGTGACCCCAAAGATGCACTTCTTTGGGTTAAGGGACACCCCAAACGTGCGGCATCTTTCAAAGACCTTACATAAGTCAGCGACGTGATTACCCTGTTGTTTTGAAAATACTGTCAAATCATCCATGTAGATGATTATGCACTTGTCTATCAAGTCTTTGAATGTGATATCCATGGCCCATTAGAAAGTGGCGCCAGCGTTGATGAGCCCAAATGGCATTCTTCTATACGCGAACGTTCCCCATTCGGTGGTGAATGTTGTCTTATGTTGATCTTCGTACTATACCATGACTTGGTTGTATCCTGAGTATCCTTCTAAGAAGGACATCATTTGGGAACCGTTAACCACCTATAACACCTCATCCAACGAAGGTATAGGATAGTTATCCTTCTCTGATGCTCGATTCAGATTGTGAAAGTCCACACACAACCTGATTTCTCTATTTTTCTTTCTAATGGGGACCAAGTTCGTTACCCATGTAGAGTGTCTAACCGAAAAGATGATCCTGGCTGACAACAACTTTTGTACTTCCTTATAAATGATTGGCTCCAATAGAGTGTTGACAGGGCGTTGTCGTTGTCAAAACGGCTTCATATCTGGTCTGAGGGGAAAAGTGTGCATGATGATCGACATGTCATATGTTTTGAAGTCGTCATAGCTCCAAGTGATGATGTCATGATATTTGTGTAACGTTTCAATAATCCACTTTCTTTCTTTAGGGGAACATAACTTACCTATGAACACGTTCTTGGCATTTCCAACTCTTCCTAGGTTGCAGGTATCACACTGACCGCTGATAGTATCTTCTTTGGCTCGTTGATCCTAGTCTCTGATCTGATCAAAGTCAAAGATTTGCTCCAATTGAACCATTCCCCTAAGGATGGTGTTAGTTTTCAAGTTGATCACCCCTTCTATATCTAATTCTACCTCTTGAGGTTCGACCTCATCAATTATTTGTATAGCAAACACATCAGAACTGCTGAGGAATTCTAGAATGTACGTGTCATCATTGAATACTTGGAAATTGACCACATTATCTAGCACTGGCGGGATAGAAGTGAGTTCCACCATGAATCTTTTTAGGCCAGATAGGGATAATGGTTGTAGTGTGCTTGCTGCCTGTGCCAGGGCATTGGCAGTATAATTCTAAGTGTGAGGGATCAGCTGAATGTTGAATGCATCCAACTCTTCCAGCAAATCCCAAATGTAGTGCAGGTAGTTAGTAAGCCTTCAATCATAGCAAGAATAAAGCTTTTTGACCTACTTTATGACTAACTCCAAATCTTCATACACCCGGAGCATCTTGAAGTTTTTCCTCAATGCCATCAAGAGGCCCAATACCAAAGCCTTGTATTCTTCCATGTTATTAGTACAATAAAATTACAGCCTCTGAGCAGAGAAGTATGATTTACCTTTGGGACTGATCAATTCAAAACCTGCCCCAGCTCCGTGCTTGGATTTAGAACCATCAAAGTGCAACATCCAAAATCTAGGAGAATCCTTAGGCATAGCGCTGACAGATCTGACCTTTACCTCAGAAGGGACCGTCAGTTCGGTGGCTACTCCAGGGGCCACAGTGATGGAACATGTTTTCTCATGCAATGCTAACCCAGTTTTCTCCTTCGAAATAGCCCATTTTTTAATGTGTTCAATTGTTGTTTGGCACAAGCAGCAATCAAACTCGGAGTGAGCAGCATTATGCACCCTGTACCAATTAGGGAGCAGGAGTTCTTGGAAGTTCATTCGGGTTCCCAAACTGAGCCGGTCATGCATATATTTCTCCATTAAATCTTGGAAACCACCGAAGAGTTCAAGGCTATCCCTCTCTTCTAGTTCTTCATTGTCGGGTTCTATGAGCATTTCAGTGCTCTGAGAGACATTGGCCAAATTAGCAGGTGGGTACATAATACGAGAAAAGCCCCACTCATTCCTTCGTCTTCAAGGTATTCTGACTCATTCTGGTATGCCACTGGAGAATAATTTCACAGACTTGTTTCGGCATACAACACCTCATTCGTGTTGTTGTACTCCATAATCATAAATTTCATTTGTGGTTCTCTTTCAATTCGGATCTGATTAGGCATTCCTTTCCATGGCAGCCATATGTGAGAGTAATCAGTGGCTGCATATCCATTTAATGCCCTCATGAAATCCCTTCCTAGGATTATGTCGTATGTATCTGGGATGTCGGCCACCTGTATGTCAATGTTCTGTTGGATTCGGGGATCAGCAGCAACTTGCATGGGGATCCTGTTGATCTCCCCTACTATGCTGATTTTGGTTTTATCAATGTGCTTTACCTTCCACCGGGAAGGAGTTGGCGTTAATTTGAGTTCTTTGCATATGCACAAACGCATGACATTGGCCGAAGCTCTCAAATCCAGCAAGAAATTATGGAGGTTCCTTCTGAACACACGGACGATGGTCAGAAAGGGAGGGGTCTTGAATTTCTCTTGAAACAGCCCTCCAGAAACGACCACCTGAGTGACCTAGGCCTTTTCCTTCTCGTCGCCTCTATTTTGGGTTGGTGTCAGATTAGCTACCCTGTCGGACTGCTTGTTTGCCTGCTAACCTATTGGCGGGTCAACCTTACTATTAAAAATATTCCTGACAACTGGTTCATTTGATTGATCACTAAAAGAAACCTTTTTTATCGGAACCTCTTCCTAAGCTGACCCTTGTGACAAGGTCCCATTTATCATTCAAAAAAAGGCATTCCTGAGAACAAGCACCTTTAGAAGTTCGAAGGAAGACACGCTCAGCTTTACCTTCTTGAATTCCTTAGCAATATACTCCCCCATTTTCTCAATCTCTCAGTCATGGGAAATGTTCTGGGAGGGGCTAGCGTTTTGGATTTGGCCACTGCTTTGTTGTTTATTTCTGTTGAGATATCATGTGGGTGTAAGTGGAAAACCTAGATTATTGTTTGCGCTCGGATCGGGAGGGGTACTGAAATTGTTTGGCAGGGTGGAGGTCGTGAAAGGCCCTCCAGCATGGCCTCCGACTTGTCTATTTCTGAGGTTATAAGGGGCGGTCCTTTGGTGAAACATTTGGACTTCGTCCTCCCTAGGCCCTTCTTCATCGTCTTTAGGACCATTATCTATTCAATTAAAAAGTTGAGCCAAAGGACTTTCGGAACTTACCTCTTCCGCCTTTAAGTTGTTGTTGTTTGAACTGGCACCCTCCAGCTCTGGTGTGTTGATTTCCACCCATGGGAAAGGGGCTTGGTTTATCACCAATACCGAGGAGTCGTATGGGTCAGATGGGATGATGTTTTTACATTCTGAATTGTCAACTGCATTCTGGACTTCTACTTGAAAAATCTCGGCTGCAGTTTGGAATTTTGGGCAATCCAGTTCAGAATGGCGGCTTGTCTTGTGTATGCAGAACCAGCCAGATAAAGCAGCCTCTGCTAAATAAACTCCGCTTGCGAGGTTTTCATTATTGTTACTATTGGGTTGATCAAGGGGTGTGGGAACGCCGTCATTATTGGGGCGTGTATTCCACATCCGGTTCTGCCTTTGGAAGGGTCTCCTGTCAAAGTTTTGGCCTGAGTTCTGATTTCTATCATAATTCTACCCTAACGATGTGCCAGCCTCTCGATTATCCCAATTTTCGAGGTAATCTCGATTTTCCCTGTTGAGGTTGGCCTGGATACTCTTCTACGACGTTTGCAGATGGTTATTCTGATTTCTTAAGTGTGTCATCTCAATCGACATTTTCTTAACCATCTCCATAAGCTCGTTGATCCTATCCCTTTCGGTGTTACTTGGTTGCGGTGCAGTATTCTGAAGGAACACAAGTTGTGTTGTCAGGTGATTCTAATGAGCAGGTGGAAATTTTTCCACTTGGAGGTATGCAGACATCTGGGGTTGTTGCAAGTGCAACTTTTGCTTCTGGGGTAGCAAGTAATGAGGCATTGGGTATGCTTGTTTCACTGGTTATCCAAGATGTGGAACCATAGGTAGTTGAGGTACCGGATTCAGCAAGGTTGTTTGATGCTGTAAAGCTTGCGTGAGTCCCTATATCTATGTTGGGTGTGCGATTTGCCCAAAAGAAGGTAAGGGACCTAATATGTTCTACCCCAAATCTATGTTGGCAATGATGGCTTCAACATATGCATCTACCAACTTGGTTGGTGGTGGTCTCATCCTTTTCACCAAGGCTGAAGTGAGGTTGTCCAGTGCCGCATAGTAAACGGGTAGGACAACAGCATTGTTGAAAACATACGGGGCCTGCAGTCGAGTGTATGCTTTGTGGAAGCGATCATTGAACGAGCTGATTGGTTCATTGATTTCCTTTTGAACCGACATGAAATGTTGATACAAATCTACGGGGCTAACAGGGTTCTTGAACTTCTGTACAAATGCATTCTTCAAGAGATCCCACGTGTTGATAGTTTCAGCTGATAAATTGACATACCAGTAGAAGGCCTCTTCCCCTAAGGAGTAGGGAAAGAGCCTACATGCCACATCTTCATGTATGATTTGCATAGTTTTTTAAGGCGATTTTGAAAATCTTGACATGTTTTTCAGCTGTCCTCTGCGTATCCCAAAAGTTGAACTTCGTGCAAAAATTCTCAGGATTCTTTGGCATATCATGGTAGAGGTTGAAGGTGAGCGGAGATGGGTTATTACCCAACCACACCATTGGAAAAGGTGGTGGAGGTGGCTGCACCAGATTGTTTTGTGTTGGTAATGGGGTTGCAGTGACTAGTGAGGCAGCAACAAGGCTGGGAACTGCGTTTAGCTGAGAAGCGACGTTCAGCCCAGAAAAAGTGGCAACCTGGAAGGTTGTATGGATGGGATGAGCGGAAGATGAATCCATCAATGAAGATGAGGGAGGCAGAGGTGAAAGGGCAGCGAGTTGTTCTACAAAATCAATGATGGATGGTCCCCTTCGTTTAGCTCTCTTAGTTCGGATCGGGGGTTGTAATTCCTGCAACTCTCCTTTTTTTGGTGTAGATCTCAATACTCGATGGAATCTCTCAGGGGAGAATGACTCAATTCGATCCAACTTTACCCCTTCAGTGCCCTTCTTCTAGCGATAGTTTTTTTTATGGTTTTTTTATGCACTTCACAACACAGGTAATACGTAGGCACATTACCTCTCTTGAAAAACAATTTTGTACAATCAGATTGTAGAACACTATCCCAAGGTCTCTCGGATGTCAGGTCATGATGATGCTTGGAATACTTCAGTTGACTGATGTGAGTTGCTATAATCACAAGGTGGTCTTACGTGGTTAAAGCTGTAGGAGAATTGAGTTAATAAATGGAGTTTTGTGGATCTGGAATTACTATGCTTTGTTGCAGGTTCAGGTAGCAATCTTAGACTCCATTGTTTTGTTAGATTTGGCTTTACAATGTGTAATGAACCTTAACACAAGTTATTTTTAAAAGGGAAAAAAAAAGAAAAAAGGGTGAGGGAGGAAGATGTTTCCCGGACCTGCAACTACCAATGAACAGTGATCATGGAGGTTCCTGTTGTGGACAGTTTCCTTAAATAGAATTTCATTTAATCAGAATTTTTACAATGTCATGAAATTTGTGCTATCTTCTAAGGACTACAGATGTTCATCATTCATTCGCTATGGGGGGTGAATAAAGATGAGATTTAATGAGCAGTAATGAAATCAAAGTCTAGACTAACTTTGCACAGTCATCTACCTTCAGCAAATGACCAAAAGTATGGACAAGGAAAGTATACACACAGCAGGAATCTTCAAAACCAGAGATAACATATTAAATCTACCAAATCTCATCTAAGTATATTGAAGCAGCAAAGTATCTCAAAGCAAAGCTATGACTAAAAGGGAGAGGAATCATGAAACATATTGAGAAACCCTGAAATACACCAGTAAATGACTATATTTGCTATTATAATTTATGCAGTATGCCTTTACAAAAACTCAACTCTCTTAAAATGAGAGGAGGAGAGCCCTATTTATAGTTTCAAAAAGAAAAAGAGTGGCCAAGATTCGATTCTATTGTGTGGCCAGGATTCACTTTACATTAGAGTTTCACCTACCCCCAAATATATTACATTTATAAATAATTTCTTGTTTCTTCCCTATCTCGTCATCTAGTGATAGCACTGTAGCAAATTTGTCTTTTAGCCATTTGCCCTTTGTTGTAGCTATTCTTCAAGGAACTCTTCATTGATGATGGGATTGCCCTCTCGCTTCTTCAACGCGGCATACTCCATGAAACTCAGGATCAGGGATGGAAACTTATCCAACTCCATGATGTCGGAACACAAAATCTGGTAACTCCATTCCTGAGAATTGTTGCCAAGCTTCTTCCAGTAATCATCATACTTAGCAACATTGTCTTTAAAAAGTTCTGATTGTGTAAAGGCTCAGGAAGCAAAGCACACGAATTCAGTGGTGACCTCGGTGGACATTCCATCTTCCATGATCTTTAGGAAGTAAGGCTTTATATTCTCAGGATTAATCTCAACCGCAGGCAGCTCATACATTGTCATCATCTTGAAGTATTGAGCGCAATCCTCTCTGGAATCTCTTGCCCATTCAATGTTTGGCACTATCCACTCCAAAATTTTCTCAAGCCTCATTTTTCGGTGGTCAAAATCTCACTTCCAGGTGTCCACTAGCCAGTGATCATCATCCTTGAAGGCAAGGTCCTTTTCCCAAACATCACTTGGTAATGTGATTATGGCCTCAATCTTTGGGTAGGCCATATTGTACTTCTTCAGGAACTCTTCACAGATCTGCCTCGAACCCTCAAGAGTCTTCTGGACTTCCAAGAACCTATTTGTTGTCTGGACAGCCAACTTGATGCCCGTGTTTCCAATGTCCAAGACCTGCATTTAACTAGTTTTCCGTAGTCTTGTCCAAGTTCCATCTCTTCTCGAGCTTGTTAATCTATTCCTGGGACAGCAACTAAGGTGGGGCCGATGACGTCATGGGCTGCTCATCCAGAGATGACCACTATTGAATATAAGTTGTCAAATTAGCCATTTGCTCCTTTAGTTCTTCTTTGGAGATCTTATCATGTTGTGTAAGGTGCACTACTGTGGCGACCGACTCTTGGAGGTGCTCAACTTTATGTTATCCCATGGCCACTCCAAAGTCAATGGTGGAGACGTCATAAGTTATACCTTACTCTCTGACCATTAGTGTTGCTATTTGCACTTCCCTTGATCCCGAGGCGTCCATGGTTACTTTTGATCTGACCTTCGGCCTCTTCTCTTTCTTGGTGCTTATTCATGCTCTGGCCATAATGGCTCCCAGCCTCGCCTTGGGATCCTTCAAGGTGGGAGTCTTTTGCTTTAGCTGCCTTTGTAGCCAATCAAGTACTTGGGGTTCTCCCCTTGGTGGTTCACTTCGAGTCTCATTGTCCTCCTTCTCAAGTTCAACGATTCTGACAACAAGAGCCTTCTCCTTCATTCCTACATTTTTCTTTTCTTCATTAGAGTCTTGTTCAAACGTTTCATGTCTAGCGGTGTACTCAGTGTGCAACTGCTCTTTGGGTGAATCTTTCTTTTTAGCATCCACCTCTTCTTCGTTTAGAATATATTGATGTTCCTTGGGTTTATCCCCTTGCTCATCCTCTTGGAGGAACGCTTCCTTGTCATGCACTATGGTTTGTCCATGTCCCTCGGTTGGAGGCCTATTGTCCTCCGTATCTCGAGCAACAATCTCTTCGTCCCATGCAAGCCGATCATCGGCCTCCTTATCCTCAATTTCCTTGAGTTGTTTTCCCCACTCTGCATTGAGCTCAAGATCATTTGATTCTCAGATCAGTTCAGCATCAAGGTCCTCATTGCCCTCACTAGAAGACTCATAGGCCACCTCATCAATCTCTTGACACTCGAACAAGGGGTGTTCGTGATATTCAAACTCCTCGTCCTCTAGCGCCTTCTCAGCCTCTAGTTGTTGTCGTTCAAGCTTGTTTGATATCTGCATGGTTGCTTTCATCTTTGGTGATTCAGTAGAGGGGGAGGGAGTTGGAGCACAGGCCATAACCTGAGCAATGGCAGCTTGGACCATCGGATTGGTGAGCATCCCTGAAAGCTCAGACGGCACGTTCTACATGTACTTTACAAAAGACTCTGGAAGGCTAAGGGTAGGCATTGTAGCAGCAAAAACAAAGGGAAGGGAAGGAGACATAGAGGAAGAGGAAATTGGCGGTGTCGTGGTGGACGATGAATCCACAGGAATAACTTGCAATATTGGAGGAGTGGGAGCAAGGTGGACGGAGATGTCCACCGCAGGCAGGGAGGAAGCAGAGGCTGCAAATGAAGCATGAGGGGTAGGGGAAGCAGCAGTGGTAGTAGTAACAATGATAGGAAGAGACCGTGGTGAGCCAGATCCTCCTTTTTTGATCCCAAGGGATGGACCCTTGGTTATAACAGTCGTCCCCACACTGCCATTTGTTTTCCTCCTCTTCTTGGAGGGTTCAGACTCAAAAGCCTTACGAGCATAGACCTTCGGTTTGGGCAGTTGTTCACTAGCCTCCTTTCTTTTCTTGGTCTTGACCGATGGTGGGGTCTTGGATGTCTCCCCAGTTGCAGCGGCAGCTACTCCACCTTCAGAGCCACTTGGTTCACTTATATGTTCACTTGTGAGTTCAGTGAATGTTAAGACGACCCCTTATTGTTTCAATTGTGCCACATTCTTGTCGATCCACACCCTTGTTCAAATTTCAATGGGCCTAGTGAGTATACTGATATCATTAAGCTCTGGCTCATTCTAGTGAATTACAGGCAGCGGCAAGTTGGAAACTGCATCGTAGCCTGGATCAACCACTGTGTCTTCATCCTCCTCTAGTTGGTCAGGGACCGGACACAAGTTCACCCTTCGTACATAGATGGTGGTCATGCCCATGTAATGTTGCAACCGCACCTCAAGATCATCTTTGCAATTGGCCTAAAATTCCTTGATGTTGTGGAGGTGGGTATACTCACATCCTAGTGCCTTTCTAACATGACCATAAGGATCCATTTGTGGCCATGTTGTGTATTGTTCAAAGTTATATTCGGCCAGCTCCTTTTTCGAATATCCTACACACTGGGAGGTATGGATCTTATATATCCCCTGACCAAGGTTAATGGGATAGGTGGGGCCTGCCAAATGCTTTTCACTTAGGATGCTATGAATGTGTCTTAGTTGTCTAGTCAGCTCCAATAGAATGATCTGGTCATTTGGATACTGGGGTAGCTTGTTTGGCCTTTCAGTGGATCCTTGAGTGCGCATGTAGGTGAACTTGGGAAACTGAATGTACCAGAAGGCGTACTACCTAAGGAGGGCCCTAGCACTATGGGATATCCTCTTATGAAAATCCCCTCCTAAAGATCGGATGATGTGAGCAATGAATGCATCGTTCACCCTGCAGTAATCTCTTTTGAAGTTTCGGAACTATAGCTGAGGGCACTTGTCATAAGGTTTGAGCTCAAGCCCGGATGGATTACTGGGCATGATTGTCAACCCCTGATAGTATCGATGATTGGTGAGGGAATACACCAAATAGGAGGTCATGAAGAATTTGGTGGTCCTCTTCATAGTGGTAAATTGCTCGTGGAAGCAGTCGCTGATTATCTCACCCCAATAGAAGGTGGTGCCTTTACCGAGGATGGATCTGCTCTATGAAATAGAACATCCATTCTTAGAAAAATACCGTGCTAGGGAGGCCCATCACTCGGTTGAGTAGAGTTACGAGGTCATGGTAGTCCTCGAAGAAATCGCTGCGGAAGAGCTCCTGAGGAAGCTTCCCTGCACTACCTCGTTTGTCCTTCAACTAGTACTGGTTGATAAGCTTTTTGCACCCCAACGGGTCCTGTTCCCACAACTCTTTACATTCCTCCATGGTGGGGACCTCCATTTGTCTCAAAGGTAGGAATGTGGAAGGTCGTCGTTATACCTGACAGAGACATATCTGCAAGGATATTTTTGTCCTGGTCCACTATGGTTCTAGTATCAGGTTGGTATGCCTCCACGCGCACCATTACCAGCTTCGGGGCCACTAAGGTCAGCGGAAACCTGCAGCCTTAGCAACCCCACTACTCTTTATTAACCTTGTGTTTTCTATTTTGGGGTTCATTCTGACCCTCTGTGTGAATTCGTCAACATCGACTTATCCGATGTTCGTATCTGTAACATCCCTCCAAAGGGTGGTGATCCTGGATTGTATAGGGACACCCTGGAACTTATATTTCATCAGGTCTTTGTCTTCCTTGCCTCTTGGTGGCTTGGTTGTTCCTTTCCCTTTCTTGGAAGCATCGGAAGTCTTTGCACCAGATTCCATAATTCCTGCACAAAAGACGTGAATTAGTAACAATGAACTTGACAAGACGGCCATCGACAAGTCCCTGTATGTTAAGATTAGTTCGGCAATCATAATTCACGTTCAATAAGCATGCAAACTTGATGTTTCACTGTTAGAAAGCAGTACAAACAATCCAGACTTCCTGGGCCAGAATTCCCTTGGAAGAATGTCATTTGAAAGGGCAAAATGAGAATGGAATTACCAAAAGCACTTCCTCGAGTGGGATTTGAGGATTTGAGGTTGGATGTGAAGGAAAACCTAATTTTAGCAAGTGAGTCAAAATCCATTTTGAATTTGGAGGTCATTTGATCCTTCATTTGGAAGCTCGCATATCATCTGCAGGAAAGCCGTCTGAAACAGCGCAGAGGACACGGAATTCCGGGCGTCGAAATCTGGGTTTCAGATTGTCATTGTCGGGAAGTAGTTAGGGGGTTGGCCATTTGGAATGGCTAAATGAAAGCAGAAATCTAAGGGAGGAAATCCAAGAGATAGTTCCCAGGAGCGGTCAGAAGGTTCGGGACAGCCAGGCGGTGAACAGAACACCAGGACCCGAAGGTTGGGAAGTTGTCCCGAACTCGCTGTTAGAATGTCGTCAGTGGAACAGAATCCCAAGAGGGGAATTTCGACGTTCATAATCCGAAAGAATCTCGGAGAAGATTTTATCTCGATTTCGGGTTTCGACGGGCAGTGGACCGGGGTTCGGGAGCTAGGAAGACGCTCGAGCAAGGCCGTTTGGAACAACGATGACACAACTGAATCCCGGGAAGGGAATTTCAGAGGTCGGAGTCCAATGAGGAAAATTTGGTTGAAGGTTCCTTCTCGAAGCTAGAAGACTTTTGCAGTCGGGGATTGAGGTTCGGGAAGTCACTCGGGCAAGGCCGTCAAAACGACGAAGTTGGGGCGGAATTCCAAGAGTGAAATTCCAAGGACCGAATCCCTAGGCTGGATTTGAATTTCAGCATGTTGACGATTTTACAAGTTTAGACGGACGTCGAGGGTCCAGGGTCCGGAGGTCGGGAGGACGCTCTAGCGAGGCCGTTTGGAATGGCGATGACACAATAGAATCCCGAGAAGGGAATTCCGGAGGTCGGAGTTCGATGAGGGATTCGTTGCTTGAAGTTTGAAGATAAGGAGCCGCGGACGGCCACGGGAAGACCTAGGCCCGGGAAACATCGGTGTTGTTCTGAAGAATGGTCGCGGTGTGGTGAAGCTCTGAATTGAATTTCTAGCCACTTAGTGATTGATTTTTGTATTTTTAAAATGTGGGTTTTTAGCGGAGGTCCTTTACCTATCAGATTTTAACATGGTTTTTGCATTTTATATTATTCAAGGCTCGGAAATGGCAAAATGAAGAATGAGGGTGTGGACGGCGAGCATACCTTAAGATCCCAGAGATGATTTTTGATACTCGCGTGGAAAAGTTGTTCGAAATCCGAGCTCGAAAACAGAGGCTGGAAATGCAAGACCCTGGGAGTTCTCCAACTTTTCTATCACTCAAGCAATTGACAATGACGGATGAAAAATTCACTTTTATAGCCATACCCGCCATTAATACAACATTAAATTCCTTCGTACTGCGGCAGGTGAGGTTGGTGGGTTTAAAAAACATAGACAATGGCGGGAGGTCTGGAGTCCAATTGTTGGGAAGCCATCCTGCCACGGCCGTTGAAATGGTGAAGCTCGAGAGGAAATCTGGCAGGGGAAACCCGGGAGAGGAAATCTGACAGGGGAAACTCAAAAATTGCCACAGACGCCAGAATGGCATTTTGACAAGGAAAACCCGAGTTAACTTGAGACTTAGCAATTTTTAAAGGGGGTGACTTTGGTCAAGCTTAAAATATGGCATTGGGAAACATGCTGAACCTTTGGGGCACAAAAATGGGCATGCAAAA
Organism: Sequoiadendron giganteum; assembly: GCA_007115665.2. NCBI lineage: Eukaryota > Viridiplantae > Streptophyta > Pinopsida > Cupressales > Cupressaceae > Sequoiadendron > Sequoiadendron giganteum. The sequence continues at coordinate 644,568,227 of CM021105.1, forward strand.
TGAGGCAAAGCAAAAAGGGCCCGAAAAGCAAAGAGGGAAAAGAGGGTCCCCATTCCGAATGGGGCATGTGTGTAAAAAGGGCACAACAGGTCCCATCTGGGTGGGACTCATATACCCAAGGTGGCATATGGGTCCCACCAAGCCTTTTTGGATAGAGTAAATATCGAGAAGTTGAAAAATTAAGTGTGTTTGTTGGTTATGTCGGGATCTCAGTTGAAATAAGCCTTGGGATGCATAATAAAGGGTCTTAGGGGCCTATTAATGATGATATGAAAGTCATAAATGAAAGAGGGCCCAAAACTTAATTTGAAGGTGTAATAAAATACACTTTACAACAATAAATTAAGGGAAAAAAAAGTCTATTTAGCTTAAAAGGGCCCAAAACCTAATGTGAATGTGTAAAACACATCACAACACTAGATCAAGGTGATATTAGGTCCATTTTTATGTTACTCATTCCCAAATCAAGTGTGAAAATTTAGAGGGATACATTTTTCTACACTACAATAGTTACTAGTTCCAGTTTTTGTTTTAGGCAGATAATACTTCATTGTTAGTTTTTTGTCATACTGCAAGAGATCAGTTTCTATGTCATAAAGGCATTTCAATTTACTATCATGCTTGATTGATCTAGTAGTGTATATTTGATTTCCCCTTGTGGTCACAACAACTCAAGCAAGGGTCATTCGAGATACTGTTCACCGACCTTTTTTTTTTATTAGAATATATGTTCATTACTACATTCATTTTAGATAAACTATTAATTATATGCAACTGAAAGATATCTTGTATTATGAATTTCATCCTATAATGTTTTCTTAAGTTGTTCTCTAGAGATGTTAAGAAGTTAAGCGGTTAGGAGTTAGATTTAGTAGTTTAGTTTTATTAGTTAACAGTTACAATATTAAGTCAAAGGTACCCGTAGCATAAGCAAACCACCTATATGTTGAAATGAACAAGAAAACTAAGAGGGGGAGTTGAATCAATTGTAGAAAATTAAACCTTCAAAAACCCTCAACAATAAACAAATCCTCAAGCATACATTAAGTCCTTATTTTGTTAAATTGATGAAATATGAAATGAAAATAACAAAAACTAAAATCACAACACCATACACATGATAACACCAGATTTACATGGAAAATCCAATGAGGTAAAAATAACGGTGAGGATTAGCTCACAATATAAGTAATAGAAAAACTGATAAAAAGGGGCCCATTGCCAGAATAAAACACACTGTCCAAAAATCTCACTGCTACAAAAAGAATACAAGAAGATAGAAGAATAATTTTACACAAAGAAACATTTTTCAATGCAACAAGGATTCCACCATAATTTATCGCACACTTTCATAGCCTCACATAAAATATATCGGATGCCTTCAACTCATTGCCTTCAAAACGCTAACATGAAATTCACACTGCTTTGCTTAATTTCACATCTCATTACACTTTAATCACCACAATATCGCATCTATATTTCTTCTTAATCTTTCATGCACCCTCTTGCATCAACACCATACATATTTATTTCAACCTATACTTCAAAATATTTCTCCAATGTCATCCACTAGCCATTATACATTTGAATTTAAAATAGGTCGACACCCAAACATTCTCATGATGGATAGGAACGAAATGTGACCTACATAAATCCTTAATTAGGACCCAAATAGATCCCAACACACTTCTACAAGCCTTGCATGTAGTTTTAAACACAAGGTTGGCCAACACCCGTGTAAAACACCATAGGCATTAAGTACACGCTTCCTTAGAACAAGATGAAAGTTCCAAACAGCATAATTCACTTGAAATTAATCTAGAACAATCCATGAATTACTTAAGATTCATCAACCACTTCAACCAAGCTTCGCATTAACAAATACTTCAATTCAAGACAACTTATAACCCTTGTTTGCATATTGATAAATGAAACTTACACTATATTGCACCAAATCAAGTAAAACATTGAACACAAAAAAAATAAAAGCATTATAAAAAACTTCCCAAATCTATACAACTTGTATCCAAATATTAGAGAAATTTGAAACAAATACATTTCTCCCAAACCATGGAAAACGTTATTGAACAACTGGTTCACACATTGGTGAAAATATCTCACACTCTACAATGATTCGAAAACCTAAATTTTGAATATAACAACCTTTTTCAACCTTGAATAACTTGTAAGATCATCACAAGAATAACATCAAAATAGAAAGAACGTGGAGCACAATGTCAAAGCATACTATGAACATTTGCACAACACAATTTACTTTTTTTATTAAATTTTCTCAAAAGCACTTGGAAACCAAGTACCAGAACCATCATTTCAACTCATCTTCAAACTCTGTAATAAAATAATAGCTCCATGTACTCACAACACTTCCTCAAGGTCTCAACTACACATGCACAACTTGTTTTCCTCTTTTCACAATTTTCTCAATATCCTCAACATCTTCATCCCATAGTTGACATCAATGACAACACTAGTCAGTAGACTTCCTATTGACACCAATCAATAGACTTCCTGTTGAAATCAATGACAATACCATAATTCTTGCAACAATCTTCCCCTTTGTCATTAATGGCAACACAAGATGTGAAAAACCACCAAAGAACACACAACAGTTTTGAACACTCTATTTTTATCTTGATCCTCTCCCCTTGAGTGGATAAGTTCTCCCTTTTTCACATGATTCTCTCTCCCCCTTTGACATCAATAGAAAAGGATAAAATGTTTTTCATTTTTCTTCCTCTTTGACACTGAACCAAAATTACCTTCTCTAAATACTCCCCCTTAGGAGTACACCCAACTAAATCAGCAACACAATGACAATACATGATACTACATACCCCCCCTAAGAGGTATCCACCAACCCTTAGTCCAAAAAAGAGATAGATCCATAGATCCACTAGACTGATGTACCTCTATATGCATCTAGTTCAAGAAGGGAGGGGCAAAAACCCCTAACTTCTTCTGAAGATGCTCAAAAGTATCCTTAGAAAGAGCCTTAGTAAATATGTCAGCAATCTGATCCTTTGTAGGAACATACTCAAACTTCACTTCATTCTCCATAACCTTCTCTCTCAAAAATTGATATCTGATAGATATATGCTTTATCCTTGAATGCGTCATTGGATTCTTTGAAATATATATTGCACTTGTATTATCACAAAAGATAGATATAGGTTCGTCAAATACAATTCTAATATCCTTCAATGTTTGTCTCATCCATAATACCTATGTACAACATGATGTTGTTGCAATATACTCAACCTTTGTAGTGGATAAATACATTGAATCATGTTTCTTACTCAAACATGATACCAACCTACATCCAAGAAATAATGCACCACCACTTGTAGTTCTCCTATCATCAACACAACTAGCCCAATTTGCATCTATATAAGCATTTAATGTGAAATCAGTATCCTTAGGATACCACAAACCATAATCTAGTGTGCCTCTTAAATATTTGAATATTCTCTTTATTTCTACAACATGTGTTTCTTTAGGATCTTCTTTGAATCTAGCAACAAGACAAACTACATGCATGATATCCAATCTTGTAGCAATTAAATATAATAGTCCACCAATCATAGATCTATACTTTCCCTAATCATCCTTAGGTGAATCATCATATTTTCTTAATTTAAAACCAGTCACCATAGGAATATATACCGATTTGGAGTCATCCATTCCAAACTTCTTCAACATTTCTTTGACATACTTAGACTATGAAATGAAAATCCCTTTATTAGTTTGATTGATTTGCGACCCAAGAAAGAAATTCATCTCCCCAAACATTGACATCTCAAATTCTTTCTGCATTTCTTTAGAAAATTTCTTGCACATAGCCTCATTTTCACAAAAGATAATATCATCCACATATACAACTACTATCAAGATTTTATTTTCCTCAATCTTAAAGTTAAGATTACTATCCATGGAGCCCTTGTTGAAATCTTGTTGTATCAAGTATTTGTCCAACCTTGCATACCAAGCTTTGGGAGCTTTCTTCAAACCATTTAGGAACCTTCTTCAATTTACATACCATGTCCATTTGATCTGACAATTGAAAACCTTTTGGTTGTTCCATGTAAGCCTCTTCTTCCAATTCTCCATTCAAAAAGGAAGACTTCACATCCATCTGATAGACCTTAAAATCTTTATGTACTGCAAATACCAAAAAAAATTGATAGCTTCCATCCTAGCCACAGAAGCAAAAGTCTCCTCAAAATCTATACCTTATAATTGTGATTAACCCTTACACACAAGTCTTTCTTTTTTCTTAACCACTACATTTTCATCTAGCTTGTTCCTAAATACCCATTTAGTTCCAATTATGTTCTTGTTTGTCGGTCTAGGGACCAATTCCTAAGTTTGAATCTTCTCTATCTATATAAGTTCTTTCATTTCCTTCATCCAATTTTCATCCTTACATGCTTCACTCACTAATTTAGGTTCAACTTTAGAAATTAAATAGAAATTTACCTCAACTTCAATATCTTTGCTTCTTCTCAATACACCTTTCCTCTTATCTACAGTAATCTGATCTTCGGAATGATTCTTTTGCACATACTTAAGGATTTTAGGGGTCTTCTTCAAAGCTTCTTCCTCTTCATTCTAAACTTTTTAATCATAATTTATTCCTTCAACTTCTCTACAATCAGGTTCATCTAACACATATCCATCTAGTGCAATAGAATTCTGCAAGTTTTCATCAACTTTAACATTTGCACTTTCAACTATCTTTCTCTAACTTTTGTTGTAACATCTATAGGCTTTGCTCTTAATAGAATATCCAAGGAAGATACCTTCATCAACCTTGCATCAAAATTTCCTAAGTTTTCTTCATCTCTTTTGATATAACATTTTCTTCCAAACACTCTAAAGTACTTCACAGTAGGAATTTTTCCATACCATAGCTCATAAGGAGTCTTTGTGTTGTTAGCTTTAGCTTGAACTTTGTTAAGTATGTAAATAGAAGTATTAATAGCTTCTCTCCAGTAGACTTGCGGTATATTTGCCTCTTTCATCACAATCCTTGCAACTTCTTGAATAGTTCTATTTTTCTTTTCAACAACTCCATTTTGCTAAGGAGTTCTAGGGGCAGAGAAATGTCGAGCTTTATCCCATGAGCTTCACAAAGCATGTTAAACTCATAAGAGGTGAATTCACCACCTCTATCAGACCTTAAAAAAATTATTTTAAAACCCATTTCATTCTCAATCATAGGTTTAAATGCCTTGAATTTATCTAATACATCATATTTCTCTCTAAGAAAAGTAACCCATGTCATTCTAGAGAAAAATTTAATCAAAAGCATAAAGTACCTATCACCTTGTAGACTTCTCACCCTTGTAGGACCACAAAGATCTATATGCACTAATTATAGCAGTCTGGTAGTAGGTTGTTCCTTTCCCTTAAAGCTACTCCTCGTTTGTTTTCCAAATTGACAACTTTCACAAATAACATTGATAGGTTTTGTGATCTTAGGTAATTTTCTCACTGCACGAACCAAAATAATTCTTCCCAAATTATAAAAATTCATGTAACACATCCTTTAGTGCCATAACTAACCATCATTAATATGTGACATAAAGCAATGACCATCAACACCCTTAAGCTAATAGATGTTTCCATTTGTTCTCTTACTACAAAAATCATAGTTTTGAACCCTTTTCGAATCTCACAAGCTTCATCCTTAAACACAAGATTGTACCCTTTGCTACACATTTTTCCAACAATCAAGAGATTAAGTCTTAATCCTTTAACATAATAAGCATTTCTAGTTTTATGCTTACCATCTAAACTGATTGAACCTATTCCACAAATCTTAGCTCCAGAATCATCTCCAAATTTAACTAATCCCCCATCATATTTTTCAAGTTTAACAAACTTACTTTTATCTCTGATCATATGATTAGAAAAACCTTTATCAACAACCCAGTAATTCTTGTTTTCTTTGACATGAAAAGTAGATACCAAAGTACCTTCAACATTATCCTTCTTCTCTGGAATACTTTCCTTCACACAACTTTCAGGGTTAGCATAACCATATTCTTATTTTATAGCCAAAAATAGACATTCATTATCATCAAAATCTCCATAATTAGATTCATCATCAAAAATAATAGTATCTTCTTTCACATAGTAAGATTTCTTAATCATCTTTCCTTTATTTTCCTTTTTCTTATTGTTTAAAGCTCTCTTTGGACATCTAGAAGCATAATGACCTATACCACCACAACTAAAACATTTGAAAGGTAATTTACCTTGATACTTACCAGTGCCCTTTTTAATCTTCCTCACGAATTTATCTTCCAGATCATCAAGATCTTCTTCACTCAAATCTTCAACCTTCTCTGATTTCTCAACCTTGAAAGTAGTCTCTACGTTTGTTCCTTTCTTCATTTTTCTGATTTCAAATGCAGCTAGAGTACCAATCAAGTGATCTCTGGAATATGTATCAAAATTAATTGTTTCCTTAATATCAAATACCTTTTCATTGTAACAATCCAAAAGAATTATGATAATTTTCTTCAACACTTTATATTCTTTAACTGTTACACAAAGACCTCTCATATCACTCACCAATTCGTCAATTCTCTTAATGTAGCCTTTAATTTTTTCATTCTCAAACATATACATCATTTCAAACTGTGCCTTCAATTTCAACAACTTTGCTTGCTTGACCTTCAAATTTCCTTCATAAATGCTTTCTAACTTATCCCAAACTTCTTTAACAGTCTTCAAACTCATAACTTTAACTAATTCAATTTTTGAAAGATTGTTCACAATAATAAATCTTGCCCTAGCATTGATCGCATGTGCCTTGATTTATACACTTGTACTTGGACCATTCAAAGGAGGAGTATATGCATTCTGATAATCCCTCTTAATCTCATAGCCCCGAGCAAACAAATATCTTTCCATCTTTGTCTTCCAAAAGGCATAATATGAGCCATCAAATCTAGGATATTCCAAAGGAATCTTGTTTTCCATTCTGGATCTACCTCAAGTGGTTAAGCTCTTCTTCAAGGAACCTCACTCTAATACCAATTTTTGAAATTAACAAGACAATTGAGAGGGGGGGTGAATCAGTTGTAGAAAATTAAACCTTAAAAAACCCTCAACAGTAAACAGATCCTCAAGCATACATTAATTCCTTATTTTGTTAGATTGATTAAACATGAAATACAAATAATGAAATATAAATCACAACACCATACACATGAGAACACCAGATTTACGTGGAAAACCCAATTAGGGAAAAACCACAATGAGGATTAGCTCACAATATAAGTAATAGAAAAACCAGTACAAAGGGGCTCACTATCAGAATAGGACACACTTTCCAAAAAGCTCGTTGTCATAGAAAGAATACAAGAAGATAGAAGAAGAATGTTACAGAGAGAAAAAATTCTCAATGCAACAAGTATTCCACCACAATTTCTCGCACACTTTCGCAACCTCACATGAAAGATATCGTATGCCTTCAGCTCACTACCTTTGAAACCCTAACATGAAATTCACATTGCTTTGCTCAATTTCACATCTCATTACACTTCACTCGAAAAAATATCACTCTATATTACTTCTTACTCTTTCATACACCCTCTTGCATAAATACCATACATATTTATATCAACCTCTACTTTAGAAACTTTCCCCAATGTTGGCCACTAATACATTCAAATTTGAAATAGGTCGGTACCCAAACATTCCCACGGTGGATAGGAACGAAGGGCAACCTACATAAATCCTTAATTAGGACCCAAATAGATCCCAACACACTTCAACATGCTTCTACAAGCCTTGCATGTAGTGTTAAACATAAGGTCGGCCTACACCCGTGCAAAACACCATAGACATTAAGTACACGCTACCTTAGATCAAGCCAAAATTTTTGGATAGCATAATTCACTTGAAATTAGTCTAGAACAATCCATGAACTACTTAAGATTCATCAACCACTTCAACCAAGCTTCGCATAAACAACTACTTCAATTCAGGACAACTGATAACCCTTGTTTGCATACTAATAAATTAAACTTACATTGTACTGCACCAAATCATGTAAAAATTTGAACACAAAAAGATAAAAGCATTATTAACAACTTCCCAAATCTGTACAACCTGAATCCAAATAGCAGAGAAACGTGAAACAAATACATTTCTCCCAAACCACGAAAAACATTACTGAAAAACTGGTTCACACATTGGTGAAAATATCGCGTACTATACAATGATCCAAAAACCCAAATTTTGAATATAGACACCTTTTGTTGGAAGATGAATTAATCTGAGAGGGGGGGTGAGTTAGAGTAATGTAGAAATTCAACTTTTGAAATCCATAATATCAGATATAAAAGATTACTTTGAAAAACAACTAAGTGAAACTTTTGATTGCAAAGTGAACTTTTAACAGCACTAAAATTTTAAACAGAATGATTGTTTTGAGTGACTTTACAAACCATTTTCAAAGCATAATATAAATTGTTCATATAATAGTGATTGAAAAATTCTCTGTATAATGCTTTAGATTCACAATATTTTATGCATTTTATGACAAATTGAACATTCTTGCATAACAGGTTGAACAACATACATTCATGACAAATTGAACTTTCTACTTTGAACCCTTTCAAAATGAAACATTAAATGCATATCAGAGCATTTCATGAAATTATTTTGACATATGACAAAAAGAAAACTTAAACAGTTAAGCATATGAGCTGAAACACAATTGCACAAATTTCAACACATGACACATTATTTTCCTAAATGGAAAAATCCTCATGGGGTATAAAAAACCACTCGTAAAATGTTCATTTTATTCATTCAAAAAGCACCAACTTTGTAACAATGGTGGAGCACCAACTTCAATAGGAGCACCAACTTCAAAAGGAGCACCAACTCCTAGTTTTTACAAAAGACAACTAAGTATTCAACTATAAAACTACAATGCAATAAATTTAGCAAAGTAGCTTCATAATGGAGTACTTTTCAAATTTTGTAATAAAGCTCAAAAGGGTTACTGTTTATGGCAGTAACAGAAACTGATGACAAAACCTCAAAACATCATCTCTTTGTTTCCTTCTAGTTTTGTATGAAAAATTTATATCATAATCTATTCTCTCAACTAGAATCCCACTCTTCAGTGAGAGTCATGCATGTTTATATATACAATGAAAGAACTTCAATTAACTACAAGTTTTGCAAGTGTAACCATGGTTCAAAGAGAAACACCAAAAATATGAAACTGAATAATGAGACCCATAATGGGTTCAAAATAATAACCAAAGAAATGAGTTGAAAACCTCTTAACAGAGAAATCCTTGAGTGAAGAGCTCAGGTTAAGCAAACCTGAAACTATTTTTCCACAAATCCTTAACCAAAAACCAATTATGCTTTAAAACAACACAAGATCTTTCCAAATTTGAAGACCAATACCTGTCATGGCGACCAAAAATATATTACCAACTAGCGAAGAGAATATCATAACTGCCTCAGTGAAGCTTACCAACTTCCTCAGTCAACACTATATCTTCTTCCACTGTCGAGCTCAAAAATATGTTAACACATCTTCATGGTGGCAGCTAGGGTTCAAAAACCCTTACAATGAGAAGACAAAAATAGTGATGCCCTAACTTTTCTTCCATTTACAATCGATGACTTTTCACAATAAAATAAAACTTGAAGTCCAAAAGCATTAAGTCATATGTGATAAACAAAATTCATAATTATTTTAAGATCGTTGTCAAAGACTTTACCATGGAGGCTGACAATATTATCACTCTGATTATTATTTCCAAGCTATCGTTGCCACCAAATATTTCATTCAATCCTTTTAGATGTTGACAAGGATAATGATTAAGAAGGTTGTCGATTGCCCACAAAATCTCTTGATTATTCCTTTCATAGTCGCTACCAAGGATACACTCCAAATGACTTTACCCAAAGTCAAAATAGAGTGACTGAAATAACCATTATAAACTCACGAGTAAAAGAATCAATATCCCAATAAAAACAATGGCACTCAAGTTTGTCGATGGCTTGGGATTCAATATTATAAACTGACAAATTCACCCTTCTAGGAGATGCAAAAGACCAATACAACCACTGTAAATCTACCCGAGCTAATTATTATGAGAATATGAGACATCATTACCTTATGACCAAGTATTACCCTTAAGATACCGATAAACAAAACTTTCATATCAATGTGATTGTTTCATAATGCCTTTGTGAAGTTATATGAATAACTCATGAATATAAATGCAACATGATAAACTGTCTATGTATCAAGGATGATATAACCATGTAAACCAAGCATGTAAAATCTGAATAAAGTGAATTTGCAATATAATAATTCATGAAGACTGAAGCTTACCAAATTACCTTCAATCTGAGCAATGAAATGTTATCACCTATATGTGTCTCAAGTAGAGATTGAAAATAAACATACCAATGTAAGTACCAACCAATATCACTTAACCAATTTGAGTGTTAGAACAATATGTGCATCTGTAATGATCAAATGATATCACCTAATCATCAACACCTACAGAAATAATAACCCCATGTGATATATATATCCTATGCACATCAGGTAAAACTTTAAGAAACCCCCCCCGGCAAAGGTGTAAAATCCTAGCGAATCCTGTATACTTCCCGATAAAAAATATTAATTTTATTGGCAATTTTTTTCGTTTTTCGGGAAAAAAAATAATCCAAATTGGTGAATCTTTTATAATCCCTAGAAGTCTATGGAAAATCTTGGCAAATTGGAAAAAATTTTAATCGAATAAAATATTTCTTATTGGCGATTAAAACCGTTTTTCAAACCAGAATTTTTTTCCATTGGCGATTAAAACCTTTTTTCAAAGGAAAATATATATTTTCATTAGTGAATTAAAAAGAATCTCAAAATAATAATAAAATCCAGTGGTGAAATAAACAGATATGCCAACGAAAAATCATAGGGGTTGTTCAATGAATGTTTGATGGACGACTGTAGTTGCATTCTGAAAGTAAATCTCTAAAGCATTAGACTTGTGATTTGAAACCTCTGAAATAACACTAGAACCGTTAGATTTCTAGAAATCAATGGTTGAGATTTTTTTACCGTACAAATGGTTATAAAGTTTTGTTTCTCAGCGGTTGGGCGACCTCGACGGGATCCACAACTTTCGAAGTGTCATCTCATTTAATTAATTGTAAGGTGCCATTAAGGGATGTCTTCTCAAATGCTTTCAAACACCAACTTTAGGTTTAATGTAATATTTTAAATCCTTTGAAAGGATAGATCTTAAATAAGGAGGTTGGAGAAACGGATTTAGTAGCAGATTGTCACAATGTGTTGATAAAGTTAAGTTTCCTCAAAATGGTACTTCTAGACGATATTAGGGTATGGGAAGATGAACTTGTGGTCGTCATGCAACCAAATTTGAATCATCCTGAAGAAGAGCAACTCGACATCATTTTCCAACTACATTTAGTGGTGTGGAAAGAGAAAACCAACTATGCCGAGTACAACACGGTGATTTTCATTTTAGAAGAAGAAGAAGAACGTGATGAATTTAATAATTTAGTTATGGAAATGCATTTGGAACTGTACAAAGTCCCAGCACCTCCAACGGTTTAACAACATGCATGAATCCTTTTGTGAATTATGAATTTGTGACAAGTAATGATAAGGGGATGTAGTTTCAACTTTTGAGCACTTTTTGAATTTTGATTGTACAGGGTGTGGGGTGACAAATTTGTGAATCCACATTTTTGGCATTAGAGAGATAAAATAATATATTTCTAAATCTGTGTATTTATTAATGCTTCTTTTTAATTATGAATGAATTGTGTTTCTTCATGATAATTTTTCAATGTTTATCTGTTAGGTCAGAATGCGTATTTTTTCATCTCTGAGACTTTGTGTTCAGATTAATTCATTTGTTAAAAGAGAAACTATTGCTTTTCTTTACTGATTGTGAGAAAAATGAACTTTGTGTCATTTGTTTTAAAATATTTTTCATCTACTTTCATGGTTAAAGTGACAAATTTGTACACCAAAAAGAAAAAAGAGTTGCATTTCAGAAGTAAATCTCTAAAGCATTAGACCTGTGAATTGAAACCTCCATAATAACACTATAACCATTAGATGTAGACATGTGATGAGATAAAATACCATCGCTCATCACTCATTCTGTCTTTTCAATGCATCGACGTTGTAAATTTCATTTAATTTAAATTCTCAATCTTTTTGAAGAAAGTGTGGTTGGCGTACTGCTAGTGCTAGTGTTGGCATTGGCGGAGATTAATGCCATATGTGATATGAACATCCGAAGCAATTTCTTGGATAGCTCATAGCTTTAATGAAACAAGATTTGTAATGATTTCATATCGTTTGAACTTTGAGTGGCACTGGTGAATCGGTGATTTTGACAGCTTGTCAGCTTGAGGTATAGTTGGCATGTAGCCAGATGTCAATCAAATTAAACATTTTAATTATACAGGCTGGTACCGGCACTAGTGGCCCATAAATAGGGATAGTGATTTAGTGAATAGTGGATAGTGCCATAAGGGTTTTAATTTTCTAGGGTTAATAAGGATTCACGAAGAAGATGATGCGGTATTAGGGATACTGTAAATTCTCCTGCCTACAGTAATGTAGTTACAAAGTAATAATTAAAAGATGAATTTCCTTCAAGTTTAGAATGGGTGGAATTGGAAAGAAGTTGATTTGGTTAACGTGATTTCTCAAACAGGTTTTGAACCAGGATGAGGAGCTCTGATGGAGGTAAGTTCTATACCAGTGCATGGAATTTGCGTGCAAAAGATGGGAGTAGATTTGCTTCTCCTCTTGTATTTTAACAGCTCCCATTTCCCTAGCATGGCTGGCTAGGCAAGCCCCGTGCATTTATTTTCAAAGAGACATTTGTATTACATCTTATGTATGACTCTGGTTCTCGAAGGGGATAAGTACATTTTGTATCTTCACGGCTCCCATTTCCCCAGGACTGATTAGAATCCCCTTTCCCCAACATGGTTGGAAAATCCACTAGCAGAAGCTTGGAATCATGCATTTATTTTCATAGCCACATTTGTGTTACGTTGTCACCAGCGGTCCAGCAAAAGCTTGGAATCATGCATTTATTTTTAGAGTTACATTTGTAGCAAGTTTTCAGCAGCAGAAGCTTGGAAATTGGAATCAATTTGTAATCCATTGTAACAAGCAACAACTTGAAATAAATTATTAAATTTTGTCTATGTAAAGTACTAAAGTGACACACTGACATATGTTATTTATACAAAATAGGAGTTTGCTTGATCTACAACTACTCGTCTGTAAAAAGATATGTAATAATGTGACATTGAAATTCAGTTGCAATAAAATGAATGGTTGTGTTGTGTTATTCTTCGTTATTCATTTACACTTAGAGTAAAGAGATGTTTTCTAAGTTCGAAACTTTATTGTCTATTAATATATTCAAATTAGTTTTTTTTATTTTGAAAAATTAAGTAATATACTTTATGCATTATGCACTTGATAATTCATTGTTATATTGGGCCATCGGGGGAATGCAATCATTCGTTCCACTGATGTTTATGTGTTACAGTGATGTGCTTACTTTTTGTGACTCTACCAGTATATCGGGGAGTTCACCTTATGAGTCTTTTCCTTCAAGCTTTGGGCCATCAGTGGGGCTGTGATGGGGGTTCCACCGATAAAGCATCGTTAGGTCGATGCCTATGGTATTGATTTTTGCTAGGAATGAGGGAAGGACTACAAGTATGGGATTTCAAATATGTTTATGGATGCAATGTAATTATGTAGGCTATAATATGGATCTTGTCACACAAATTTCTACGATTTGCATTATGTAGGCTATAATAAGTCCTTTTCAACGTTAAGTTACTGGCCCCTTCGCCTTGATGCCAATCCTAGCACGCAAAAGTTTAAAACATATGTGTCATGTTTTTTTTTTAAGTTAATATCATAAATTACTCAAGTTTCAACCGTTGGATGAACATTTCATGTATGGTTGTAGTTGCATTCCGTAATGAAATGCACAGAGCGATGGGATTGCCAACTTAAACCTCTGGAATCACCCTATAACCATTAGATTTAGAAAGATTAACGTTTAAGATTAAGAATTTGTAACTTGTAGACCTAAGATGTTTCATTCACTTTAATGTTCCAATTTCGAGAAACAAAGGATTTATAGCACTTTGTACTACTAAGTGTCGAATTTCAAGTAATTACTGATTTTTTTTAAGTGAGTCAGCACACGATGAGGATTTTTCAAGTCCTTTGCAGTTTGCAATTTTATTTTACCGGCCAATTGGCCTTGATGCCAATCCTAGCGCACAAAATTTTAAAGCAACTTTAAAACACATGTGTCATGTTTATTTTTGTAATTTAATATCATAAATTACTCAAGTTGCAACCATTGGATGAACATTTGATGTATACTTGTAGTTGCATTCTGTAATGAAATGCACAGAGCGATGCGCTTGCCAACTTAAACCTCTAGAATCACCCTATAACCGTTAGATTTAGAAAGACCAACGGTTAAGATTAAGAATTTGCAACTTGTATACCTAAGATGTTTCATTCACTTTAATGTTCCAATTTTGAGAAACAAAGCATTTAAAGCACTTTGTACTACTAAGTGTCAATTTTCAAGTGATTACTGATTTTTTTTTAAGTGAGAGGGTCAGCACATGGTGAGATTTTTTCAAGTCCTTTGCAGTTTGCAACATTAATTTACTAGCCCCTTGGCCTTGATGCCAATCCTAGTGCACAAAAGAAACAACTTTAAAACATCTGTCATGTTTTTTTTTTTAAGTTAATATCATAAATTACTCAAGTTTCAACCGTTGGATGAACATTTGATGTATGGTTATAGTTGCATTCCATAATGAAATGCATAGAGTGATGGGCTTCCCAACTTAAACCTCTGGAATCACCCTATAACTGTTAGATTTAGAAAGATCAACAGTTAATAATTTACAACTTGTAGTCTTGTAGACCTAAGACGTGTCATTCACTTTAATGTTCCAATTACGAGAAAAAAAAGCCTTTAAAGCACATTGCACTTTGAAATTGTACAATGATTTTTAAATTCTTCACTCTTCATATTGCTCATTGTAGTGCACCTCCCTATTTTGGATTCCACAGTTCCACTTCCAACAACGCCATTCCAATTTTCAAGATTCGGGACTCAAAATTTGGGTAAGTGAAAGAATTCATGCGTCTACGTTTCATCGTTTGACATTTCTTAAAATCTTATTTTGTCAAAGTTTGAAGTTTGGATTTAGAGACTTAAGAATTCGTTAAAATTAAGGAGGACTAATAGGTATTAGGGAATTCAAATTTCACAACTTCACATTTGTATAAGCATGTCTACTACCAGTACCATTAGAGCAATGTCCGATAAAAAAATACATTATGCAGAATTTCTTAAAACCCCAGGTTTCACTAATGGGTACCATGATATTTATGATCCTAAAATCTATGGTAGGCATACCTCAGAACTTAGATTTTCATCTCAGAATAAGGATGCAAAGTAAACGCAAGTTTTAGTTAATAGTATCAGTGCACCATGGATAACTGGATTAGGGCGCATGATGTTACATGAAGTTTTCCCTTGCCCAGAATTTATCATGGTTTGTACTAAAAATTATGATGATAAGAAAAGAGCAATTGTTAATAAAGATAGCCAAGTAGAATTGTTATCCATTAATGTAGAAGAACTTGGAAAAATTTTGGGGTTTACAATCAAAGAATTTGGAAACCACCACATTGACCTAGAAAAGCTTGCTAGTGATTATGAAGTAGTGGAAGAAAGGAAAAATAATAATTTCTTAAATAAAATGGTTCAGGATAGAAAAAAATTGAAAGGTGATCATAAGCCTCCTTATAAATTGAATATTTTTAAACCGTGGGTTCAGGATACTATTTCCATTCTAGCATTTTGCCTCAGTCTGGATATAAATTTGGAAGTGGGTGCAAGCCTCCTTGAAATGGTATATAATATCCATTATGGTGATGAACATGTCAAATATAATTATATTCAGCACATCGTATAATCCATGCATAAACATTTTTTAATGATTAAAGCATGTTCCACCAAGACATTTAGGTTCACAACCTACTTGTGCTATCTTTTTCTATTCAAATTTAGAGGAAATTTTCAAACCAACAAACTTTAGATTCAGCCCTATAGTAATGTAGAGGAAAAGAAAATGGCTCCAATATATGAATGAACCACTAAGATAAGGATGCATGATTCTCGAAGGAACTACAATCATTTTGTAGACTACTTTTTGGCCCCAATATATGAATGAACCACTGACATAAGGATGCATGATTCTTGAAGGAACTACAATAATTTTGTAGAATACTTTTTGGCTCCATTGCATCAAGAAATTAAAAATACTCCAATGCCTAGATTGCCTATGTCATGTAGAAATAGCATGCAACTAGGAAAAGAAATACAATTGGTTGATTGGTACTTAATGAAATAATATAATGTGCTAAGATTTTATGGATCGGGAGTACAACCATAAAAAATTTCAATACATGTGACAAAAAGGGTTTTTGCATTGGAATATGTAAGGAAGGTGCAAAGTGCTAATGAAATATACTTTCTCAGTCAAAAAAAGAAGACCTTATTTCCTTCTTTACCTTTCTCATGTGGAGGGTTCACATTTGAGACAAAAGCATTTATGTGGCAAATAATCTTTTGAATTTTTTTGAATTTGATGCTATCTATCACTGGCAGTATGATCCATGTGACATCATTAAATCAATGATTGTGACCAATAGGAATGCTGCAAGTAGAATTCAACATCAAAGTAAACCCTTTCTTGAAAACTTGAGAAACAAGGATTCTTGGGATGAGGTCAAAATAGCAATGGAGAAAAGTGTTGTTGAGAATGGTATTTCTTTTAAAAAATTGTTAGCATAAGTTATGGCATTGCACCAAAATTCAATCAGGACATACAACATTTTTTATGAAAAAAGTGATAAAACATCTAGTAGAGTAAAAATTTTAGGTTCTCTAGAGAAGGAATTTATAGATAAAAATTGGTCACGATCAAAAATTACTACCTTTTGGTCTATGAGGAAGGACCTAGGTGATCCAAGAGCTCTTGCAGAGTATGGAGCTAACAAAGAAGATAAAGATTTTAGAAAATTGTGGAATATAGAGCATCCTAATGAATTTGGAAACAAAGGAAGTGATGATGAATTTAATGATGATAGTGAAGAAGAAGAAAAAATCCATGGCAATTACAAACCTAGTTTAAGTGAGGCTACAAAAGAAGTATATGCTTCAACATATACTTCAGGAGCATCCATACTTGAGAAAATTGGTTATGAAGGTGGTCCTTTGGGGTCCAAAGACTCCAAAAGACAAGGCCTTTGGATGGTAACAGATGTTGAGTATAGAAAACTAGTTGATAAATCTGGCCATGGGATTGGAGGTGAAAAATTAGACCAAGGGCGTACAAGTCAAACTCAATTTGTTAGATCTTCTAATCCTCATCCTCATGGTCAGATACAATCACAACTAGGACATGCCCTTAGTGGACAACTTAGTGCAACTGGGAGTGTCATTGGTGGCAATGGTATGGGTAGTAGTACCAGTAGTGGTCAACATGTGTTACAACAACAAATTACACACAAGAGGAAAACAATACAAGATACCATATAAACACCAGGTGATCAAGGCAATCAAAAGAGGCAAAGGATTTTGACAGGTCCAAGTCACACTATCAGTGGATCCACCACAAAGGAGTTATTTCTAGGCACTCCCCCAATTCCAATTAGTGTGGCTATGACATCATTAGCAACTACAAGTACTCCTATTCCTTCGCCATTCAAGCATTCCATTGTTCCTGCCTCCCTAGGTTATGATTTCATTGAAGAGTTTAAAAAGAAATCAGACATGAATAAAAAAGCAAAGAAGCAACTAATGGAGAGTGCATCTTTTTTAACTTCAAATCCTATAACAACCATGGTATTACCCACATTTGACACAAATAAAGAAATAATGAGGTACACAATTGTTGTTCCCACAGTTCAAAAAAAACCAACAAATCAGATGGATCAATCTGAATACCAAGTAACCAATTTTCAATTGGATTTTTTTGGCCTAAAAAATACTGACAAAATTAATGTATCAAAGAAGAACAATGAATTGGTGTACACATCATTGCTAAAGCAAGATAGAGAGAAGAAAAGGTTGCAGACCCAAATAGAAAAGTTACAGGCAGACCTAGCAAGTGAGAAAGCATAGAGGAAAGCAGCAAATAACAAGAGCAATGAATTAGAAAAAAGAATAATAAAATATGCCTCTACATCAACAAGCAAAGAGGATAAACCAAATGAGAGAGAAGTGAATGACCTAAAGTGAAGGCTAGATGAGAGAAACAAGAAATATGATGAGGAAAAATCCACTTCAGAAAAATTAAGACTAAGCATTGTGAATGGAAATGCACAGTTGGAACAAAAATTGGAGAAACGAAGAAAAACAAATGAAAGATTGGAGACATAGCTAGATGAGAGCAACAAGAAATATGATGAGGAAAAATCCACTTCATAAAAATTAAGACTAAGCATTGTGAATGGAAATGCACAGTGGGAACAAAAATTGGAGAAACGGAGAAAAACAAATGAAATATTGGAGACAGAGCTGATGGAAGCAAAAGAAGAAATTAAGTCTTCTCAAAATAATTTATTTGCATTTTGTAGAGATACAGTGAGGCATATGAAACAAAAGATCTGGGATGAAATAATGCAGAGGTTTGATCATTTGTGTGACATATTTCAATTGATTGATGTTATCATACAACATTATAAGAAGCTCAACAAATATTTAGTGGGAAAAAAAAAATGTTGGAATTAGAGAAATCTGCAAATCAAGTTCTACAAATAGTCTACAAAGCTAGTGACAATGATTTTAAATCAAAATGGATTACTAATTGGATTGAAACCTCAATGAATTTTTCATTTATAATTGAAAAGTGTTCAAGAATGCATGGAACAAAGGAATATTTGCATTTGGTTGCAGACAAGATGAAGGTGGTGGATGAAAAGGTAAGGAACTTCATAGAGCTTGTCTTTCCAGAGGCTTTTGACAAAAATGAGGGTTTCATTGGAAAGGATGGTTTCAGAAAGAAGATGGAAAGTGCAAGGAAGATTGATTTGAACCAATTTCCTCAGAACCCAAATGTGAACTATTTGGATTCCATCAAAACACTGATAATCTTGGATGCAAAAGATTGAAGAATTCAAGACAGGTTTTGCTTCCAATTGTAATCATGAAATGTTAACAAAACTTCAAGTCAAACAACATCACTTAGAAAAAATGGAAATTCCACCACCTGAAGAGTGGAAGTTGCTAGAAAAGGTGATACAGTGATTTGATTTTTAATTTTCAATCTTTGATAATATGAGTTTCCAAGTTCCAACTTAGCTCTATGCAGACTTGTCTTTGGGCATTGGCAAGATTTTGCATTGCCAATGCCAATATGTACTCATTCATGTGAAAATCAATAAAAAAGCTCAAATTCAGACTTCAGTAATGTGATGATGTTTAATTATCTATATTATTTATTTTATCATTTGAACTATAAGGTGATGAACTGTTAGCTCATTATATTTACTTCTTGGTAGAGCTTCCAAGTTATGGATTTTGAACTGTTAGCTCATTATATTTACTTCTTGGTAGAGATCCTAAGTTATGGATGTTGAACTGTTAGCTTATGTTATGTTTTGAATAAAAATCATGATTAGTATCCACCAACTTATAGTCTTACACCTCACCCACATCCCACATACTGCAAATATACACTACATTCGATTTTATGATTAGCACAAATTACAGAGATTTATGTAACAAGATCCATTTTGTGGCCCACATTACTACTTGATCAATGATCGTGTCCATAAATAATTCTAAAACCCCATGGTCACAGCCCCTATTCCTAAAGAATTCAAATTCAATGTACTGACAAATTAAATGTACTTCCACACACTCAATTTGAATAACATAAACAGACACTTTGGAGATAGCCAAATAAGTTAATAACTTATAAGCATATGAATCCACAACAGTTGAACACTCAAAAGAAAATCAGTAATTATGTGTAACCTTCTCCATTGTATTGATCTTCAAAGTTCAAATGACATGCATTATAAAAATAGCTTATGATATGAGATGGATGGGCGAATTGGTGCAATCTATTATCTATCTTCTTACTATTTTCTACTCTAAAGTCTAATTAAAAATTATGTGATGATCCATTGATCTCCTATTCGAGTCTTGATCTCTCTTATATATGAAAGGCAACAAGGTACAAACCCCTTACAAAAATTCATGATGTTTGACAACTAAACATAACTCAAATTATAAATAAAACAATGTCGCAGGTGAATGCATCGATCCGTTAATCTCCAAGAAGAAGTCCATGACCACCTAAGATTTGTTCAAGGCTTCTACTCCATGGTAGAGCGCTCATCATGTTGTCAGTTGGTGTTCTTACTCTGAATATGATGGTTGTCACGTTGGATCTGATTCTGACATATCTATAGTTTGGCTAATAAACAGATTGACTGTAGAGAGGTGATGGATGTACTCCTATTCAGCATAGGTTTCCAAATTATAGATCTCCTCTTTCAAATCATATTCCATAGACATTATTTTTTAGAGTTGCTTATGAGTGTTTTGTAAAACCATATCCTCATCATTTATTTCTTGCAACGTAGCAGTTAGAAGCCCAGCTAGCTCTTCCTTCCAATCATCATATTCTCATGGATTTCCAATGCCATTATGAAGTGTCGGGAGTGGGACTGAATCAAAGAAGTCAAAATCTTCCCTAAGCCTATTATGATATCCATTATGTGATTCTACCAGCTTGTTATATGTCAACAATATTTGTCCTCTCATGACATTCTTATCTACGAGCTCCTTTTTTTTCTCCATCATTCTAGGTTGCAATCGTTCATTCTCCACCAATGCAATGTATGTCTATTTGAATAATTTCCAATATTCATTAGCCCATTTCATCATTTTGTTGAATCTTTCTTTTATCATTTCAGATACAGTCTTATATTTGATGGTTTTCACTTCTTTCTCCAATCCTTTGCATTTCCCCTGGGATTTCAGATGGCAATTCTTCCAGTAGGTTGCATCAACCAATGCATCAAGCACTCTCTTATGTTTTTCAATCCATGGGGAGTACAAATTTGATGTGGAGGAGGAAGATGTTATTTCTCTCTTATTTTCTAGCTCCTTCTTCAGTTTGTTATTTTCCTTAATCAGATTTTCGATCTATGCTTTAGTAATTTTTTCCATATTTATGTTCAATTTTGTTTTCTCCATAGGGTTGGTATCCACTAATCATTAAACCAAGAGATGACCAAACACTTGGTTTGGATTACTAATTATAGCAGGTCTTTTATCATGGGGATATAGTGACCAAATAAGCAAGGTGGCTTCTTCTAGGTTGTATCCAAATCCTAAATACATTTTGTCACTTGCTTCTTTTGTTAAGTTCATTGTCTTATCCCCTCTTTTTCTGAAGCTATCAAATACAATTTAAGAGCTAATATCCCACCCTAGAAGGAGCAACACTCCAGCTTCTTGAAGCAATTCCCTTCCTCTTTCAGGAGTGATGGACTCCATTTCCTTTTCTACCTCCTTTTTCAATTCCTCCAGAGTGGTTTCCTCATGTTTAGGAGTGATATCCTATATTTCTTGTCTCATTTTTCTTCCTTTATATTCATAAACAAATTATTTAAATTCAAAAGATTTAACAAAATCACAATCAGAAATAAATTCTTGTCCAGCCCTAACCCTCACAACATCAGATAGTTCATTTGATACCTCAAATCTTACAATATTCTACTCTTGAGGGGGCTCGTACTGTGAAATCACAGGAGCACTAATTTGTTTGACCTACTCACCCTCTTCATCACCGTACTCTTCTTCACTTATATCAATATTTATAGAAAAACATACCTTAGGAGTAGGTTGTGAAGGTATGTAATCCAAGGGTTCTATGTCTTTAGCTTATACTCCCAAATAGGTTGCATGAGGTGCATCAAAAACAACTGGGGGAACATCCTTTACCAGTTCATTGACATGAGCGATGAGTTGCTCAATTCTTGTTAAAGGATCTTGTATCTCACCAAATTCCTTTGAATAAGATGGGACATTTTTTCTCTTCCATTCCTTTGCAAGAATAATCTTGTTATAGGTGGCCATTCTTTCCTTGGTGGAAGCCTCATCATGTTTTCTTATGACATCTTCGATTGAGAACAATTTTTCATACCTTGATAGCCCCTGTGATAATCTCGCCTTGTGAATAAACCCTTCTGCATCAAATTGTTTCCTTACATCACCTAGAGGTAGGTTGTACTGTGCTAATTTACCATCAATTTCTCCATATCCTTCATTGGAAACCACTGTAAAGTCTCCAAAACATAAGGTGTTGGGAATAATTGATTGTTTTTTATGTCCTTTGAGGTGTTTGGAATCAGATTTTGCCAATTGCCTCACAATTTCTAAATAAGCAATTCGGTTAGAAACTACTTGTGTCATCAAGTGTGGAGCCCCTTCGAACCCATAAACCCTTATCATTGTACAATTAGGGAAAGCATACTAGTCTCCCCAGTTATGATTCACTTTATTTCTTTGGTCATTTTCCTTTGGTCTTAGAAATCTTTGTACTTTTGGGGATAGGTTATAGTTGCACGGATACCCTAGCAACTTCATCAATGGTTTTACAAAAAATCTTCAAAATAAAGGTAATGAGACCTACCAAATCAGTTGTCCCGCAATGAATTCCACATTTTTACAAGTTTAAAATCTCCATTTTCATCTGTATCTTTTATCCTTAATTCGTCACTCCAGACCCCTCTGACTTGTCCCTCGTACAATAGCAAATGCATAAGAAAAGAATAGTGTTCAAAATTAATATTATCTCTATTATTTTTAATCTTTTCAAGCCCTCGATGTAGGGTGTTGGCCAAGTAGCTAGCATAATCAAATGGCCTGGAATCCTTGCTTTGCATGTTTGCGGCTAAGGCCATTGGGGCAATTGACATGAGAGGCAAAACCTCTACTCCCAAAACCTGACCAGTTGAATAATAGGTGTATCGGAAATACTCTTCGAACAAATCTTCATGGAAAGGAGGGTTTTCACTGCTAGAGAACCTCTTGAGTTGGCCTCCTTCATCCTTGGGCCTATGAAAAGGTAATTTCCATCTCTTATAGCTGGTATCCATGTGGCAATACTCTATCAAGATATATTTGACCGTGAATGATAAATTCAGTGAACACTCTAACTGAAATACATTAGAAATGAGATCCCTAGAAATAACAAGCATGTCACCCCCGCCACGTGACTAAATAGTTCTTTTCTTGGGGTCATATCTGATAACAAGAGCTTTAACTAGCTCTACATTCACAAACACATTGGGCACCACAAGTCTTCCCAGGTTCAACTTCCATGGATTGCAGACTGGTTGAAACCTAAATTGTTTTTTGTAATGGTACATGAAGAGGTCGTACCCTCATTGCGGTGTCCAAATATCCCCTAAGCCCTTATGTTTGTCCCATAGTTGATCCATGGAATAATTCATTTGAGCACTCCTCTTGGGTCTCGTCCCTGACCCAGGGCATTGATCTATCAGGTCTTCATTTAGGAGTCTCTTAGGCTTTTCGATTTTTTGTTTTTTAGCTTTGGGTTTATCTATACTCTCTTCCATTATTTAAATAATAATCTTTTGATGAAAATAGCTTCTCAGTTGGGTCTAAAGTACTT
Source organism: Sequoiadendron giganteum (assembly GCA_007115665.2). Classification (NCBI taxonomy): domain Eukaryota; kingdom Viridiplantae; phylum Streptophyta; class Pinopsida; order Cupressales; family Cupressaceae; genus Sequoiadendron; species Sequoiadendron giganteum. The sequence goes on from CM021105.1 coordinate 644,592,074, forward strand.
ACGTGAGTCTCACCAAGTCGCCTCCATAGTCCATCGGCACCAGTCTTTGTTGTGTCAGAACTCCAAGTTTTTTCCTTTCTGCTTCTACCTTAAGCGAAATCTTCTAGGATTTTGTAATAACTATGCAATCAACTTGTGATATAATTCACTTCAATTCTGGTTCATAAATGTACTACAACATGATGCCCTAGGATGTCACATCAATCTTTCACTGATAGCCACCCTCTCCACCGATGGACACCTATCCTTCATTCTATCAGTGGGACACTAGATAATGTTTCCCCGATGCACCATAGTTCCCCCGATATACTTTATGCATTCAATAATTCATGCCCATGGTTATAATTCATGGTTACTTTTTTTGACAACTTGACTCTATCGGTATATCGGGAGAGCACCTTAGGATTCATCTCGATAGATTATTGTTACACCGATACTAGGTTGTGAGCTATTTTCATCAGGCCATCGATGGGACTGTGAAGGGGTTTCTGTCGATGAAGCATTGTTAGGCCGATGGTATTGAATTTTGTTAGGAATGGGGGAAGGACATAGGGTTACGTCACTAGTGAATTTCAATTATTTTTATGGATGCAATGTTAATGTAGGCTATAATATGGATCTTGTCACACAAATTTCTACAATTTGCATTGTTCATAAAATCAAAGTGTAGTATATTTTTGTGATTATTGATAAAATTCAATAATTCATACCCATGGTCATAATTCATGGTTACTTTTTTTGACAACTTGACTCTATCGGTATATCGAGAGATCATCTTACGAGTCAGCCCGATAGAGTATTGTTACACTGATACTAGGTTGTGAGTTATTTTCATCGGGCCTTCGGCGGGACTATGATGAGGATTCTGCCAATGAAGCATTGTTAGCCAATGGTATTGAATTTTGTTAGGAATGGGGGAAGGACTTAGGACTACATCACTATGGAATTTCAAATTTTTTAATGGATGCAATGTGAATGTAGGTTATAATATGGATCTTGTCACACAAATTTCTATAATTTGCATTGTTCATAAAATCAAAGTGTGGTATATTTTTGTGATTATTGATAGAATTTGATAGTTCATGCCCATGGTCATAATTCATGGTTACTTTTGTTGACAACTTGACTCTATCAGTATATCGGAAGAGTACCTTAGGATTCAGGCCGATAGAGTATTGTTACACCAATACTAGGTTGTGAGCTATTTTCATGAGGCCATCAGCGGGACTGTGATGGGGGTTCCACCGATGAAGCAATTCTAGGCCGATGGTATTGAATTTTGTTATGAATGGGGGAAGGACTACGTCACTAAGGAATTTTTAAAAAAATTATGGATGCAATGTAGGCTAAAACATGGATCTTGTCACACAAATTTCTACAATTTGCATTGTTCATAATTTATGAATCATAAAATCAAAGTGTCATTTATTTTTGTGATTATTGATATGTGGAAGATAAGTGGGGTGGACTCGGTGGAGGCTAGTTTCTTTGTAACGAAAAATTAAATTTCCTTTGAAGAGATCAAATTTAAATTTTAATATCACAATTTCATGGATGATGGATTGCTATATAATTTATAAAATGTCATCAACTACAGTTTGACTTTGGCATATGATTCATGAAGTGCAATATAAAATAAAATATCCTGAACTTGAATTGCAATGATTCATAATTTATTTGAATACAATATAAAAAATCATCAACTACAGTTTGGAATATGATTCATGCAGTGCTTGAGTGCAATATAAAATAAAATATCATGAATTGCAATGATTCACAATTTCAATGTTCATTGAATACAATATAAAATATCAACTACAGTTTGGACTTTGGAACAATGCAAACTGATTCATGAAGTGCAGTAAAAATACCTAAAACCTACTAATTCTCTTTCATTTCCCAAATGGAGTCAGGGTTCTCAAACAGATGCTCATCTTGAGATAAAGTAAAAGAGTCATCTTGATTATGAGTCTACTCTTCACTTTCTTCGTCCTGTGTCTCAAATTCAACATTCATTATGTGATTTGTGTCAATTTCAATATCATTGTCATTTGTCCTGGGCCCACTGGCACTACCACTAGTACTACCACCAGTACCGAGGACTCTTGGAATTGGAGAGCCTATGTTGCACAACCCTGTCCCTCTTTCACATGTGGACCTCTAGATTGCGAGTGTTTTTTCAAAAGGAAAATTTTTGACATTATACACAGTTCCTTTCATCCTCAAGTAATTTTCCAAATTCTTGTCCAGTTTGTTTCTTAACTTTGATTTCAAAAACCCCAATGTACTGAAAACTCTCTCATCCTCCACCAACCCCAGTATCATTGTTTGGCATAAATTAGCAAGTTTGAAATATTCTGACATTGAACCATGCAATATTTCACTTTGACCTAAGCCTGTCCAAACCTTTTTTATTGATCCTGATTCAAAGGCCTTCTCCTTTCCCATGGATTTATACTGGTCTCTCATAGTTGTTGCAAAACTCCCACATTGCTTTCTAAGCTTATTTTCATTTAAAATTCCTTCTATTGTCTGCTCATTGTATGTTAACTTTTTCGAAAACTATTCGATCAAGATTTTTAATTGATCATGAAAATATTTTGGGTTATCTTGGTTTACCCAAAATTGAGGATACATAATACCCATGGCTTCAAGTATTTCATGTTGAGGGAATCTTTCATGAATCTCTGAGGAAACAGATTTTGCAATTTCCTTCAAATTATCACTAACAGATTTAGCAATGTCGTTAAAATCTTCCTTCTTAATAGGTACTTCTCTTCTAGAGCGTATGGTTGTCTTACAATGGTACATTGGTATCTCATATCCACGTACACAGATACATAATTTCCTGCTTGCATTAAACTATAAATAATTATTAGGATTATTCAAATCAGTAATTTTCTACCACATCAAATAATTTGTGCCTTCTTGTGTTAGATCTAGATATAGATGATTGAGGACCAAGCATGCAAGTTTACGTAGATTGGCATATTCATAAATATACATAGTTTTGTCTTGGATTTCTTCACAAGATTGTTCATCTCATCCAACATGGGGAGAAGATTCAAGAGTGTCTCTATATCGCTTAGCCTATGTAAGAGGTCAGTAGCTTTGTCTACTATGTTGTGATGCTCGTACATCACTCCAATCAAGGATTGATATTCTAAAAGAGCTCATTGCGATGGTCCATGCAAGGAGATCCATCTGGTATCAACATCCTTGAGAAGCTTGTCTCCAGGTGTTATTCCCTTAGAAAAATGTTGAAATTCAAGGAAACGTTTGGGATTTCGGCAGAAGTATGCATGGATCTCGTGAACTAGATTTTTAACTTTTGAACTGTAGGAAACTTGCTTCCAATTTTGAATGCTAAATTCATTATGTGGGCCATGTAGTGAATGCAAATCATGTATGGTGCACAAGTAGTTTTTAACTTTGTGAAAAGACCGCTCCTTTGACCTTGCATCATTGTAGCTCCATCAGCTCCTACACACACCAACTTTTTGGCAATTGTCAACTCATCCATACCTGCAATTTCATTCAAAGATTTATTGACTAGTTCAAATAGATTTTGCGATGTTGAACTGTCCTTCATTTTATGAACACAAAGAAGATGAGCTTGGCGAACATGTTGTTCTATAGTATACAAATGCATACAAACCCAAGAAGTATTGTCTATCACAGTAACTTCATCTAAAGATAATGCAATGAAATTTGACTCTTTTACTTTCTCCTTTAAATCTTGCTTTTCCACTGCAGCAAGACATTTCGCCCATTCCCATCCAGCGTTTACTGACCAATGTGAGAAGGGAAAGTGGGGAACACTCAAATAAGATAATATATCAAAATATTCTGGGTAGTCTATCATAGGACACCCCTTGGAAAAAATATGAAAAACAACACTCGTTTGAACAATTTTTGACAAATTTGTTGTTTCCATGGCTTTTCCAAAATGAGCCTTAAGTGTACCTTCACATTTTTTAATCTTATACATTCTATGGTTATGCTCTCCATAATCTATGGCATACTTAACATCAAGACATTCTTCCTTTTATTTCCATCGTACGATTGATTGTTCCTTTTCGTCTATGATTTATTTTTCGTAAACTTTACCGATATGCTTTTCTATAGTGTCAAGCTTTAGCTACATCATCTTGTCTCTTCCACATTTCCAACTACAAATCTTAAATTTGACCTTTGTTTCCCTTTCAATATCATTTTCGTTTGATACCCCCATTGGTTCAATGAATGGGTACTTCGACAACCAACCAATTTGAAAATTATTATCATTTCCCACTTGTGCCCCAATTTTGATTTTCCTTTTCTTTTATTGCTACCAACATCATCCTCATCGAAGTCAATTATCTCATTCTAGCTAACCATGGTATCCCTTGGAACATCTTTTGCAGTATTGCCATCCTCATTTGATACATTTTGATTTAACACAATGACAAACTCACCTTGACCTTCATGTGGCGGTGAGGTATTGTCAATGCCATCTTCAATATTATTTGGTGGAAGAGTTGATGATGTAGCTCCACCTTGATCTAATGGATTAGAAGCTTTTCCAATTCCAAAGTAAGACTGTATGGTACCTCCATGTTTTGGGCATTTTGATGGCCTCCTAGTCTCTTCATTACCCTTAGGAGTCTTACCCTTGTTGTTCGACATATTGATATCTCACTTCGAATAAAAGTAGGAAAAAAATGTCTTCTTGTTTAAGAAGGACATACCGACAGAGAATATAGATCCCATTCCCTACTCAAAATCATTTTTAAGACTACAGCAAGAATAGAAAACAGAGAAAGAAACCTTATTATTATAACTAATAAGTAATAACAGTATGAAGAAATTATCACTCACCTTTGAGTCTACACTTTTGGGTTTCACTGACTTCTGAATCGAGAAGTAGAACCTCATAACCAAACAAAATGTGTAAGAACAAATAACTGTTTCAATTGTATTTATATCAATCCATATTTGGTGAATTCTGCAAGATTTTTAAATGGTATGTTAAAAATTAGGAGAATCTCGAATGCTTATACAACGATACCTTGTAATTTTCAAGGTGAAATGTGTCCTCAAATGTAATTATTTATAAATATTATTGGCAAAATAGGTCCTCATAAGCAACTATTTATAAATTTTAATTGGTGAAATGGGTCCTCATATAATGTTGTTTTAATAGTATTGGTGAATATGTTGGTGTTTTATGACATGATCCCCAGGATTTCAGGCGAAAATATTAATCGGTCCATTGGAAACGCGTAGTATGTTATTGAAAATTTATTGCCTAAACATGCCTTGTAAAAAAAACCCGTTGGCAAATGGACATGCATTGGACCGATAGTTTTTGAAATCCAGGGGATTTGAACACCCTGTTGGATACGGTAAATTCACCAATTTTGAATTGTTTGATTCCTAGAATTCGCCAATTGGCAAAGATTCAACACTAAATTTTTCCCTATTGCACATGAATCCAACATGATCAGCACAAAAAAACAAAACTGAAAGTATCCAAAGCATTTTCCACAAAGTACTATCCACAAAGTACTGAATATGCCAAGAATGATTACAATAATAACCCAATGCACCACAAAGTACCGAATATGCCAAAACTTATTACAACAATAACCAAATGTACCAAGTACTATAATGATAATGCCAAACTAAGTGTCAATCAAACAGTTTTGACATCAAGGACAAATATGCCACAAAGAGAAAGTCAACAAACTCCCCATTTGTCCTTGATGGAAAAAACTGAGCCATCTGAACCAAAAACTCATATGTATCCCCCTTTTTGTCATAAGGACAAAGGAGAACCTATAAAATTCCAAGAAATTTAATTGAAACAACTACAGATGTAGCAATGGAGCAGCAAATAAAGACCAAATGAAGTAGCAACACGCTACTCAGAGAGCTAAAAATCTCCCCCTGAAACCATGATAGAGCATTAAGAGAGCAAAGATTCAGAGACAACTCCCAATCGAGAATGAAGTCTTTCAAATACTTCCTTAGCCAAAGGCTTTGTAAAAATATTTGCAACCTATGCTTGAGTAGGGACATATTGCACAGAAACTTCATTAGCCAGCACCTTTTCACGAAGAAAGTGAAATTTAATAGCAATGTGCTTGGTTCTTGAATGCATAACAGGATTCTTAAACAAATTTATAGCACTTGTATTGTCACAAAAGATAGAAACGGGTTTTTCAATAGCAATACCCATATCAGAAATAGTTTATGCCATCCAAAGTAACTGAATACAACAAGATGTAGCAGCAATGTATTTTGCTTCTGTTGTAGAAAGTGAAACAGAATCTTGTTTTTTCTATGCCATGCCACAAGACAACCACCAAGGAAAAATGCAGCACCACTTGTGCTTTTTCTATCATCTAGACAACTAGCCCAATCAGCATCATTAAATGCCATTAAAGTAAACTCATTACTTCTAGGATACCAAAGACCAAAATTAAGAGTACCATGAATGTAATTAAAAATTCTTTTACATTTGTAAGATGTGATTGTTTAGGAGCATATTGGAACCGAGAAACCATACAAACTACTTGAATTAAACCAGGTCTAGATGTAGTCAAGTATAATAAACTGCCTATCATAGACTGATATTCAGATTGATTTACATCAAGAGAATCATCAACTTTGGAAAGTTTACAACCAGTTACCATTGGCGTGCTTACTGCATGACAATCATCCATCTGAAAAATTTTAAGCATTTCCTTTGCATATTTAGTTTGAAACAAGAAAATTCCATGTTCAAGTTGAGAAACTTGAAGTCCAAGAAAGAATGTCAGTTCACCTAGCATGGACATCTCAAATTTTGATTCCATAATCTTAGAAAACATTTTGGATAAAGCATCATTATTACACCCAAACATAATTTCATCAGCATAAACTTCAACAACTAAAATATCATTACCTTCCCTTTTGACAGAGAGGTTGTTGTCCACACCACCTCTTGTAAAGCCACTAGTTGTCAAATGTGAGTCCAACCTTGAATACCAAGCTCTAGGAGCTTGTTTAAGACCATACAAGGCCTTTTTCAACCTGTAAACATAAGTAGGCTTGTCTTGTGCAACAAACCCTTCATGTTGTTCCATAGTTCCATATACACTTCGTCATCAAGATATCCATTCAAAAAATCAATTTTGACATCCATTTGATAAACCTTAAAGTTCTTACAACATGAGTATGCCAAAAATATTCTAATGGATTCAATTCTAGCAGCAGGTGCATAAGTTTCATCAAAATCAATACCTTCTTGTTGTGAATAGCCTTTGCACACAAATTGTGCCTTGTTTCTCACAACTTTTCCACATTCATCAAGTTTATTTCTGAAAACCCATTTTCCACCAATGACATTCTTGTCGTCAGGTCTTGGGACTAACTCCCAAGTCTTATTCTTTTCAATTTGGTTGATTTCTTCTTGCATTGCTTTCAACCATAATTCATCATCTAATGCTTCACTGCATGTCTTGGGTTCAAACTCAGTTACTAAATAGAAATGTTTAGAAATTTGGGCTTATTCCTCAATTTTTTCTCTCCTTCTTGTCAAGACACCTGCACTTCTATCCCCAATTATCTAATCTTGAGGATGATTCTTAACAAAAATCCTGGAGGGTGTTTTTGGATATGTTACTACTTTAGAGCTTGAGGAATCCTCTTGTTGTATATTATTTGCTTCAGCAAATTTGGGAGAAATTTAAAGACCTACCGTAGGTTCCTCTTCAACATCCTGCACATGATCATCATCTAGAAGCAAATTTTCATCAAACTTGACATTAACATATTCAACAATCTTATTCAGCCTATTATTGAAACATTTATAAGCTTTTCTATGTGTATAATACCCTAAAAAGATACCTTCATCATATTTGGATTAAAATCTTTCTAATTTTTCATCATCTCTTTTGATAAAGCATTTACAACCAAATATTTTGAAGTACTTTATAGAGGCAAATTTACCATACCATAGCTCATATGGAGTGAAATTGGATTTCACCCTTACTTACACTCTGTTCAGAATATAGAAATTTGTATGAACAGCTTTTTTCCAATATATATTAGGTAATTTGGCTTCATCAAGCATTGTTCTAACCATTTCTTTCACTGTTCGGTTTTTCCTTTCCATGACCCCATTCTGTTGAGGTGTCCTTGTAGCAGCATATTTCCTTTTTATACCATGTTGCTCACAATAATCAATGAATTCTTGAGAGGTAAACTCACCTCTCTTGTCTAATCTCAAGCATTTAATTTTCATATCAGATTCTTTCTCAACCATTTTACAAAAGATTTTAAATCTGTCAAAATCCTATGATTTATGTTTGAGAAAGGTTACCCAAACCATCCTTGTGTAGTCATCTACAAATAACATGAAGTACTTTGCACCATTTATTGACCTTGTCCTAGTAGGACCACATAAATCGGTGTGTACAAGCTGCAAAGGTTTAGTTGAAGCATGTTCCTTGGATTTGAAACTAATCTTTGTTTGCTTACCTCTTAGAAATTCTTTGTAAACTGCATTTTCTGGTTTGCTTAGAACGGGAAAACCTCTCACATTCTATTTTTTGTTGATCCTAACTAGATTATCAAAGTTAACATGTCCTAAACATTTATTTCATAACCAATTCTCTTCAACTTGACCCATAAGGCACATGCCTTCATTTCTTTCGTGATTGGAAGAGTCAAGGAGATTGTAAACATTAGCTTGTGTCCTTAATCAATTGCAACTATTTTACTAATTTTGTTCTTTATAGCACATCCTTATGCATTGAATATAACATTGTAACCATTGTCACAAATTTGACTAACACTTAAAATATTGTGTTTAAGGCCTTCTCCATAATACACATCATAAATGGGTGTGTCATCATTTAGAAGCAGAGAGCCTTTACCTTTAATCTGAATTCTTGTATTGTCACCAAACTTTACAAAACCTCTTGCATAATCTTCAAGTTTTAAAAACTTGTCCTTATCTCCTGTCATGTTGTTGGAACAACCACTATCCAAAACCCACAATGCCTTCTTTTTGGAAAGAAAGGCGGATTGCACAAGCATGGATTGTTCTATGCTTGGAATAAACTTGGGTCTCCAAACCTTTTCACTGATTTGTTTACCTTGTTTTCATTGTTTGGATGTGTGACCAATAGTACTGCATTTGAAGCATCTAATTGAATTTGGAAAGACAAAGAACTGTTTGTGACCAAACCTTCGTATTCTACATATCATAAGCATGCAATTTCTCACTTTGTGTCCAAATTTGTTGCAAAAGAAGCAATAACCATGGAAAAATGCATTAAACCTGAAATTGGTTCGTTTATGCTCAAATGGTTGCTTCTTACCAGCTGCCTTAAAGTTCGGATTTAAAGTTTTTGAACACTCACCGGTGTTGAATCCAACACCATTCATGTCTTTATGTTGCTTTTGTTTCCCAAGTATATCATCCAAATGAATAGTTCTTTCATAGCCTTCAACTTGTTTTTTAAGAGTGACAACTTCTTGTTCAAGTTCTTGAATCTCTTTATCTTTATCAATAAGAACTGATTTGAGATTATCCACAACTCTTTTAGAGTCATCAAGTTCAACTTGTAAGCATATGATCATTTTTTTTGGACTATGCTCTTGACAAGCAATTTTTTTCTTTAATATTTTTATTTCTTAAAGTGCACAAAGAAATTCACCTTCAAGATTGATTTCAAAAATTTCTAAATCAGACTGATTTTCTAATTCTTTATTTGAATTCTTTTGTGTATCAACTTCAGCCATGAATAAAGTTTCATCTTCATCACCTAGTGAGTCATCTGACTCAACATCTAAGTCTTCTTTGGTAAAGAGACTCTTTTTCTTTTTGAAGTTAAACTTCTTTTTAGGATTAAAATCCATTTTCCTATACTATTTTTCTGGCTTTTCATCCTCATTAGACTAATCACTGTAAGGACATTTAGCGCAAAGTGTCCAGACTTTCCACAAGTAAAGAATTTAAAGGGCAGCTTACCCTTTATTTCTTTTTGATTTTTTTGACAAGAAGAGCTTCTTTTGAATCTGATAAATCAAATTCACTATCATCTGATAACTCTTTCTTTTCTACCTTGAAGGCAATTTATTTTGATGTAGAACCAGTATTACTGATTCTCATTTCATATGCAGTTAGAATACCTTGTAAGTTATCCAGGGTAAGCTAATCAAAATGTTTCTTCTCTTCAAGAGTAGAAACCTTAGATTCAAATTTAGGTTGCAATGTTCTGATTACTTTCCTAACCACATCAAACTCTTCAATTATTTCACCTAAACCTCTTCTTGCATTTACAATTTCATCTATTCTTAGAAAGTAATCTATAATATTTTCATCATCTTTCATTTTCGATTCTTGAAACTGATTTTTAAGAGTGAGTATCTTCGACTGTTTGACCTTGTCATTCCCTTGATATACATTCTCAAGTTTTTCCCATATTTCAAAGGCTTACTTACAATACATGACTTTAACAAATACTTATGTTGTTAAACCACATAGACGAGCATGTTTAGCTCTAGCATGTGTTTCATACTTTATTTTCGCATCAATATCAGTGGGTATGGATGCAGGTACATCATATTTGTTTTGTGCATTACTCCAAACATCTGAATCAATAAAAATCAAATATGTTTCCATTCTAATTTTCTAGAAAACATAATCAGAGCCATCAAACAAAGGAGCTCTTGTAATAGATGAACCTTCTTGCACATGTGACATATTGACTTCCAAGACCAGAATCAATCCTAAGAATTAAACCTAATGCAAGACCCTACACTATGATACTAATTCTTGGAAGTTGAATTACTCTAAGAGGTGGGGTGAATCAGATTAATGTAGAAATTTAACTTTTGAAATCCAGAATATCAGATCTAAAGATGACTTTGAAAAACAACTAAGTGAAACTTTTGATTGCAAAGTGAACTTTTAACAGAACTAAACTTTTAAATAGAATGATTGTTTTGAGTGACTTTACAAACCATTTTCAAAGCATAATATAAAAGTGAGTGAACAATTCTTTGTATAATGCTTTAGATTCGCAATATTCTATGCATTTTATGACAGATTGAACATTTTTTTATAACAAGTTGAACAACATACATTCATGACAAATTGAACTTTATACTTTGAACCCTTTCAGAATGAAACATTAAACGCATATCAGAGCATTGCACGAAATTTTTTTGACATATGAAAAAAATAAAACTTAAACAATTAGGCATATGAGCTAAAACACAATTGCACAAATTTCAACACATGACACATTATTTTCCTGAGTGGAAAAACCCTCATGGGGTATAAAAAACCACTCGTAAAATATTCCTTTTATTCATTTAAAGAGCACCAACTCTGTAACAATGGTGGAGCGCTAACTCAGCACTGAAAAGACTGAAGCACCAACTTCAATAGAAGCACCAACTCCTATTTTTTACAAAAGACAACCAAGTATTCAACTATAAAACTACAATGCAATAAATTTGGAAAATTTGCTTCATAATGGAGTACTTTTTACATTTTGCAATAAAGCTCAAAAGGGTTACTGTTTATGATAGTAACGAAAACTAATAACAAAACTTCAATACATCATCTCTTTGTTTCCTTCTATTTTTGTATGAAAAATGTATATCATAATTTGTTGTCTCAACTAGAATCCCACTCTTCAGTGAGAGTCGCGCATGTTTATATATACAATGAAAGAACTTCAAGTAACTGCAATTTTTGCAAGTGTAACCATGGTTCAAAGAGAAACACCAAAAATATGCAACTGAATCATGAGACCCATAATGGGTTCAAAATAATAACCAAAGAAACACATTGAAAAACCTCTTAACAAAGAAACCCTTGAGTGAAGAACTCAGGTTAAGCAAAACTAAAACTATTTTTTCACAAATCCTTAACCAAAAATCAGTTCTACTTAAAAACAACACAAGATCTTTCTAGATTTGAAGACCAATACCTATCATGGTGACCAATATATTACCAACTCGTGAAGAGAAGATCATAACTACCTCAGTGAAGCTTACCAACTTCCTCAGTCAACACTATATCTTCTTCCACTATCGAGCTCAAAAATTTACTAACACATCTTCATGGTGGTGGCTAGGGTTCAAAAAACCTTGCAATGAGAAGACAAAAATAGTGTTGCCCTAAATTTTCTTCCATTTACAATCGATTACTTTTCACAATAAAATAAATCTTGAAGTTTGAAAGCATTAATTCATATGTGATAAACAAAATTCATAATGATTTTAAGATCATTGTCAAAGACTTTACCATGGAGGCTGACAATATTATCACTTTGATTATTATTTCCAAGCTATCGCTACCACCAAATATTTCATTCAAAAATTTTAGATGCTGACAAGGATAATGATTAAGAAGGATATCAATTGCTCACAATAATCTCTTCATTATTCCTTTCATAGTTGCTGCCAAGGATAGACTCCAAATGACTTTACCCAAAGTCAAAATAGAGTGACCAAAATAACCATTATAAACTCGCGGGTAAAAGAATCAATATCCCAATAAATAAAATGGCACTAAAGTTTTTCGATGGCTTGGGATTCAATATTATAAACTAACAAAGTCACCCTTCTATGAGATTAAAAAGACAGATACAACCATTGTAAATCTACCCGAGCCGATTATTATGAGAATATAAGACATCATTACCTTATTCCCAAGTATTACCCTTAAGATATCGATAAACAAAACTTTCATATCAATGTGATTATTTCATTATGCCTTTGTGAAGTTATATGAATAACTCATGAATGTAAATGCAACATGATAAACTGTCTGTGTATCAAGGATGATACAACCATGTAAACCAAGCATGTAAAATATGAATAAAGTGAATTTGCAATATAAAACTTCATGAAGACTAAATCTTACCAAACTACCTTCAATCTGAGCAATGAAATGCTATCACCTATATGTGTCTCAAGTAGACATGGAAAATAAACATGCCAATGTAAGTACCAACCAATATCATTGAACCAATCTAAGTGTCAGAACAATAGATGCATCTGTAATGATCAAAAAAATGATATCACTTGATCATTAACACCTGTAGAAAGAATAACCCCATGTGATATATATATATATATATATATATATATCCTCTGCACATGAATCCAACATGATCACTACCACAAAACAATACTAAAAGTATCCAAAGCATTGTCCACAAAGTACTGAATATTCCAAGACTTATTACAACAATAACCATATGCACCACAAAGTACTGAATATGCCAAGATTGATTACAACAATAACCAAATGTACCAAGTACCATAATGATAATGCCAAACCAAGTGTCAATCGATCATTTTTTACATAAGGACAAATATTCCACAAAGAGAAAGTCATCACCTTTTTCAACCTTAAATAACCTATAAGATTTGCATAGGCATAGCATCGACACGGAAATAATGTTGAGCACAATAACGAATCTCACTATGAACATTTGTACAATAGAGTTTACTCGTTTTATTAAATTTTCTCAAAAGCACTTGGAAACCAAGTACCAGAACCATCATTTCAACTCACTACTTCATTCCAACTCATCTTCAGACTCTACAACAAAAATAATAGATCCATGTACTAACAACACTTCCTCAAGGTCTCGACTACACATGCACAACCTATTTTCCTCTTTTCACAATTTTCTCAATACCCTCAACATCTTCATCCTATAGTTGACATCAATGACAAAACCAGTCAGTAGACTTCCTTTTGACATCAATGACAACACCATCATTCTTGCAACACTATACTCACTAATATACGCCGTGTATAGTCCATGAGTGCACATATAATGCCAACATCATCAAAATCTTATGAAGCCCTGGTTGATAACTAAATGAAGCATTTGTGAGGGTTTGCTGAATTGTTTAGTTAGGAACCTAACCTCTGAATTGTGTGTCTACCCATAAACACCAAGTTGACTGAGCATTAGAAATTCCTTATAGGTTCCTGTATTGTAAGATGTACTTCCCTTGTCGGAAGCAATTTATTTTCCACTTTTCCTTCTAAAACATTAACTCATGAAAGACTTAGAATTTTTTTCACTATAAGAGAATCATCATGTATACTACATTGAAATGTATCACTAAGATTCATGTCCTCCATAAGTGCATTAGGATTAAGTGGACATATACTTTTCCTCTTGAATCCTCTTATGAGGTTTACAAAAATTAATTCTTTTTAATATGACACGCTACCAAGTTTTATCAAATTTTCCCTCTCAATTTTAATATTAGGAAACTTGGATAACCACACTACTCTTTCATAATTAAAATATGATTTGAATGATGAAAAACATTAACATCTAGTGGTTCTAGTTTATGTAAAGTGTAATTTTATAATGCTATCAAGTCAATCCCTAATGACCTTGCCTCTTGGATCAACATGGCTTTTATGACCATAAAAAAATAGCAAGTATCGATTAGCCAATGAGACACCACCTGGAACTAATCTTGCAAAGTGATGCAACTAGTTCATATCTAATTCTTTAATAATCCATGCATGGTGTTGGTCAACCATGTAAGTACTTGGTTCATAACTAACAATAAAAAAATTTAGTTGCTTTTTATCATTGACCATATATAAAATATATATTCTTTGATCAACAAAATTCACACAACACAAAATGGTAATCTAATTCATTCTCTTGTTAGAAACACAAGGGTGAACAACTAAGGGGGAGGGGTGAATCATTTGTCACAAAATTTCAAACTTAGTAACCTTTATTCTCAGATTTGATTAATAATAGTGAAAGCATGAATCAACGATACATTAGAAACACACATAACACCAATATTTTTGTGTGGAATCCCTGTTAGGGTAAAAACCACGGTGGAGGTTAATCCACAAGTTACACCCTATTAAAATTATAAGAAGAATATATGAGGAATGCACATGCATTCAGGCACACTGCTTAGAGCTCACTTCTTAAAGGAAGACTCATTGTCTTACAGAAAAAATTCAGATTAAATCCATCTAAAGAATTTGAACTGAGAAAGTAGCATCAACTAATGCCTGAGTACAGTTCCGGTTAAGCACATGAACACTTCTTCACTTTCTTTCACTCTTCTTCATACTTTTATCTTCCTTCGAATGATCAGAACCTTTTTTTCACATAGAACTCACACACTTCACATTTCACATACATTTCAAATGAAGAAAAAATCACTTGTATATATCCGCAACAAGAATTGCATTGCTTTATGTTGGCTTCAACACAATAATAGCATGAATGCACACTATTGGCCAAAAACAATAAATATTATCAATGTGCATCAACCAAGGTTGGCCACAACATATTAGAGATCCAAAATAATTTTCTCGAACACAAAAAACTTTCAAATATTCTTCCTCAAAGATTCACAACATGCTTCAAACACCTTGTCGGTCATGAACATGACAAACATGAACATGCAAGAGAAAATCTTGGATCGTGAGCACAATGATCGATGTGAGCATGCAACATAGATAGAAAATGATCTGGAAACATTCATGAACACCACAGTAACATACACAACAACTCAGATTAATGAATACATGTTATCTTCTTCCATGAACACCATTTGCAGTAACAGAATAACTGTCAAAACACATAAACTTATAACCTGCTCAAATTTTCATGTGCACCTTTGAAACTTTCAGAGTAGAAACTAGATAGGCTTGTAAACAAAAACTTTAATCCGCAACATCTTATTATCAACATGCTAAACTTTCTACCATACTGATCTTCACTACTTCACAGACAACCTGTAACATATTTTATTACAATTTTTTCAGTATCCTCGATATAGTCTTAAATACATTAATGTTAATAGTGTTGACATCAATGACAACCACATATCAACAACTTGAGCACAACATCCAACAATCTCCCCCTTTGGCATTGATGGCAACACATGCTATGAAAAACACACCATCAACATAACTAACTCTTCTTCCAACAATCTTCCCTTTACACATTGCTCTTCTCTCCCTTAGTTCTCAAAAGAAAAATCACGTTACTCTTCTCCCCCTTTGACATAAATGGAAAAGTTACACAAGCTCTAAACCACATATCTGAATCATCTGACTACTTCCCCTGAGTAGTAGCCACCACAACATCAATCTGAATCAAGATATGACTATGAATGCACAGACTGATGCAAAGACTATGAATCTTAGCTCTGATTGGGAGGGTTAATCACCCCTAACTTCCCTCTAAGATACTCAAAATTATCCTTGGGAAAAGAGTTAGTAAATATGTGTGCAATATGTTCCTTAGTAGGCACATACTCTAGTCCAACTTCCTTATCACTCACCTTATCTCTCAAAAATTGGTACTTGATAGATATATGCTTGGCCTTTGAATGCAGCATCGGATTCTTATAAATGTTTATAGCACTTGAGTTATCACAGAATATTTCAATAGGTTAATCATACACAACTTTGATAAATTTCAACATCTGTGTCATCCATAATACTTGAGTACAATTGTTAGCAGCAGCAATATATTCTACCTCTACAATAGACAAGGAAATGACATTTTGTTTTTTGCTTAACCATGAAATCGGTTTATTTCCAAGAAAAAATGCACCACCACTAGTACTTTTCTTGTCATTCACATCACCTGCCCAATCAGCATCAACAAAGGCACTTAAAGAAAGATCATCATCTTTAGGATACCACAGGCCAAAATCAATTTGTTCCCTTCAAATATCTGAAAATTCTCTTCACAGCAGTCACATGATATTCCTTAGGATCGGCTTGAAATCTAGCAATAATGCATAAAGAATTCATGATATCAGGTTTACTTTGAGTGAAATAAAGCAATCCACCAATCATTTGTTTGTATCTAGTCCAATTTGCCTTTGGAGAATCATCATCTTGTGTCAACTTACATCTGGTCACCATGAGTGTACTAACTGGTTTTGAATCTTCCATACCAAACTTCTTTAGCAGTTCTCTCACATACTTGGACTGAGATATAAAGATCCCTTTATCCACTTGAGTAATTTTCAATCGCAAAAATAATTTCAACTCTCGAATCATTGACATCTCAAATTAATTTTGCATCTCATTAGCAAACTTCATGCACAAACCATCATCTCCTCCAAAAATGATATCATCAACAAAGACTTCCACAAACAAATATTTATCATCATCAATCTTGAAATATAGATTACTATCAATAGTACCTTTGTTAAATCCAAGCTTCAGCAAATACTTATCCAATCTAGCATACCAAGCTCTAGGGGCTTGCCTGAGTCCATATATTGCTTTCTTCAATCGACAAACCATATCTCCCTGATCAGTCAATTGAAATCCATCAAGTTGCTCAATATACACCTCTTCCTCTAATTCACCATTTAGAAATTTTGACTTGCCATCCATCTGATAAACTTTGTAGTTTTTGTAAGCATCATAAGCTAGAAACAGTCTCACAACTTCAATTCTAGCAACAAGAGCAAAGTTTCTTCAAAGTCAATTCCTTCCATCTGAGAGTATCCTTTGCATACCGTTCTTGCTTTGTTTCTAATAAATTCACCTTGTTCATTCAATTTTTTTCTAAAGACCTATTTAGTTCCTGTAGACACTCAAATTTTTCCTTGCAATCATCACATTATTTGTCTATTAAATAAAATGATCAATTCATTCAATACTTTCTTCTATTCATGCATTTCATCAAGTCATTAAATCATCTCATTATCATTCATGTCCGTTCGCATTATTGTTTGCATCTGTCGCATTAGCATTTTGCAGTATCATTCATTATCATAATTATTCACCGACATTTCATAATAAAACTATATTATCATTTAAATCACATCACTTGCATATATCATCCACCTCATATTGCATGTCGTAAAATCATCACATCATTAAAATATTATCACCACTTGATCATTCATAATCATTCATAATCCATTTGCATAATAAGCCATAAACATCATTTCCATATTAAATCAATTATCATCCATAATTGTTTCATATTCATCTCCATTAATAAATCAATTATCATAGTCATTGATTATTATTTCATGATAATAAACTAATTATCATAACTTGCATATTAATCATATCATTTGCATAAATCATTCATTAAAGATTACATTTTAGTAAAGCATCTTTAATCATTTTATTCATACTTAATAATTTAGGGGAATTTTAACCTAATATCCCTTTATCACTTTCATTCTCATCCATAACATTTAACCCAACAATGTGGGATAATGGAATTTCCTTCTCTTACATCTTTTATCCCACATTTCATCTTCAACCCCTCTCCATCATCAAGGAACTCCTATTTAAATGGGATTTTCCTCTCATTTTAAGCTCTCACAAATTTACATACTCATATCATATTTGCATCTTGATTGCATTTCTCATTCACCATAGCCTCTTTATTGCATTTTGTGCTCATAAAATCTGAGAGAAAATGCATGAATGAAGATCTTGGTGATAGGGAGACAATGGAGATTGATTTCTTTTAAAAGCATTGTTTTGTTTATGTAGTTTAGATTTGCATTTATGGTTTTTTTTTTAATTAGAATGGCTCTATTGATGTGGGCTGAAATGGTAGTTCTTCCTCCATAGAATCATGCATTTTTCTAGCTCTATAGTTCCAATTACATTTTTGTCTTTAGGTCTAGGAACAAGAATCCATGTATTATTCTTCTCAATTTATTGTAGTTCTTCTTTCATTGCTTCAATCCAATTTTCATCTTTGCATGCTTCATTGGCATTACTTGGCCCAGCCTTTGAAATTAAATAGTATTCTTCTACAATTATTCTCTTAGTCTGGACACCTTTGTTCTTATCTCCTATAATATAATTTTTGGAATGATTTAATCTCACATACCTTGGAGTCTTAGAGTGTTCTTGAATTTTAGGCTCTTGTGGTCTCTCTTTTGTACTTTCACTAGTCTCTCCTTCTTCTTGATCTTCTTGATTCATCAAAATGATTTGAACTTGATTTAAAGTCTAACTCTTGTTTTTACTATCATTCTAATCATCAGAATCATATCCACAGGTTTTGGAGGGTCTAGCAATGTCTTCATCAACCTTAACATTTTCACTTTCAACCATTTCCTTCAATCTCGTGTTGTAGCGCTAGTAGGCCTTACTCTTAGTGGAATAACCAAAAAATTCCTTCATCACTTCTAGCATCAAATATTCATATATCTTCATCTCTCCTGATATAGCATTTACTCCCAAAGATTTTGAAATATCTAACAATAGGCTTATGACCAAACCATAGCTCAAAAGGAGTCCTACAAGTATTACCTTTGATTTGTACCTGATTAAGGATTTAAACAGCCATACTCATAGCTTCTCTCCAATGGATATGAAGGAAAATTCCTTCCAACATCATAGTTCTAGCAGCATCTTGAACTGGCCTATTCTTCCTTTCCACAACTCCATTATGTTGAGGGATTCACGGTGCAAATAATTGTCTCTTATCCTATGTTCTTCATAAAAATAATTAAACTTACCGGAAGTAAATTCACCACCTTTATCTGATCTCAGACACTTAATCTTTAGACATGTCTTTGTCTCAACCATATCCTTGAAGATCTTGAATTCTAGAGCTTCATATTTCTCCCTTACGAAAGTAACCCACATCATCCTAGAGTAATCATCAATAAGCAACACGAAGTACCTATAACCTTGTAGAATTATGATTCTAGTAGGACCACACAATTCAGTATGCACAAGCTCCAACAATTCATTTGAACAATGTTGTTTGTTTGCTCCAAAATGAAATTCTAAATTGTGTTCCTAACTGGCATTCCTTGCATATGGTATTTGTAGGCTTCACCAACTTGAGAAGATCTCTCACTGCTTGTGATGAACTTATCTTGATAATATTGTCAAAGTTTACATGACACATTCTTCTATGCCACAACCAACTTTCATCAACTTGAGCAATCAGACAAATTTTACTAGCAGCATTCAGATGAAAGATGTTACCTTTTGTTTTAGTACCTGAAGCAATCACATTTCTAGAACTTCACAGCATGCTAAATTTTCCATCTTTGAATTGAAGATTGTATCCCTTATCAACCATCTATCCAACACTCAAAAGATTATGCTTCAAACCTTCAACATAAATAACATCATCAGTATTATGCTTGCCATCAAAAGAAATACATCATCTACCATGGATTATACCACCATTGTTATCACCAAATCTTACAACACCACCATCATACTTCTCCAGGCTTAGAAATTTACTTTTATCACCTATCATGTGATGTGAACAACCACTCTCAATAACCCATTCATCTTTCTCTTCAACTCGAGCAACTAGAGCTTTCTCCACATTTTTACAACTAGTAGATTTAGTAGACACATGATTATTTTCCTTGATAGCCATAAATACAAACTCATCTTCACTTACATTCCCTTTGTCAAATTCATCGTTTGTCACACCTTCATCAGCAGCATAGTAACACTTCTTTTGAAATTTATTCTTGTAAGGTCTTGGCTTAGGAACTCTTTATGGACACCTTGATGCAAAATGACCTATCTTGTTGCAAGAAAAACATTTAATAGGCAACTTTCCTTTATACTTACCTTCTCCTTTGGCTTCCCTTTTGACAATAAGTGCTTCAAGCTCATTCAGTTCTCTTTCTTCTTCTTCAATCTGTCTCATTTCTTCCTCATATTTGAATACCCCTCTAAAATAAATTTCACCTGGATCATATCTTTGTTTGTCTCTCCCAGAAGTAGTAGCTTTAAATGTAGATTTTGTCTTTGGAGGTGCATCACCGAATTCACTCAACTCAAAAGCAATAAGTTTACCAATCAAAATATCTCTGGTTATATTTGTCACAGTTTGGAGCTCCTCAATGGTTGCAGCTTTAATCTTATATGCATCAGGCAAGGATCTAATAACTTTAGAACAATCTCTGATTCATCCACCTATCCACCAGCACGTGTAATACCACAAACAAGTTCATTCTCTCTTTTCATGAAAGTAGTAATATTCTCATCATTTCCCATTTTCAATAGTTCATATTTTCCTTTTAGACTTTGTAGCTTAGCCATCTTCACATTAGCATCACCTTCATATAAAGTTTCCAAATTTTTCCAAATCTCATAAGCAGTTCTCAAATCCATAACATTCATCATCTCAAAATCAATCAAAGCACTCAATAATGCTTCCTTAGCCCTAATGTTATATTCAGCATCCCTAATCTTAGCAGTAGTGGTAGGACCATTCTGAGGAATAACATTCCTATTGCTTGTAATGTTCCATTATGATTCACCAATGCATCTCAGATGACACTCCATTCGAGTCTTTCATAGAAAATAATTTCTTCCATCAAATCTTAGACTATCCTTCTTGTATTTTGTCATCTCGGATCACCTCAAATTGTTAAATTTCTTCCAAGGAACCTGCTCTGATACCAATTGTTGGCAACACAAGGGCAGAAAACTGAGAGGGGGAGTGAATCAATTGTCACATAAATTCAAAATTATTAAACTTATTAACCTTTATTCTCATATTTGATTAATAATAGTGAAAGCATGAATCAATAACCATCAAAAACACACATAACACCAAGATTTTTGCATGGAAACCCTATTAGGGGAAAAACCATGGTGGAGTTTAATCCACAAGTTATACCCTGTTAAAAGTATAAGAAGAATATATGAGGAATGTGCATGCATTCAGGCACATTTCCTAGAGCTCACTTCTCAAAGGAAGACTCATTGTCTTACAGAAAACATTCAGATTAAATCCTTCTGAAGAATTTGAACTAAGAAAGTAGCATCTACTAATGTCTGAGTACAGTTTTGGTTAAGCTCATGAACACTTCTTCACTTTCTTTCACTCTTCTTCATACTCTGCTCTTCCTTCAAATTATCTGAACCTTTTTCGCACATAACACTCGCACACTTCGCATTTTACATACATCTCAAATGAAGAAACAATCACTTGTATTAATCCGCAACAAGAAATTACATTGCTTTATGTCGGCTTCAACACAATAATAGAATGAATGCAAACTGTCAGCCCAAAACAATAAATATTATCAATGCGCATCAACCAAGGTCAGCCACAACATAGTAGAGATCCAATGTAATTCTCTCAAACACAAAACACTTTCAAAGATTCTTCCTCGAAGATCCACAACACGCTTCAAACACCTTGTCAGCCATGAACATGATAGAGAAAATCTCGGATCGCGAGCACAATGATCAATGCAGACGTGCAACACAGATAGAACATGATCTAGAAACATCCATGAACACCATAGTAACATATTCAACAACTCAAATTAAGAGCTACACGTTATCTTCTTCTATGAACACCATTTGCAGTAATAGAATAGCTGCTAGAACACAAAAACTTATAACCTGCTCAAATCTTCATGCGCACCTCTGAAAATTTTAGAGTAGAAACTAGATAGGCTTAAAAAAAATCCTTTAATCTACAACATCTCATTATCAACATACCGAACTTTCTACCATATTTATCTTCACTACTTCATAGACAACCTATAACATATTTTATTACAATTTTCTCAATATCCTCGACGTATATAGTCTTAAAGACATTAATACTACTAGTGTTGACATCAATGACAACCACATATCAGCAACTCGACCACAACATCCAAAAAATATTTGGTATGATATAGGAAACACTTCAGCTACCTCTTCTCTTTCTCTTTAGTTTTGGTTTATTTCCTTTATTTCCATTTTGTTAGGTTTTGCAGTTTTGTTTTGCTTTGACGTGTTGTTGGGATATTTCTTCTTTTGTGACAACTTCATGTCACCAAATAGGTAAGGAAACAAGTCACTCCAACTTCCTCTCGCACTTTGGGCGGGCAAACAAATAATTGTCGAGAGATAGTTATCAACCATTTTTGGAGGATTATAGATAGTGAGGAGAAAAACCCATGCAGATTTAAAAAGGGAGAAGAACTGTTGTAGCAAGGAGGGGGAATAGAAGATTATGGAATCGAGATCCATCGAATATGGTGAAAAAGTGAGTAAAATTGGGGTCATCCAAAGTAGTTAAGAAAAGAAGATAATTAAACTAAAAATGGGGAGTCAATAGAGGGAAGACCGGTTCGGGTTGAAGGTGCAAAGCGAAGAGAGCAATAGTATTTGAAAGGATAGAATACAATGTAAACTATATCAAAGAGAAAATCAATAAAACCAAGCATTGTTCTTTTATTTATGTTTGTCTCTCTATATTCTAATACTATCATTTGGGTATTCTCATTTACTATTGCATAACCCGATCCCCATCTCATTGTATTATGAATTTTTGGGTACTAAGAACTTGCATTAGGTCTGAATTTCCTATATTTGGTAATTGTCATTGCTTGTTGTTATAAGTTCTTGTCCTCAGTTTACTAGTAAGGTTGCTATCAAATTGGTATTAGAGCCTAAATATTTGGGTTTTTGGTGGAGTGGGAAAAATGCCACTAAGAATGATGAGAGGTAGAGGAGCTCACAGAAGAGGCAAAAGAGGATATGATGATGGAGTTCTTGAATTGTTGCATAACTTGACTGCATGAGTGGATGCTATGGAGAGGAAACAACTAAGAGGAACACTAGTGGATGATGTCAATGAATTTGAAGAGGAAGAGCAACCACAAGAGGATGATGAAGAAGATCAAGAAGGGTCTGAATTTTTTGAAGAAAGATTGTTGAGGATAGTTTTGAACGTTGGTGCAAAACCAAAGATTGAGGTTCCTACGTATTCTGGAAGCCTCAACAAAGAAGAATTTAAAGATTGGATTAATGACCTAGATGATTATTTTAAATATGATGGAGTTTTAGAAGAAAGGAGAGTGAATTTTTCTTGTACAAGGTTAAAAGGCCACTCTACTATGTGGTGGGACTATGTTTAAACTAAGAGGAGAAATAAGAATAAATAAAAGATTAACTCTTGGGATTGTATGGTTGCAAAGTTGAAGGAAAAGTTCCTTCCAAGAGATTATCAAACTAATCTCTTCAAAATATTGCAGAACCACAAAACAAAAAGACATGTCAGTCAAAGACTACACTGAAGAATTTTATAAGTTGGTGATTCGGTTTGAGCATAGTGAAGAGGACATGGAGAAA
Organism: Sequoiadendron giganteum; assembly: GCA_007115665.2. Classification (NCBI taxonomy): domain Eukaryota; kingdom Viridiplantae; phylum Streptophyta; class Pinopsida; order Cupressales; family Cupressaceae; genus Sequoiadendron; species Sequoiadendron giganteum. Next base: position 644,616,192 of record CM021105.1, read on the forward strand.
GTAGCAAGTTATTTGAATGGGTTGAAGTATACTTTGTATGATTAATTGAGTCTTGTTTCCCCTAGAAGTATAAAAGAGGCTTACCAATTAGCCCTTAAGGCAGAGGAGAAATTACAAAGGAAGAAAAGTCAACAAGAAAGAAAGAGAGGAAGAGGATTTAGGGGAAAAGGATGGTAGTCTGGAAGGGGGAAGAAACATCTCAAGAAGAAGGGGTTGGAAGTTCCAGTGGGATAGCCAATAAGGAATGAGGAGGATATAAAAATAGAGGAAGAATAGATGGAAGAGGTGTATTCCAGGGAAGAGGTCAAGGGTTTGTTGGTAAATGCTTTAAGTGTAATCAATATGTTGGTCACAAGAGTTGGGAATGTTCAGAAGCTTCACAAGGAGGATATACAGAGTTTGAAAGGAGTATCAAGTTGTTCAAGTAGACCAAGAGAGTGTGGGGTCACCTTCTCACCATAAAGAAGAACCAAACTTAGGACAATCTTTGTTGATCAAGAGGGTATTGTTGAAGCCACCCAAGGAGAGTCAAGAACCAATCCAAAGAACGACATTGTTCAAAACCAAATGTAAAGAAAAAGGTAAGTATTGTAAGTTAATAATTGATAGTGGTATTATATATAATCTAGTGGCTACTAAGATGGTGGATAAAGTAGGCCTTAAGAAAATTAAGCACCCTTCTCCTTACAAAGTTTCTTGGTTGCAAAAAGGGCACCAATTATTGGTAGATGAACAAGCACTTGTTGAATTTTAGACTAGTAGTTATAACAATAATTTGATGTGTGATGTGATGCCCATGGACATATGTCATGTCTTTCTTGGTAGAACTTGGAAATTTGATAGGAAGGCGGTGCATAGTGGAAGGGAGAATACTTACACCTTTGAGAAGGATGGAATCAAGCATACCTTGTTGCTAATGTAAAAACAAGAAGGGGGCAAAAATTGTAGTAGTCATCATAATATCATGTTAGTGAGTGGAAATTATTTCCTACATATCATGAGGAAGGAGGATATGGGATATTATTTGTTACTCAAACCCAAGGTTGTCCTTACATCATCAAAGATAGAATAATTTCCCAAGGATATACAAGGAATCTTGGAGGAGCATAAAGATTTTTTTGCAGCAGAGTTATTGGATGAGTTTCCTACCATGAGTAGCATTAGACATCAAATGGATTTAATTCCAGAAGCTATCCTTCCAAATAAGGTTACATATAGATTGAACCCCAAAGAAAATGAAGAGATTAGAAAGCAAGTTGACGAGCTACTCAAAAAATTTGATAAGGGAAAGTCTTAGCCCTTGTGCAGTTCCTACAGTACTTGTGCCTGAGAAAGGAGGTGAATGGAGAATGTGCATTGATTCTAGGGCTATAAATAAGATAACAATTAGATATAGATTTCCTATTCCTCATATTGAAGATTTGATGGATTGTTTAAGTGGTTCAATGTAATTCTCAAAGATAGATATGAAAATTTGTTATCATTAGATTAGGATAAGACCTCGAGACAAATGGAAAACAACCTTTAAGACTTGTGATGGTCTCTATGAGTGGTTTTTTATGCCCTTTGGGATTTCCAATGCACCCAATAATTTTATGAGACTAATGAATGAGGTTTTGAAACCATTCTTAAGAAAAAATTTGATTGTATATCTTGATGAAATTTTGGTGTTTAGTGGGTCAAAGGAAGAGCATTTGGAAAATTTGAGGATGGTGATGAGAAGGTTGCATGAGAAAAAGTTGTAGATCAATCTGAAAAGTGTGTATTCATGAAGACCAAGTTAACTTATTTTGGATTTGTAGTGTCCAAGGATGGGCTAAATATGGACAAAGAAAAGGTTCAAGCCATTATTGATTGGCCAACACGAAGGAGTATAATGGAGGTAAGGAGATTTCATGGTCTTTCTATTTTTTATAGAAATATCATTAAAAATTTCAGTCATGCGGTTGTTACCATTCTTGAAACCATTAAAGGGAAAAAGAAGCAATTTGAATGGACATGAAATGCTGAGGAAAGTTTCAAATTCCTTAAACAAAAGGTGAGTGAGCAGCCCATTCTTACTTTGCCCGATTTTGATAAGGTGTTTCAAGTGGAGTGTGATGTTAGTGGATTGGCTATAGGAGTTGTTCTTAGTCAAGAAGGTAAAACAATGGCCTACTTTAGAGAGAAATTAAATGAAGGTAAGAAGAAATATTCAACTTATGACCTTAAATTTTATGCATTGGTTCAATCATCAAAGAAGTGGAGGCATTATTTACTTCCTAAGGACTTTTTTGTTTACATGGATAACCATGCATTGCAATTCATTAACTGCCAGCATAAACTCAATCAGAGGCATGCAAAATGGGTAAAGTATCTTAAGAGTTTTAATTTTGTGTTGAAGCATAAGAGTGGCAAAAAAAAAAGGTTGTTGATGCATTAAGTAGAAGAGGTTTGTTGTTTCATGAAATTCAGGCTAATAGTGTTGGTTTTGATAGTTTGAAGGAGATGTATGTGGTTGATGCAGATTTGAAAGATGCATATAAAGTGTGCAGCAGTCCTATCAGTAGAGATAGAGGACTGTGGATGGATTTTATGCTACAAGAAGGTTTTATATTCAAAGGAACCAAGTTGTGCATACCTATAGGATCTATGATAGACAATTTATTAAAGGAGAAGCATTGTGGCAGCCTTGTTGGTCACTTTGGACAGGATAAAACTTATTTTCAGTTAAGTACTCATTATTATTGGGTTAATATGAAAATAGATGTCAAGAAGTATGTGGAAAGACGTAGAGTTTGTTAACATGCAAAAGGAAGAAGTAAAAATGTTGGGTTGTATCAACCACTATTGGATCCATCTAGGCCATGGGATTCTGTAAGTATGGATTTTATTTTGGGTTTTCCTCAAACTCCAAGGGGAAATGATTCAATATTTGTTGTCATGGAGATATTTTTGAAAATGGTTCACTTTATTCCATGTAATAAAACTAGTGATGCTACTAATATTTCCAATTTCTTCTTCAAAGAAGTAGTGAGATTGCATAGTATTTTTAAAAGTAAAATATCTGATAGGGATACTAAATTTGTGGGACATTTTTGGAGGACTCTTTGGAAGAAATTGGGAACAAATATGAGTTTCAATTTAGCTTACCACCCCCAAACGGATGGTCAAATTGAAGTAGTGAACAAAGATCTTGGTAATATGTTGAGATGTCTAGTTGGAAATTCACCTGGAAATTGGGATTTACATTGGCACAGGCTGAACTTGTCTATAATAATTCTCCTAATAGGAGTGCAGGTTTTAATCCATTTTATGTGGTATATGGTGTGCATCCAAGGGGTGTGTTCGAACTTAGGGATCTTGGTGGAATAGAGAAGAGAAGTTCAGATGGAGAATACTTTGCTAAAGTCACCCATGACCTTCATGAGGAGGTGAAAAGAAGCATAGAAAATAACAACCAACACTACAAGCAGTATGTTGATAAAAAGTGGAGAGAATTGCATTTTTAGGTGGGGGATCTTGTGTTGGCTCACCTTAGGAAGGAGAAGTTTCCAAAAGGTGAATATAATAAACTAAAAATGAAGAAAGTGGGTCCCTACAAAATCCTTAGAAGGTTTTTAGTGAATGCCTATGAAATAGCCTTACCTATAGACATAAGCAATTCACATATTTTCAATGTGGCATAATTATATCCTTACAAAGGAGATGGGGAAGAAGACATAATAGAGGCAGAGCTACCATTCATCATGGAACAAAAAGGAACCACATTAACTCCATTAGAGATAGAATGCATTCTTGATCAACATTTGTTGAAGAAGACCCGTAGGAAAGAATACTTTAGATATTTGGTTAAGTGGAAAAATCATTCGTTAGAAGATGTTTCTTGGCTTACTGAACCAAAGATCATCAATTTGAGTCATACTATTCCAAACCTCATGAGCAAGAGCTCACGACTTCTTTTTCTACTTGGAGAGTCTGATATAGGGGCATCACTCTCTTTCTCTTTAGTTTTGGTTTATTTCCTTTGTTTCTATTTTGTTGGGTTTTGCAATTTTGTTTTGCTTTGAGGTTTTGTCATGGTATTAATTCTTTGGTGACAACTTCATGTTGCTAAAAAAAAAATTCACTTCCTACCGCCATGCAAGTAAGGAAACAAGTCGCTCCCACTTCCTCTCGCTCTTCGAGTAGGCAAACAAATAGTTGTCGAGAGATAGTTATTGACCGTTTTTGGAGGATTATAGATAGAAAAGAGAAAAACTCATGTAAATTTTAAAAGGGAGAAGAACAATTGTAGTGGGGAGGGGGAATAGAATATTATGGAATCGACCTCCATCGAAGACAGTGGAAAAGTGAGTAAAATCAGGGTCATCCAAAGCAGTTAAGAAAAGAGGAGTATTAAACTAAAAATGGGGAGTTGATAGAGGGAAGACCAGTTTAGGTTGAAGGTGCAAAGTGAAGAGAGAAATAGTCTCTAAAAGGATAGAGTACAATTTAAACTATATTGAAGAGAAAATAAATAAAACCAAGTGTTATTTTGTTATTTATGTTTGTCTCTTTGTGTTCTAATACTATCATTTGGGTATTCTCATTTACTGTTGCATAACTTCATTCTTGTCTCATTGTATTATGAATTTTTGGGTATTGAGAACTTGCATGAGGTCTGAATTTCCTATCTCTGGTAACTATCATTGCTTGTTAGAAGTTTCAGTCCTCAATTTACTAGTAAGGTTGCTATCACTTACCAAGTAGCTCATACTTAAATGAGTTTGGTCATGTTTGATAGATTTGTGCAACTTTTACCTTGAGATAGATAATTTCAAGCATGTGGCTCACTACAACTATATCTTTACACCATTTGAAAATTAATTCTTCTTGTTACCCATTCAAGACCATAGGAGGACCTTCCTTTGAAGTTGGAATAATACCACCTAGCCAATTGTTGAGTGTGGTGGTAGGGATTTCCCATTTATTTGTTTCACTTCTATTTGAGCACCCATTCTCCTTGACACATTTAATAGTGTTTGAATAGATGTCCTCTTTGGTTCACTCTTGTTGCACTATAATATTCTTGGTTCTAGCAACTACATTCACTTGAACAATTTCTTCAACTCATTATGGAGTGACATCATTAAAAATTTGATTTTCCTCCTTCTAGTTATCTAAGCATTCTCCTTATTGTATGGAGGCAACATGTTGTCCTGAATCTCTTTCTGCCAAATTGTGAGTTCACATACAAGCATTTTTCTTCATAGATACAAATATATATAAGCCACACATTGACTATTAAAAAATAAAACTAGCTCATTTTAAGCACCATTCTAGAAAGCATGTTGTTGGAACAAACACCCTTCAAAATCAATTTTCAAATTTAGAATCTTTAGAATATTTTAGTATAAATTTAATGAAATATAAGACTTAGGAATTCAATCGGACATTGAATTCAACTAGACATTCTACTAACCATTATTGTGGATTTGAAGATAATCACATATAAAGTAATAGAGAGAGGCATGCGAAGTGGTGCAACCTAAATTTCAGGGTCCATGTGGTCTTGTACAGGATAGGGAGACAATTTTTTTACTCAATCATAAATGTAGGAAGGTGGACAGTTAAATATATTTGCTCAAATGAAAAACAAAGAATAATATTCAATTTAAATATTTTGAACATAGCCGATAATGAAAATAAATTTATAGTATCTTTCACAAACAATTAAATATTTGTTATACCATTTTGATTAGCATTTAAGTACTATTTTGTAACTATAGTTTGGTAGCTCACAATGATGAATGAACAAAAGAATAATTTGTAATTTGGTTTTCACAGTTTTTGTTTGAGAGTTTGATATTTACTAAAAAATGAGAAGGTAGCTTGAACTTACAGTTTTTACAAATTTTCTTGTATTAATTTTTCTCTATCAATTCTTATGAGAAAATAATAACTTTTCTAATAGCCTCGTTCATATATGAAGCCCTAATCCTACTAGGTTTTATGAAATTTCCTTCATCCTTGGACAAGTTTTTGAAAATATGGTATTATATGTGGTTGTTATTTAAATGTGTTAGTGAGAGTAATAATCATAACTAAACAACACACAAGAAATGAAATGTATTACATCTAACGAAGGAAAAGTAATAAAACAAACTATTACAACCCTGCGTTTGAATTCATTCCATTGTCCTCTATTCTTGGTGATTCCTCAACTCATGCTCTCAGAATATTTTGTTGCACATGAATGTATGGAACGAAAACCTAAGAAATGAGTAGCTATTTTGCGATGCAAACTATAATGCCTACATGCTTATATTTTTATGTTTTTGAAAGTAATTTGTTGAATGATCTATGATGAGAGATTGTTGTTGAAATGATGTTAAACTAATGATGTAAAGCTAAAGATAATGTTGTATAAAATATGCAAGAAACTAAGTGCTAGAATTGAAATTCCATGATAATGCTAAAACAAACTAAAATGCAACTACAATGCTCTTCAAATTCTTTCAAAATACAATGAGATTTTTGCAGCATAAACTTGTCCAATTCTACTTGTTGAAAATTTGTAGCAATGAGTTCTATTTATAGAATTTTCCAAGTTCGGAATGATGTGGTAGTGATGAACGATCGAGATTGTGATCTTCTGGCATCAATGGTTGAGCACGAAGAGGTTGGAGAGAATCATGGAGGTGGTTCCTTGCAATAAAACAATGTTGAAGGGAATCAGAGGAAAGAAGAAGCCATGTGTCCAGGATGTTTCAAATTGGTTACAAGTTTGTTGATGGAAAATCCACATTTTTCAATTTAGAAAATTCAATTTCATGCGACAAGGGTGAGGTGGCAAGTGAGGTGGAAGGTAGTTAGAAGAATATGTAGAAATGTGCCAAATTGAATTAAAAATTCAATTTAAAATGGAGAGGAGAAATTATCAAAATGGTAAATTAATTAAATTTGTGCATCTAACCAATTTAAGAGGAAAATGAATTTAGAGGCCAATTTGAATTAAAATTCAAATTTAAGTGAAAGAGAAAAATAATTAAATGACAAATTTGTTAATTTGTGCATTTAATTAATTAGAGAGGAAGTGATTTTGGATAAGAAGAATATTTAGAAATGAACTATACAAATAAATTTTGTAATTTATTTATAAGTAGAGGATTTAAGATTTCTATTAATTAAATAACAAGTATTTAATTAATTCGTGCTCAGACCATTTTTATGTGTGTACATTTTGCCCCTCTTTGAACTGATGTGCGCAAACACATTGCTTCAAAGAAAAAAAAAAATCAACCGCAATGATAAAAATTTCAACATGCCCCAGACTCTGATTTTGCAACGATGATGAAAGGATGCCCCCTTGGGAGAAAAATCGAGGATTTTTGAAAAAAATTGTTGATCAAATGATTTTTGAAAAAAAAATTTGATCAAATGATTTTTGAAAAAAATTGTTGATCAAATGATTTTTGAAAAAAAAAATTGATCAAATGATTTTTGAAAAAAATTGTTGATCAAATGATTTTTCAAAAATATGTTGATGATTGCCAAATTTGATGAGGATGACCATATTTATCTCCCGATAATGATAATACTTAAGCCACATTGTTGATTAGCTGATTAAAAAGCCCATTTTGAAAAATTAAATAAATGCCACAATAATTGCCCCTTAATTAAACTCTAAAAGGTCAAAAAGAGTAAAAAGATAGTTCATTTGTAACTTGTGCATTTTGAAAACTAAGAGCCTAAAGAGAAAAGATGGATAGGATTTTGCACCATACACATAGATTCGGGCAAGTTCGTCATCACCAATGTCTCGCCACATACAAACCTCGGGTACGTACCTTAAAAACCATGTTTTCAATTTCGAATTTGGATTTTTCTCGCTTAAAATTCACGTAAAAATTTAGTTAATTCACACATTTTAGTGCATTAGGTTAGACTTTTAGCGCATACAGAACCTGCTTCAGCTCATAGAATTGTTGTAGTAGCACATTTGGTTAGGTTAGGACCCAAAATTAGGCTAGTGCATCTGGGACTCGCTTTAGCGCATTAGGTTGTTAGATTAGCACATAGGGTTTTTAGCACATTGTTAGGATAAAGTCGCGCATAAAGAAGGTCCAGTAGTGCGTCTAAAAATTGGTGCGTCGGGACCTTGTTTTGACGCATGCGATTTGGTTTCTAGCACATCCATGAAATGGTGCATTAAGACTCTGTTCCAACGCATCTGGTAGATTTTCTAATACATCTAGTAGATCAGCGCATAGAAAGTTTGTTTTAGCGCATTCAGCCAAAATTGATGATTTTGATAGATTCCTCCTAGATTTTAATGATTGATGATCGCATCAGCCAATGATAGGATGATGTCGATTTATAGGTTGATGATCGTCCTCATGATAGGTGAGGAACGATGATAGGATATATAATATTGATTGATTGATTGATGATCATCCTCATGATAGGTGAGGAACGATGGCAAGTTGATTGATGTTGATCAATCTCATGACAAATGAGAGTCGAGTGATAGGATAAGTGTTCCTTGAGATTTGATCAAAATCTCATGTGAACTTATTTCGTTAACTGATATGCTAATTGATAGGTTAATTTGATTAATGTGCTGACTTGATGCTTTAATTTTATTCTAGGATGGTGGTTTAGGGAACCTACTGGTTCGAGAGCACTTTTCGAGGACATGGGACATGATCCCACAACTGACTCTAGCAGATCTTTCCATTATTGACCAGTGTGATTTGATTTCCTTGATAGATATGCCCCAGTACCAGATTAATTGGGGACCGTTGGCGGCACTTGCGGAGTGGTGGCATAATGACCACAACACCTTCCATCTGCCGACTGGAGAGATGAAAGTTACCTTGAGAATGTTTATTGCATTTTGAGGATACCAATCATAGGGGATTTAGTGGTATATGATCATGAGGATCAAGGGGGATAGATGCTATTTGCCAGATTTTCCATGATGATCAGTTCATCGGGTATGAGATTTCGTGGCGGGAGTTGATTGCTTCTGGGTGGCCCTTTCCTTGCATACTTGTATGATTTATTAGAGGATTTCTCTACCCTAACCGCAGGTTGAAGGGCTTTTTAGTGGGCTAGGATCAAACTCTAGACAGCATTATCACCCATGGTATGAGATATGCTTAGGGTTTGTGCATGTTGGCACACTTGTATCATGAATTGCACCAGGTGATTTATCTTCAGACAAGCAGTCTTGTAGCAGGTTGTACTTTATTGCAACTCTGGGCCTAGGAGCACATAGCCATTACATGGCCAGTGGGAGGTAGGGCTTAGCCAGTAGGATGGTTGTATGTTTTTGGATACACAAGGCCACTTGTCCAGCACAAGATGGGAAAGTTGGAGTATTGGAGGAGAGTCTTGGATGATTTGGACACTATGATATGGTGGCCATATCTTGATTGTGAGGCATGGTCAGATGATCATTCGAAGATGCCTTATGTGTTTTGTAGTCGGCATTTGATTGGTAGGACATCATACATTCTTGAGCTGTTTCTTTTTGGTAGAGTGTATAGACAATATGGTCGTATTCAGGGGATGCCTTAGGGGGTAGTGCACTATGCTAGGCACAGACAAGATATTCCAGAGTGGGGGCCAGCCCTTGACTATGATGCAATGTTCGCCGATTACTATGGCTTACAGCCAATTTTTTTGGAAGTACCTCAAAGATATAGTGCATGGGAAGATGACAACAAATTATGACAAGTATTTTCACATGCACCCATTTCCATGGACGTTGAGTCTGGATGAGCATGCGCCCATTTTGGAGGTTGGGAGGAGTGTAGGGATAGCTATGTAGAGGAGAGGGGATGGAGGTGAGGAAGAGGCAAAGGAGGTTGGGGATGATGGGGGTGATGATGGAGGAGATGGAGAAGATGGAGGTGGGGGTGGAGATGGCGGAGGGGGACATATGGATGCTCTGGATTTTGGGGTCATCCCCAAGATAAGGAGGTCAACACTCGGTGGATAGTGACCAGTGATTCTTAGGATTCCCTTATTTCTCTCACCCCTCAGTTGTTTGTCCTTGATGACAAAGTCATAAATGATGCAATGGTATCTCAAATTGGTTGACATGTCCTCGTATGCTTGCATTGAATTATTGTTCCCTATTATGCTTCAGAGTTTACAGGGTTGGATTGGTATTCTGTTTGGTTCATTTATAGGATCTTCATGCTTTTTCTTATTCAAGTTGATCATGTTCTTGATGATTCAATTTCTAGTTACGCAAGATATTCATTTGTAGATGGTTATGACTATATTGGACTGACAGTGTTGATAAGGCATGGTAAGGGTTATTCAGGTGGTGTTCATTGTGATAGGGCATTCATTAGCTTCAGATTTATGACATTGTCACTTTGATAGGTTCAGGTTTTTCATGTTAATCATTTCATATTGATCTTAGTGATCATTGGTTTCCAAGCATGATTCTTGGTTTCAAGTTTCTATTTGATGATGCTAATGTGGACAGTGCTTTTAAGTTTTACAAATGGTTTCAATTTCAGGATGGTTCTTTATTACTACTACCATAGGTATATTATTTCAAGTTGATCTTGGCTTAATTGATTTTTATCAGATTGAAGTATATTCAGTTTGGTTCAAACAAAAAATGTGTTTCAGCATGTCATATTGGCTTGTCAATTCCTATGATAATTTGGTTTGCTCTTGTGACTTCGCCATTGGCACTTGGTATGTTTTCATGAAATTTGGCTCATTAATTATTCAGTGCATTGCTAGCAATTACCTTATCAAAGGTTTTGGGAACTAATGGTTATTGACTTGCATAGCTCTAAAAATTTCATAGTCATTTTTATGGCACCATTGTTATATCATATGTTTAAATTCATGTGACTTGGTAAAAGTCGCTTTGTGGCTCGAAGGCTTTATGAAAAAGTCACACCGGTCTCTTATGTGATTGGTATGGAAGTTGTGATTATCAACATCATATAGGTAATGCTTATGGAAATATGGTAATGTTAACTTGGGAATTATTCTTAAAAGGCTAGGGTTGTTTTATATTGGTCTCTTCGCATATCATGGAAGAATGGCTCATTTAAAATTCACTCGGAAGTGACTATTCTATCGACCTAAAATGGTGTTTTTCTTTAAGACCGACACATTGTTTTGGGTTTAAGCATCAACTATGTTTTCAAATGGTGATTTTTCTGTAAAGTATTAAAGTCACTATGGAGTAACTTGGCATCAATGTTATTTTTGTGATCAACATCTAAAAGGAATCAAACCCTATCAGGTTTGCTTAAGTATTCATTAGAGGAGCCATCATTGATCTCTAGCATTTCCATTGGACATTGAATAAAGTTTATTTTTGGTTATGAAGTTGAGTCAACACATTAGAAACAATAATCAAAGTGATCATTATGTCGGCTTCAAGGGATTATTGACAACAATCTTAAATTCATTATAATGTTTCATTTTACATATGAGTTAAGTCATTCCGGACTTAAAACTTCATTGTCTTTTAGTTTAGTAATCGAATGTCTTCATTTGAATGGAAGTCAGGGCAAACTTTTTTATTATTCTCTTGTGAGGATTTGGAACCCTAGTCGCCGCCATGGTTTTCTCCATTTCATTGGTACATTCAACTGACTTTTTTGTGGTCATTGAAAGCCTTCTCACTCTATGAGCTTAGCTGACACATGGAATGTATTGAGCCTGAGAAACTGTGTAAGTTTGAGTTTTTGGTAAAGAAACGTCAATCGTAGTTGGCTCTGGACGGTTATCAGGTTTTGTTAAGGCTCTTTTCTTTCGATTGCCTCTTTCATCGATTCAAGTATTTACCATTATGTGGTTACTGCCTTGTCAACATTTTTTTTTGTCATAAAAGAGATTGTGATTATGGCAGTTTTTATATGTTATTGGTTTATGAATAATATTGTGGCTGAAGACATTATTTTGGAAAATATTTGGTAGTTTCTGACTGGTTATCATGCTCTTTATTCATTTTTCCTTCTCCATTCGATTATCTGGAAAAGGTTATTGATTTCTTCAGACATTGTGTTCATGATGGTGTGGGAAATCGGTTACAAAGTCATGGCAGGTTTTAGCAATGATAATCTTGGTTTTATCATTATGGGCAAAACATTATGAGAAGGATATAACTACTTCTCTATTTTTTTATCCACCTATCATTAAATTTGGAGGTTCTCTTGTAATCAGATTCATAAGGGTATTATTGTTCTTTCAAAACACTTTGAAAAAGAAAAGTGATTTTTTTTGGTGCATACGTTATTGTATCCTGGTATTCCTGGAACAAGTAATTTGATTGGTGCAAATTCTGTTGAATTCAAGGTTTTGAGGTCAAACTGGTCATGACATTGCACTATGTTGTAACTGAAACCTTTGATGAAGATACAGAACTGAAGTTGTGTATATTTTATTGACATATAAATACAATGTTTCATTACAGTAAGATTTGGATGTTATTTGATGAGACTGTAACTTGTTGTATCAAAAGGAAAAAGTTGAAAAAGCTGAAAAAGCTATGTAATACAAATAGATAATATGATGCAGAGCAAATGTTTTTACTTAGTTTATTTAATATTTTAGGGATTCATTTTTTGAATCTTTGGAGTATTAGATAGATTAAGGGTGTGGGTTTCTATGAGCTTATCTGGAAAATAGAGAGATCTTTTGTGTTTTTGTAATTTTGTAAACTGAAAAGGGGTTGGTGCTCCTTGAGATTGGTGTCTCTAAATGAGGGGTTGGTGCTCCTTGAGTTGGTGCTCAAAAATTAGCTTGTAAGGCATTGTATACAATGATTTGAAAATACAAGCCAGCACGGTAGCAGTTTAGGAGTGGTTTTTCTACCCCAAGAGGGTTTTCCACTCGGCAAATCTTGTGTCTCATTGTTCATTTGTGGTTTCACTAGTTTACTGTGAGAATTCTTTATTATGCATTTTTTTACTGTCACACTTCTCATTTCGGTTATAAATGGTTGCATTCAATTTATGGATGATTTAATCATTGAAATAGTGAGAGCATAATTTAGTTTTGTTTCATTTTCTAAAAATTGTTAAATTGGTTCATGACACTGATTCACCACCCCCCCTCTCAGTGTCCTATTCACTCCAACATCCCTCCCAGAGGTAGTAGACTCAGATAGTTGGATCGCAGGCTCAGGTGTAGACACTCCAAGGCCAGATTCAAACATTACAAGCACAACTTGCCCAGGCACAAGCACCTGCACAGTTATAGGTATAGGGGTAGATGGTGCAGTTGCAAGCTCAGGTAGCCACCCTTATTGTTGAGAGGGATGATACTAAGAGATAGGGGGAATAGGCTATGGCGGTAGCAGACTAGATACAGACAGCAGCCAGGGGGACTAGTACAAGTGACCTTGTAAGAGAGCTTTGAGATTCCGCCAAGGAGTGAGAGTAATATAGAGGCAGGTACCATGAGGTTGTACCAACAAAGAAGAGGGTCAACTATGCTAGATCCAGATTTGGTCGCTCCCAGTCCCATACCACCAGTAAAGGGGTTACACAGCCACTTCCAGGGGGTCCACCAAGTGAACCTCCACTAGGGCTAGGGCCATCAAGGGTAGGACCATCAAGGGAAGGACCATCAAGGGAAGGACCATCAAGGGCAGGCGATGTTGGGCAGAGGCCTACGACCTCAGGCAATAGCACTACAGGATCACACGATCATGTCTGATTTGTACTTTGATTCAGAGACCTTGGCTTTTGCCACATTTTTGATGTACCATTTCTTAGATTATTGATATCATTGTATACTTTTCATGTTATTACTTTGAGGTTATATGATATGCAACGACGTTTGATGATCTATGTGTTGATGTTTTTTTATTATGCATGGATGCATTTAATTTTTATTCTATGTGATCATGTCATGTTCTATATGATTATTTTATGGATGGATGCACTAATGAGATGTTGATGTTATTCTTTTATGTGTTTTATGAATGGTGCATTTATGATGATGAATGATGTTATGCAAATGATATGAAATACATTTGTATATATTTTTGTAATTTTTCACATGTATATATCGATGGATGTATGCAAATATGAATGCATAAATGGTTTTTTATTATGGAATAAAAATGCATAATAATTCAATGTATGGATGTATGGTTTATGGATGAATTTGATACATGCAAATGTATGAATTTATGATAATGCTCTTGTTTTGGATTTTTCATGAGGTAAATAAATGGCCTAGATGTATGGATGATTATGCAAATGAATTATGATCATGAATTATGTTTATGTATGGATGGATGATGAATGCAAATGCATGTATGATTTTATGTGATGCCACTATGTGATGTTGATCATGTTCCTGTGTAATAAATGCTATGATGTAAATGGAATGTAATGTACTTTTTTGTGTTTTTGGTATTTTCTATGCAAATATGAGACCTAAATGCATAAATGAAAATGGATTATGAATGGACCTATGATGTTACTATGAATGATGAATGTATATAGGGCCGAATTATGGATGAATGAGATAATGCATTTATTATGACCTCGATGTATGAAATGGATTATGAATGATGATGGTATTTTGAAAATACTTTCTTTTTGGAATTTTTCATGATGCAAATATTATAATGAGTGAATGTATGAATAAATGATGTATAAATGTATGGATTTATGATAATTCTTTCTAATGCTATGGAATGAAAATACAAATGAATGATTTTTTTGTTATGTCAAGTATACTCAATCTTGTAGTGAGAACTAACATCATGTTTATAGTTACCAACTTGGAAAAATCCATAATACAAATACAAAACTAAAATGAATGCAAGCCTATCTATGCAATGTTGTCATTTAAATTGTTAGGACTGAAATTTTCCATCTAAAACCCTAAGGTGTTTTCCACAGTTTTCCATAAAAATTCATAAATACCCTAAGGGATTTTATTTTATTTTCCTATCTTTTCATAAAAATTATTCATTTTATTCCCCATTCATTTTATCATGCTTTTCAAATCCTTACAGCTCCCTTAATATGCACTCCATAAGCCTTTAACGCTTTACCGCGGCCTCCCACAAAGGGGACTGCGGTATTGCGGTAGCGGTTCACAAGTGGGCATAAAGTGCTCACCGCAGTACCGCACACGGTCAAACCATAGACCGCGGTGGCCGCGGTAAACAGGTAACGGTCGAAGGCAAGCAGTCAACGGTAAGCAGCTGGTGGTCGACGAAGACAGGTAGTTAACAAACAAGCAAGGCGATAGTTAGCGGTTAGTAAATGGCTAGTGAGCTACCGCTAGGGGTCTAAACATTGACCACGGTAGCATGGTAGCAGTCAGCAAATAGATAGCAATTAGCAGTTACCGCGCAACCGCTGAGAGTCAGAAAGGAGACCGCGATAACACGGTAAGTAGTGAGGGTAACCGCCAAAGCTAGGCACCACGATACCTCAAGTGGAAAATTCAAAGCCCGCGGTAGCGTGGTAAGGTGATAAATGACACCGGCACAGTCAAGGTCAGAGTACCATGATACCGAGGGCAGGTAGAATTTTGACCACGGTTGAGCGATAAAAGTGATAAATGGCCATGAAGGCGTAAAATTTATGGAGCGGGAAAAGGTGGTGAGTTAAAATCAAAGGCATATACATAAAAATTAAAAGCAGGACTATAGTTTAAATATTTGATTTGTCGATAAGGAAATTAATCAAATATTTTATTTTCTGTCAGAAAATTCAAATGGCTGTAATTGGAAAATTGAAGGGTCATGACCCTTGGTTTTTACTGTATAAATATTTCAAAAATTAGAGAGATAGAGTGGGGGTTAGAGGACGAAGAGTCAGATTTTTTCTGAGGGGGGATGTAAACAATGAAAAATCTTTCTAGAAACAAAGCAATGGAGATTAATGTTTTTAACTGGTGAAAACCTTCATGTTTCAATTGTTGAGTTGCAATACCTTTTATTCTTTTATCTAGTTTTCTCCAACTTGAGATCCTTTAGAAATTTTAATCATTATATCAAGTATAATCTTTGATTTATCAAGATGAATTCCCATTTTGTGTGATTTTATTTGTTGGTTTATGTAAGTCAGAATTAAATCCCTTCAAGTAAGTCACTGTAATTTTCGGATTTATTTTGGGTGGTTAAAGAAGAACTAGGACAAGAAACTTTCCAGCATCATTAATGCAAGACATAAATAAATGAAGTTGTGTGCCAGTCATTAGATTTCATTTTTAGAGTGCCTAACAACTAGAATTAGATCAGAGAGGGAAAACACATATCATTTTCTATTTATGACTCTCTTGCCCATGTGGATATAAGGCAGTAATTTGCCTCAACCCAGAGATTGAATTTCATATCAAACAATTCATTCAAAAACCTTTCATTTGTGTATTAGGAGTAGGAGTAGTTTTTGATATTTTCACCTATCCACTACCTTTGCCATTGTGGGTAGATTGTTGCATCAGGAGACACATTTCAATCTGCATCATTCATTAGGTTCACCCACCTTGGTCTAGCAGAACCTAAAGAGAAGAAGGCACAATTGCATAAATTGGCCTTGTACGTTGGCCAAGAGTGTAGTAAGAGCTTGGCAAACTCTTATGGTTGAAACCTGCATTTTTTAGTACCAACAGTTTGGCGACTCTGCTAGGGACAAATTCCAAAAAAAATTCAACCTTTCCATTTATAGAGTCAGCAAAGTTTTACAATTTTTTTGGGAGATTCCGCTGGGGCAAACCAAAGCAATCCATTTCATTTTCCTACTTTTGGAAAAGTAGGTGGTGACTATGTTTTAGATTTGATAAGTAATGCATGGATATTGTGGAACAAACACATTTTTTCAAGATGTCAGAAGAAGAGAGAAGACAACAGTCAATAAGAGAGTTGAAGGAATTGAGACAAGAAAGGCTGCAATTGGACTAACAGATGTTGCAAGTGAACCAACAGTTGTTACAATTGGGAGTCAAAGGTGCTCAAAGTGCATCACCAAACAGGCCATCATACAATGAGAATAAAGATACAAATTCTAGAAGATCTTGGACACCACAAGTACCATATGATGCAACTGAGAATTTGGTTAATAAAGGTAATGTACTCTATTCACAGCAAAGTATTTTTGATGAGTATATTCAAATTGAAGGGAGAGGCAAAAATATTGTGGATGCCTTTTTTGATATAAGGAGATATAAGGAGGAAGATGTAAACTCTCTATACAATAGGATGGTAGAAATTTGTATGCAATTACCTCCCCATCATAGGCCCACGGGACCCACATTTGTTGCACAATTTTTTAGAGCATCAGACCCTGAATCAATTTATTGGCCAAAATCATCAAAGTAGTATGCCTTGGATGCAACACATAAATTTATTGATTCCATGCTTGGGGCAATGTACATGGATACTAATTTGGAAGATGATAGGGACACACCATCTGGAGAATACATTAGAAGTGCTTTAGAAGCTGAAATAGAAAATGATATCATGTTGTCTGACAATGAAGATATGGAGAGTACCTCTGGTATAACAGATTGTGAGTCAAATTGTGAAGATGAAATAGTGGCTATTGATCTTCAACATGATGATTGTTGCAGCTATAATGAAGATCAAGAAGAGGTTGGAGACATGGTAGAAGATATCGAAGCAGAAACATGTTCACTCAGTAGTGAGCAAGTTTCAAATTTACTGACTCTGGAATACCATAAGTATGCACATGAAGATGGTTCCAAGACTTTGGTCCCAGCCTATATATGCTTTGACAGTGAAGATATTGTGTGTAGTGATTTGAATGGTTCCATGTCCATCTCTCACAATGATGAAATTTTTGAAGCTGATCATGAATTTTTTTGTGTCCAAGAAGAGGTATGTGAATTAAATGATTTATCCCTACAAGAAAATGATATTGTTTTGCGTATTATTGATGATGGATTTCCAACATTTGTTGATTCAAGTATGTATAAAGATGACTACCTGGATCAAGGGTATGTTTCAATGCCAATTGGTGATAGAAAAGAAATAGAAAATAATTTTGATTTGATTATTTCAAAATATTTTGATGAGATTGAATTTATAGATTGTCATAAGAAATATTCATATTTTCAGGTCCCAGTGCAGTTGCAGGCACATTCAACAGCATATGACAGTGAGGATGCCTATGATTTTTTTGTTGAATGTGGATACCTTTTGTATGCTGAGGGTGATAAATTTATTTTATATGATAATAAGAATGATGAAATGCAGAGTGATGAAATGAATATCAAACAGATTGAACACAATGATTTCTTGAAGGTTTTCAATGGCAGTGCATGTTGCAGGGCAGGTGGAATGGATAGTTTCAAAAGAAATCTGATGAGCTCTAATCAGAACAAACTCTATGACAGAGGAAAGTGCAGGTTTTTCTTTTTGGGGTGGCCTGGGGCCATTCCTCGTGGTTTGATTTTTTAAACCAATGCAAGTATAGAGGATTAAGGATTGCCAGTGCATGGAAAATTCTTAACAATGCCTCTTTAAAAATTCTCTTCCATGCACAGTAGTTTAGGATTTTCCATTTCTCCATTTTGGTCCTTTTTCCATCTCTGCTTTGTTCATTCCTTCCATTATCCACTGCCTTTATTTTTCATGGCTTAGCTTGATCTGCTCTACCACTGATATTCTGGATTCTTGCAGTGATTTGCAAATCACTCATCCCCAACAGGAGCCACAGTTAGAATTGAAAATTTCCATCTAAAACCCTAAGGTGCTTTCCACAGTTTTCCATAAAAATCCATAAATACCCTAAGGGATTTTATTTTATTTGCCTATCTTTTTCATAAAAATTATTCATTTTATTCTCCATCCATTTTATCATGCTTTTCAAATCCTTACTGCTCCCTTAATATGCACTCCATAAGCCTTTACCACTTTACTGCGGCCTCCCACAAAGGGGCCTGCGGTATGGCGATAGCAGTTAACAAGTGGGCATAAAGTGCTCACCGCGGTACCGTGCGCGGTCAAACCACAGACCGTAATGGTTGTGGTAAACAAGTAACGGTCGAAGGCAAGCAATCAACGATAAGTAGCTAGAGGTTGACGGAGACAGGTAGTTAACAAATGAGCGAGGCGACAGTTGGTGGTTAGTAAATGGCTACCACGCTAGCGCTAGGGGTCTAAACATTGACCATAGTAGCATGGTAGCAATCAGTGAACAGATAGCGGTTAGCAGTTACTGCGCAACCACAGAGAGTCAAAAAGGAGACCGTGGTAACACGGTAAGCAATGAGGGTAACCGCCAAAGCTAGGTACCGTGATACCACAGGTGGAAAATTCAAAGCCCGCGGTAGCGCGGTAAGGTGATAAATGACATCGGCACAGTCAAGGTCAGAGTACCGCAACACCGCAGGGAGGTAGAATGTTGACCGCAGTTGAGCGGTAAAAGTGATAAATGGCCACGAAGGCGTAAAATGTATGGAGAAGGAAAAGGTGGCGAGTTAAAATCAAAGGCATATACATAAAAATTAAAAGCAGGACTATAGTTTAAATGTTTGATTTGTCGATAAGGCAATTAATCAAATATTTTATTTCCTCTCAGAAAATTCAAACGGATGTAACTGGAAAATTGAAGGGTCACGACCCTTGGTTTTTACTGTATAAATATTTCAAAAATCAGAGAGCTAGAGTGGGGGTTAGAGGACGAAGAGTCAGATTTTTTCTGAGGGGGAATGTAAACAATGAAAAATCTTTCTGGAAACAGAGCAATAAAGATTAATTTTTTTAACTGGTGAAAACCTTCTTGTTTCAGTTGTTGAGTTGCAATACCTTTTATTCTTTTATCTGGTTTTCTCCAAATTAAGATCCTATAGTTATTTAAATCATTATATCAAGTATAATCTTTGATTTATCAGGATGAATTCCCATTTTGTGTGATTTTATTTGTTGGTGTTTGTAAGTCAGAATTAAATCCCTTCAAGTAAGTCACTGTAATTTTAGGATTTATTTTGGGTGGTTAAAGAAGAACTAGGACAAGAAACTTTCCAGCACCATTAATGGAAGACATAAATAAATGAAGTTGTGTGCCAGTCATTAGATTTCATTTTCAGAGTGCCTAACAACTAGAATTAGATCAGAGAAAGAAAACACAATATCATTTTCTGTTTATGACTCTATTGCCCATGTGAATAGAAGGCATTGATTTGCCTCAACCCAGAGATTGAATTTTATATCAAACAATTCATTCAAAAACCTTTCATTTGTGTATTAGGAGTAGGAGTAGTTGTTGAGATTTTCACCTATCCACTACCTTTTCCATTGTGGGTAGATTGTTGCATCAGGAGACACATTTCAATCTGCATCATTGATTAGGTTCACCCGCCTTGGTCTAGCAGAACCTAAAGAGAAGAAGGCACAATTGCATAAATTGGCCTTGTACGTTGGCCAAGAGTGTAGTAAGAGCTTGGAAAACTCTTTTGGTTGAAACCTGCATTTTTTAGTACCAACATAACTCATTGTTCTTATTATCATCATTGAGTTTTTTTTATGTTGAAAATTTGGTACTGTAATGATGGATTTCTACAAGATAGATTTGTTAGTGTCTAATGCCTGCAATATTGAATCAAATCCAAACAAACAATGAAATGCATAGGATAAAAATGAGAAAAAGAAAGGAAACTGGAACAATCTCACCTATTCTTCTCTCCTCCATGGTTGATTTCCATTGCACCTCCTTAGCTTGTTGTGATGAAGAATGTGCCCTCAGAATTGATGAGCAAATTCTATATGTCAAGTCCTAAACAATACTTTGAAAGATTTGTATAAACTAAATGCAAATAGATATTAGATCTAGAATGTAAATAGTTAAGATGATAACAAGGATACAAGAAGATAATAAATAAGAGATTGCAATATTAAGAGATGATAATAAGAGATGTCGAAAATGAGAACAAGATTGTCATTTTATAGAAAATGCAATCTTGAACGGACGGATGAGATGAGAGATTGGGAAAATGCCCTAGAATCAAAGGTCAAGATTCAAAAATGGCAACTCTCAATTAGGGTTATGGTAAAATTCCCAAATGTGTGGACAAGATTTAATCTAGGAAATTAAATCAATGATGGAGAATAAATGTGACATTGAGACAAAATTAGTAAAAATCAAGAGATAAGAAGACGAGATTTTAGAAAATCAGTAATTTTAGTAATTACTTGATTTGTAGAAGAATATTTCCATTTTGAATTAAACTTAATTCAAAATATGGATTTTGGGAGATAATAAGTAATTAACTTAAAATTAATTACTAAAAGAAGAATCAATTAACTATGTGAAGTCATTTTTAAATAAATTATTTTATTTAAAAAGACGGAAATGTCACATAAAGCAATTAAATAATTAGGAATAATTATTTAATTTAGAAGAGGTATTTAATTAAATAAATTAATGAATCTATTTAATTAAGAGAGGATTTAGGAATTAGTGACATATTAAATAAATATATTAAAATATACTTATATAATGATCATGAGGACATTAATGATAAAGATTAATTAAATAAATAAGACTTTATTTAATTATGAGACGACTTGGATAATTAGTGACATATTAAATAAATAAGATTTATTTATTTAATAATCATGAAGAATAGAAAAACATGAATTAATTAAATAATTATGAATTATTTAATTAAAAACTGAAGGTGAGTTAGAAACATAATTAAAATATCATAATTATGTTAGGACGAAAGTGGTAAAATAGTGCTTGTGGGCCTTGGTCATTTTTATGTGTCTACATTTTTGCAAGTTCTCGTACGGCTTCATTTTTCTTTTGTAGGTACAAGAGTACAGAATGACGCAACTGATAGCCGTCGCGATGCAAATGCTTTGTTGCACAGCATTTGCTTTCACGAGCGACACATTCGACCTGTCGCACCATATTTGAGCTCGCAAGTGACGTATTTGACCTGTCACAACGCATTTGATCTCTTGAGTGATGCAATCAACCTGTTGCACCGCATTTGACATCATGCGATGCAAAAGACTGGTAACTTTTTCTTTCGATTTCAGTTATTTTCTTTTTTTTGTTTCTAGGTTAGAGATTTCTTGTGTTACTAATTTTTTTATGAAAGCATGTGTTCAGCTGGATATAATTAATTTGCTTTGTTATTTCTTTCAAACAAATTGCATTTTACATGCATTGG
Source organism: Sequoiadendron giganteum (assembly GCA_007115665.2). Taxonomy (NCBI): domain Eukaryota; kingdom Viridiplantae; phylum Streptophyta; class Pinopsida; order Cupressales; family Cupressaceae; genus Sequoiadendron; species Sequoiadendron giganteum. The sequence goes on from CM021105.1 coordinate 644,638,314, forward strand.
TTAAAAAGAACAGACATGCAAATGCATATTGGTTAAAAAGAACAACAAACTTTGTTTTTCATTGGGTTTAAAATTAACTCTTAGATAGAAAATACTACAAACGGTTCAAATTAACCTCTTTGCTTGGAAAACACTACAAATCGATAAAATTAACCTTGTGCATTCTTTGTTTGTACACATTTTATTTATGGTTTAAAAAGAACACCATGCAAGTGTGATCTGAAATATTCATGTGCTCTCTCTTTGTTTTTAAACAAAGATCGATTGAACTATGAATATTTTGGTTCGCTTTTGTTAAGCTTTAGAAAATCGGGCCTACTTTGGTGGGAAAAAGTACTCGCCCCAAAGTGACTCAAACTGACAATGAAGCTCTTTAGCTGAGCTACTCTTGACCGGTATATAAATGTAAATCCTAAGGGAAAGCCTAGGATTACAAGTGCAGATATGTCATACGGACCAAGTAGTACTCCCCAAAACCCTGTTGAGATTAACCTCTTTAGGCTGGAGTGCCTCCTTAATGGAGCTTAATCTTGGCCCCATGTATGAGCACTCAAATAGGTGTCTGAATTAAAACCCTTTGTTTTAGAAAGCCAAAAACCTTTTATTCTTTGGTGCAGCAACGGTCGTTGCCAAGGCACCCGCACCTGCATAGTTCTTAGTAGAAATGATCAATCTACCATGGGAGTTTCATGGAGGTTGGAAGCTTGGTTGTCCTGAGAAGTGAGTGCACTGTAAGGGGGAGCCCGTGGGGAAAAGCTTCTGAATTCATTTGCTAAGGATATGCAATTAGTGGGATCCAAAAGAATACTATCTTTGCAGTCCTAGGATTTTTTTTGTCAATGTCTTCAATGTGGCTGATTTTCATCTTTCCAACACTAAGTGTTTGCCAAACTGTTTTCAAAAAACTTCAACAAACTGAACATCAAACTTGCTAAAATCTGAGATAAAACTAGTAGAATTTGCAAAAACTTTTTTTCCAAAAATTGATTTTTGCGACGCAAACGCTCTGTCAAACCGCATTCGCTATATTTTGAGCCGCAATCGCTCTGCTAAGTCACATTTGAAACATCTTGAGCCACAAATGATCTGATGAGCTACATTTGAAGAATAGTGCATCACATTCGCTATTCGAAGCCACATTTTCCAGTATCAAACCGCATTCACCATTTTAAGTCGCATTTTCCAATCCCAGAACAACATTCACCATTATGAGCCGCATATGCTCTGTTGTGCCGCATTCGCTATGACGCATTTGCAAAAACTTCACAACCATCTTCCCACTATCAAAATTGAAGTCCACAACTTATCTTTTCCAGAATTCCATCAAGTCTTTCTTTACTATCACTATTTAAACCATACACTGATTTGCTCAACTTCCCTCAACATTTCATTATAGATGACATTTTTAGGATCACAATAGGATTTCATTTCCATTTCATTAGTTGCATTGTTAACTCTACCATATCCTTACAAACTTACTTTTTTAGATTTTAGGAGTAGACTCTTACCATCCATTGTCAAAACTTTGCATTCAATAGTAGGTTATCATTAGACCCAGTTGTCATTTAGTCAAATATTTTGTCAATTATTTCCCACTCAATAGTCTAGTGTGGAAACTTCACTTTTTCCTCTTTTTAGTCCTTTTATGGTCCATTAGTATTCCAAACTTGAATCATTGCAAAAACTTTGTTTGCTCAAGTTGTAATCTCCTTAGATTTCTCAATAGTGAGTGCATCTTAGGCTCCCTTTAGTTGCATACCATTTAGCATCTCCATTTTAGTGTCACACCATTTGCATTCACAAATCTTTAGCCTCATTTTGGTTTCATTAGAATTTCATAACATTCCTAAAATTCCAAAAAATCCAAAAACATAGTGTCATATTTAGATCACTCTCCCCCATCATGCGAAAGTTGAGCAAAACTTTTATGGTTGAAACTAGATTATAAAAAAAGAAAAGACTCATGGATTCCTTTGGACAAGACACCAACTTTCTTGGTTTCACAACTAGCATGGATTCTTTCCCTAATGACACGAACAATCCTTCTTATAACATGGGAAATTCCAATATCAATCCTTTTATTGAGATGAACATCCCACCCTCTCCACAAGATCTTTTTGAACAATTTATCTGCAGAGACTCAATTGGGGAAGTCTTTGAAGAAGACATATTAGTTGCAGCCCAACACCCAGAAGTTGTTGCTTTTGTGGAAGAAGTAGTCTTAAATGAATCTTCTAGATTCCTAGCTATACTCCTTGACCAAGGGGCTAAGTTACCAAATGGATTTGATCTTAACACTCTTAGAGCAACATCTCCCAATCCCCCATCACAAAATCCTTCCATGGGAGCCTCTTCACAAAATATCATCAACACCATCAATGCTACCTCCCTTGGTCATACTACCACCACAACCAACACAACATCTATTGGGGGATCATCTACCCAAACTAACACCACATCACAATCCATCCCCCAACAAACATCAACCATCCCTTCACAAACAATGGGTGCAACCACCTCAAACCTCTTTGGAACTTCATCTAGTTCCACGAGTACATCAGCAAACCTATTATTAGGTTCTTCAAATGCTATGCAAACCAACTCATCCAGCCCTTTTGGGAGAAATAAATAAGAGTTGTCATTCAAGGCACCCAACCTAATTCCTCACAGGTTAATACCAACATTCTTGTGGGCCAAAACACCAAAATTCCTCATGGCCACAATTTCTTATTTGGGCAAGGCAATCAAGGCGCTCAATCCTTCACTCCATTTGGGCATCAATAAGCTCAAAATCAACAAGGCCCCCAAATTCAATCTAACATGGCAGGATCTCATATCCTCACTTATGCCTCTCAAATCCATACACAGCAGCACATCTCTCATCAAAACACTCATTTCCAACAACTGCACAATCAAAAAACTCATTTTGCTCACCGAAAACCAATTCCAAATCAACACATCTCTTCACAACAGGTGGGCACTCAAGCCATCCCTATCACCAACATGTGTGATGCTACCAACAACCCAATTGTGAAAGCACTCACACTCCAACTCACTACTCTTCAAACGCAAGTGGATACCTTGCAGCAATCCAACAAAAAGTCTTACATGTCACATGACTTGTGTCCATATCCATTCAACACAACTTTGTATATGCCACCCTTTCCTCATGCATATGTGGTACCTCATTTTCCTAAATACAAAGGAAAAATTAACCCTATTGAACACATAAGAGAATTCACCACTAGTTGTATGGACATTGCATATGAGCAAACTTATCTCATGAGACTTTTTTCTAGAAGTCTCGCAGGTCATGCACTGGAATGGTTCTCACTATTGCCTAAAGGAATCAAAACATGGGATGAATTGGCAAACAAGTTTGTTGAAAACTATGCCTATAACATTGACATGGATATCGACATTGCCTCCTTATGTAGACTTACCCAAGAGGATGCAGGAGACACTTTTATCCCATTTTTTCAAAGATGGAGAACCTTAGCAAGCAGATGTCTGATAGAAATACCTAAAAAAGGAGAAAGTAACCATGTTTGTACAAACTCTCCTAGGACCACTAAGGTATGGCTTACAATTCCATTGTTGCACCACATTTGTTGACCTTGTTGAAAAGGGTGTTCAAATTGAGAAATCCTTGATCGCCAAAGGTGAATTAAAATATGGTGGCAAAAATATCAATACCACCACAAATAATAACCCAAGTAGCTCCAATGACAAAACTAAATACTGGGTTAAGAACAAACATATCACCAATGACGGTGTGGTCGATGCAAAAACCGTCAATGCAACAGGTCATGTACTCACCATCAAAGGAGTGCAATATCAAAATGCACCTATAAATACACGACACCAACTACTAATTTTATTCAAAGAAATCATGCTCAAGCTAATCAAAGGTAGCTATGTCAACCTCGACAATTCCAAAAATGCCCATACACCCCTTTGGGTGAATCTATTGAAATTGTCTTGAAGAAACTTCTTCAAAACGGTGTCATAACACTGGAAGAACCTAAATGGTATGACCATGGTCAGTTCAAGCCATCATGGTGGGATGACATCGCATTTTGTGATTACCACCGTGCCAAAGGGCACAAAACCTCCTCTTGTCGTCAGTTGCAAAATCTAGTACAAGACCTTATTGAGAACCACACCATTGAGTTAGGAAGTCAATCATTTACGTCTAATGCATAGCATACTATTCACAAGAATCCACTGTTCGATCATGGTAAACCTTCCTCATCTAGCATGAAGAATAACAATAATCAAGCCAATCACGTCTGTCATGCCTACAATAACGTTCGTCCTACTTACAATTATCCTGACAGTACCATTATTAACAATCTTTGTGTTGTTGATGAAGATAAGTGTGTTAATACCATTACCATTAAAAAGGCCCCATAATGCAATTTCACTATGTGTAAAAGAAAGGTCACTATCCTAGGTCCTTCTACATGTCATCCTAATATCACCATACCTGGTCTGTCTGCCATACAATCAAACCCTAAACTAGAGTTCAACCTTATTGAGCAATTGAATAAAACACCCACTCAAATATCCATTCTTGAATTGCTTCGTATCTCACCTACACATAAGGCCATCTTGAATAAAGTTCTGCAAGAGTCGTCTATCCCAACCAACATTGATGTCAACCACTTTGATACTATGGTCGGATATCTTAATTCGCCTCATCAAATCACCTTTTCGGATAGTGACTATTCCTCGTCCAAACCATCTCATAATAATGCCCTTCACATCGAGGTTTTTATCCACAAACATAAGGTTAGACGAGTCTTAGTAGATGGTGGAGTAGGATTGAACATTTGCTCTTTAAAATTGGTTAAAGCTCTTGGCTTCTTTGATGCATGTGTAGATGCTACTAAGAGAATTGTCATCAAGGCATACGATGATGAAGAACGCGGTTCTAAAGGTGTCATTACAATTCCACTCTGGGTGGGACTAGTTATCATAGATACAACATGCCAAGTACTGGATCGTGACATACATTATAATACCTTACTTGGTCGCCCCTGGATTCATGCTCTAAGGGCCATTCCATCCACATACCACCAATGCCTGAAATTCCATTTTGATGGTATTGAAATCACTATCCTAGAAGATTTTGATCCATTTCAATACTGTACCAATATGTGAGCCACTGTTGAGCACCAGGTACCCATCAATCAAGAAGCCTCAGCTTCCACCTCGTCCAAATATATTGACCCATCTGCACTCACCAAACCATCCACTCCATCAACCTCTACCATACCACCTTCCTCGGCCTCCATACCAAGTAAAGACTTTCAGATCCAGGACCTCGATTGTGGAGAATTTAAATTGAATACGGCTTACTGTATCACCACCATACCTAAGCCACCTAAATTCTATGGTAGACTGTGTTTCACAGTCAAGCCCAAAACAAATTTCAAGGTTCCATCAAAAAGTGTTTTCACACTATGGGGCGATATGGGTAATGAAGTCATCATCGACATAGCTAACTGGATCTATAAAGACTCAGAAGAGTTACCTCCACTACCAATGCATCTCTATGGAAAAGGCTATGATATATGCAAGGCACTAGGTTTTGATGGCACAAGTGGTCTTGGAAAGGCCAACAATGGAAGGAGGGAACCTGTTATCATAAATTCAAGACCAAGGTACATAGGGTTAGGGTTTAACCAACTCAGAAGTCATGATCGACATACCTATGAACTTTCAAGTGAGGCAGAAAGTGTCGAGACACGCGAAGAATCCCTTACCGAAACTGACTCTAATGAATGGGAATGGGGATCTGAGAAAACCCTAAGTGACTATGACATTGACGAACTATTCCTGGACCCTGGTCAACTCCCCTTCGAAGATTTTTTTTCACAAAAGTACAACATTGACCCTATTGACCGACATTCCAAAAATAAGGAATGGGTAAGCATTCCTTAGGATCCAGAAGAACATAAGGTGTCATCAGCAACACCTGAATCATCCCACCCCGTTCCCAAGACCACCCAAGAACCTAATGGGTCTGAACCTACTATGAATGCTTCTGAAATGCCAGCCACTAGTCATGATGCTGATAATTTTGCTCCCTATTATGACTTTGAATTCGACTCATCTAACTCTGAGTTTTGTCCATCCATTGCATCTAACACGGAAGTTGAAATTGACAACTTTTCCTTCACACTTGAGGCTTCAATTTGCAAACTTTTCGCATCTTCCCCATCCTTTACCAACACTGACAATGGGATTCCCCTTGTTTACCCACAACTGATTGACTGGGACCAACAAGAACCACCAGTGATCGACATCTTTCATAATGATGAGGCAATTATAGAATTCATGAGGCTCCAAGAAGGAATTCCATGGGGTGATCACAAAACAAGATTTTCCATTGATCTAGATTGTGCAGCTTACTTCAGGGGGACTGTGCAATTCTCCAGTCGCAAAAATATAAAGAATAAAACAAAAAAATAAATGTCTTTAGGTGAAAACCATAGGGCACCTTCCGACAGCAAAATAGTAAAAACAAAGGACGTATCCAAAGGTGAAAACCTCTCTGAGGTACCTAAGGATGGAGGATTGGACTTTCTTCCCATCACATAGGAAAAATTAGCTATGCTTATCGAAGACACAATAGAAGTTAACATAGCCACACCAGAGAATCCCTAAATGATTCTCTTGACCGCATCATTTTCAAAGGAAGAAAAAACCCGAATTTAAACAATTCTACATAGATAGGAAAGTTAACTTTGCATGGTCATATGCTGACATGCCAAGCCTTGATCCAGAATTGGTTTTACATCATCTTCCTCTAATCCCAAGAATCGAGCCAGACAAACAAAATTTTCACAAAATACATCCACAGATTGCACTACTTGTAAAATTTGAACTAAAGAAGTCATTGGATGTTGGGTTCATAAGGTCAATAGATTATGCTGATTCGATATCCAACATTGTCCCTGTCACAAATCCAAACGGACAAATCCGTATTTGCATGGATTTCAAAGATTTGAATAAGGCTTGCCAAAAGGATGATTTCCCCTTACCAAATATAGACATGATTGTTGATCTCACAGTAGGGTATGAGATGATATCCCTCATGGATGGTTTCTCAAGATACAACCAAATCCAAATTGCAACAAAGGATTGGCACAAAATGGCGTTCACCTGTCCATGGGGAACATACTATTGGAATGTCATGCCTTTTGGCTTAAATAATGTTGGGGCCACATACCAAAGAGCTATGACAACAATCTTTCATGACATGTTGCATATCCTAATGGAAGATTATGTGGATGACCTATTGGAAAAATCTTTAACACGGAAAGATCATCTCAAAGTCCTAGACAAAATATTTAGACGGCTCGAAGATTACAAGGTTCGTTTGAACCCAAAAAAATGTGTCTTTGGAGTCCCTTAAGGCAATCTTTTGGGATACATAGTTTCACGATGAGGTGTTGAGGTTGATCCCACAAAATTGAAAACAATTCTAGATATGCCTCCACCAAAAGGAATCAACAAGTTGCAAAAACTTCAGGGTAGATTGCAGTCCATCTGTCATTTCATCATGCAATTAGAAGACAAGTGTCAAGCATTTCAATATCTGTTACGCAAAATTATTCCCTTTGTATGGACGGATAAATGCCACACAACCTTCGAACAAATTAAAGAATATCTATTGACACCACTAGTCCTGATGTCGCCCATTGAAGGCAAGCCATTGATCCTATATGGCTCCACAGCTACAAATACACTAGGGGCATTATTAGCACAAAATGACAATGAGGAAAAAGAAAGATTCATATACTACATCAGTCGCACACTAATAGGGTATGAGTTGAACTATACAACTATTGAATGTGCATGCCTTGCAGTTGTCTTTGCGGTGCAGAAACTAAGACATTACGTGTTGATTCACCAAACACACCTGGTAGCTAAGATTGATCCACTAAATTATCTTCAAAGTCGGGCGGCATTGACAGGTCGTTTGGTGAAGTGGGTCTAGATATTGAGCGAGTATGACATAAAATATGTTGAGCGCAAGGCAATAAAAGGTTAGGGAATAGAAGATCAAAGTACAGATGCACTAATCCAAGCCACTCATACACTGATAACGGATTTTCCTGATGAGTCTTTCATGCAAAACCTACATTACCATGGAAGCTATATTTCGACGGGTCCCACATTGGTCATGGCTCAGGAGCTGGCATCTTGTTCATCAAACCACAAGGGGATTCAATTCCTAAGTCATTTCAGATCGCCTTCCCTTGTACCAATAACATTGTAGAATATGAAGCACTGGTCATAGGACTCAAGATCATAATTAAATAGAAAATTCAGACATTTCTTGTATTCGGGGATTCTCAGTTAGTCATCAACCAAGTGAATGATGATTATGAAACAAAAGATGAAAATTTTCTTCCTTACAACTGAATGGTGGATAGCTTCTTGACCTATTTCAAATTGATTTCCTTTGAAAAAATCCCCAGGACACAGAATAAGGTAGTTGATGCAATGGCTACTATTGGATTTCTATTGGACATCCCCAAAAATGTGTCACAATTTGAGTTCTTAGTGGAACAGTTGTTGATGCCTTTATATGATATCCTAGAGTCATAAATGGTTTGTGAGATTGTTGTTCCCAGCTCACCTTGGTACCAAGACATCTATGATTATCTTAAGTCCCAAACCCTACCACCCAACCTTTCCAACAACCAAAGAAAGTCCTTTATTCAAAAATTCACCCGACACACCATTTTCAGTGACACCTTATACCATTGTGGCTTTGATAACACCCTTCTTCATTTTCTCGACACTGATGAAGCCTAAACAATTTTATGATAAGGACACGAGGTTATATGCGGATCTCATTTTAGCGGTCCAACGTTAGCTTGAAAAGTCACCAGACTAGGATAGTATTGGCTGACATTAGAAAAAGATGCTCTTCAGTTTCTCAGAACATGTCGGAAATGCAAGGTATATAGTGACCTATTTCATGCACCTGCACAGGAGCTAAGACTAATCACTTCTCCATGGCCTTTCGCACAATGGGGACTCAACCTCATGGGTAAGATCCATCCTTCCTCCTCTAATGGCCATAAATTCATAATCACTGCCACTAAGTACTTTACTAAGTGGATTGAAGTCATCCCTCTCACTTACATCACCGGTAAGCAAATATCAAATTTTATCCTAAATTACATAATCTATCGGTATGGTGTTCCGCAGTCCATCATCACAGATAACGGGATTCCATTCAAAAATTAGGATGTTCATGAACTCTGTGAGCGATTCCACATCCAACATCATTTCTCCACCCCATATTACCCACAAGCTAATGGCCAAGATGACGCGTCAAATAAAATAATTCTTTGCATTCTTAAGAAGACCGTCAATGATGCTAACCAAGATTGGCACCTGCAACTTAATCCTTCTTTATGGGCCTATCGTACCAGCATTCATACCCCCACTAGAGCCACTCCATTTTCCCTAGTTTACGGATCTGAGGCCATATTGCCCATCGAGGTCAAAATTCCTTCTCTTCGAGTCTCCTTGAAAGGAATGATTGATGATGAAGAGTACAGACAGTCTCGCCTGCATGAACTAGAAATGTTACAAGAAAGATGACAAAATGCCTTAAATCACTTGCAGGAATATCAAAATCATCTTTGTTGAAGCTATAACAAAAGGGTAATGATGAGAAAATTTGAAATCGGTGACTTAGTCCTAATGCAGAACCCAAGAAATCAAGTGGACCATGAAAAGCCTGGAAATTTTGAGGCTAATTGGCTTGGTCCTTATATTATTACTATCACATTCGATTTTGGAGCTTATCAATTGGCCACACCTGATGGAGAAAAGTTGACGGAACCCATGAGCAACTTACATCTGAGAGATTTCTACACATAGCATCAGAGAGTTGGGCTAAAAATCTAAAAATAAAATAACAAAAAATGGAAAATAAAGAAAAAATCATCCCTTGATGAAAACCTGGCAAACAGGCGTCTTGGTGACACCAAAAAAAAATTAAACAAAGGCAAAAATAGTAAAAAGAAATGAAATCGTCCAATAGTGAAAACCTGGAAAATAGGCGCTTTGGATAAGTATTATATCTACTAAAATTGCACCTTAGCTAAGATGCATGACAAATCATGTTAAGTTGCAACACTTAGCTTTTTAGACAGAACATGGGATCTTTTCCAGGTTGTGGGTCGCCAAGATCTAGAAAAGAACCTCCACAGAAGGTCAGCTTCCTAGTTGGTTATCACCTACTTTACTGAATTTTGAGGGGAAAAGGGAGAAAGATTGCATAAAATGAAAACTACCTCCTAAGGTGATACACCAGAATATGACTTAGACTTTGGAAAAATCAGATTTCATACACTTGTACATTATGACTGGAAGAACAACTTGCACAACCTATTTCTATGTGCCTTGCATAAGTGTTTTATAAAAAGGCCTTATTGCTTGAGCTCTTAGGAGGAGAAGACCTCATAGCTAACAACAACCTGCAATCTTGACATAGATTATAACCGCAAACATCACACTTCTCTGCAAAAAGGTACTAAAGCCATGAGACAGAGTTAAGGGAAACAAAAATACTATCTCACAATAACTTAATCAATCAAGTGAAAATACACAATATTGCAGTAACAAGAAAACAAAATACTCCATTCATGATGCCCAAGGTATGTACTATATTCCATGTCTAAATGACTTACAAAACTCAACAAAATTCTGCCAAAGGACCTAAAAATCACTAAGTGCAGAAAAATGCCAATCCAGAACTGATTCAAGAAAGAGTTACAAAAGTGAATATATCCATCTCCCAATAAAAACCACTAAAATAGGATCTAGAAGCTCTTGAACTCGTATGCCTCCATAAAGCCCAGAATCTAGTAACTAAATCCTCTCCAAAAGAGCTCACAATGGTTGAAAAAGTCATGCAAGACTTAATCAAACCATAAACACCTCTAAAAATGCTCTAAATGGAAACCAAAAGTCTATATTCTCTCAACAAAGTGATGAGTCACTACTAAATCTCCTCCCAATGTTTGTAACTACCTCATCAAGACTCCAATATTCTCTCAAAAGTAAATCCTTCCTAAAGGAAGAACTCCTTGAATAAGTCTTCATAAGAGAAGTATGTATCATACTTTTTGCATAGGATTAAATATATGATTTTAATGATTTATAAAAATATCATGTAAATCATGTATTTTACATTTTTTCCCCCTCCAATGCAAAAAGTAAAAGGAAAAACAATCTTTTCATTTTACTTTCTTCAATTTCTAAAGACTTCAATCTGCTTGCTTGAACCACGCCGCCATAGGGTTTTGCACAAAGATTTGAATACATTCATGGCATAATTTTAAGCCTCATAGGAACTTACTCAATATATTTGTGCATAATTTGAAGACAAATGTCAAGTAAAACATCTACATTCGTTGTTTTTCCCATTCCTGAAAGTAAAAGCTCGAAATTCAACACAAATGACTTATTTTTGTATATCCTATGAGCTCGGCCCCTGTGTATTCTTCATCATTATTCTATTGTGAATAATCATGCTTTACTTTGAATAAATTAAACATTCTCCCCTTCTCTTTTCTTTGTTTTCTGATGACCGACCTCCTCCATATTCACATTGGAGATTGAGTCCCTTAATGGCCATGGGTATATCTCCTTTCATAACCTATCGGGGGTAGACTCCTCCTACTACAATTCCATGTCCATTGTGGACTCCATAAAGGAAACATGATTGTTTTGGTAGCACTGCTCTTGGATCCTCTAGAAGTTCCTGATAAAAAGGGATTTGCACTTTTTTTCTCTTTTTGAGAGTTGTCTCTTGAGTCATCACTTTTCAGTGTATAAGTTTTGTGATTTGACACCAAGACATGACCACTCATGGCCATGACTTTTTCCGTTTTATTTGCAAATGATGAATATTTCACTCCTCCATATCGGACACCAGAAAACACCACCACTTACTTTTCCTATCTGTACTTTTTGAGTGCCACTGTTTTCTTATCACTTGGCCCTCTTACCATGACCTTTCAAAGTGGCTATCTTGTTTGATTCTAGTATGATTCTTTCTTCTTTTGTTCCAATCACTGGGCAATAGATTCCATTATCCCTCTTTGTAGTGCACAATATCTCCTCCTTTCCAGAATATTCCTGATGGCATGTTTTATTATTAAGTATACCCCAAATATTGTCAAGCCTATAGATGCAAAGAGTTGTACCACCTTGCCAATTTGCCAAGATTTGTAATGAGTTGGTCAATTCCTTATGGGGAAACATAAAATGGACCTTTGTAAGGCCTCTAGATTCGCATTGTCTTATTATCTTTCATAGCCTCACCAACAACTATCAAAAAGTAGTGCCTATGGAAGAACCTTTTCAACCCGCTTCAGAATAAGCAGCTTAAGGCCTTGCAAATAGTCTCGTGTTCCACGTACAAATGAGCAACCAAATTCTTCAAAACTTCACCTGCAACAGTCAATTCTAGGCCTGATGCACCAACAACTAACAACATATACATTGCCTATTCCATCCTCCAGCAAAATTTCTAAACACTGAACTCAAACTATTCTATTGTAATATGCTTGAAAGCATCATTAAATAGACCATTGACCAATTATCAAGTAGATGAGAATCAACAAAATCTACCATATACCATGGGACCTCTTTGCTTTTTGAAGGCATCACAACACAGTCTGGAATCCATGAACCAGAATCATTATGCTTTAATAAATGTTGTTCAATCATCTCCTCTGAAATAACACCTCAACTGCATCATAATACTTATTCAAATGAGGCCACATTTTGGCTTTACATTCATTTATCACTGTATACATTCACAGTCTAGATCATATATTTATGATAGTAAGTTGACTACCATTTCATTCCTTCTCTTGCCATGACTGTCACCAATTACACAGCCTGCCCCTTGATACCCTTTTGCAATGAAATGTTGAAATGTTTCCCATCCTTGGTATTATTATGGCACCCTTGAATGATCCTAATATTTATGCTCCCTTCATTGTTTCAAATGAGAAAATACTTGTCAGTGACACATTATAACTTCAATCCACTTTTCAAAGTTGTATTATAGATTTCAAACATGGTAATCTATATTAGATGCACTGTTTTTCACTTAAAAGTTGTGCACATGTAATGAGTTGGGCTCAACCCTCATGGGAGCCTCATTTTACCCCACTCATTTGATTTGACAAAAATTAAGACATGAGTATACCTGTAGCTGCACATGAAGCAAATAAATTAGGGGAAAATGCCTATGCTGCATTAATGATGACTTGTTGGTTTTCTAGAACAACTAAAATGTACATGCAACTCTCCTAATGTAGATTATGATCGGTATATACATGAATAGGGGTGAATTTGCATGTGATGAATGCAATCAACCATTGCTTAGAGCATTGCTCTAACCTATTTTCTCATCTCCTACATGGAATGGGAGTGACCGACAAGGAAGATTCGGGACAACCTACAGCATACCAGAACAAACCAATCATTCAGGCAATGACTAGTTACCCTCATCTTATGCTCTTTCATTTATTTATTATTCTTATTCATGTATATGCTTATTTTTTATTTGTATTGAACAAACAAAATTTAATCTCACGGCTTGTGTGAGATAATGAATATTTCACATTCAATAAGATTTATTTTCATCAAAAGATTGCAAAAAATCTTTTATGTTTCATTCATTCGTGTGAATAAAATAATTTTATTTTTCCTGAAATCTTGTAATGCTATGAAGTTGTTTCATTTGAATAATTGAATGTAGCATAGAAGGTTTTAACAAAAAATGTACCATTCATCCTGAAAGATAGATGGCTCTTCCTGATTGAGCCCCTGTGGGTGAAAATCCGGTAACAAGTACCATGGTGAAAACCTGGCAAACAGGCGCCATGCGTAATCGATCATTGCTTCACCATATAATGTTACTCTAATCGACCTTTATCCACTTTCCATAATCACAACAACCTAACACATTCATGACATTCATCCTAAGTCCTGTCAATTCTGGCCATGGTTAGCATTTGGTTGACATCACCCCTTGCATATCCTTGCCTTTTGCCTTGTGTCTGCCTATCTCCATATCATTGGGCTCAGGTAATCCCCAATTTGTCTGGGGGCAAGAACTTTATCGTGTAACTGCAGTGGGTGTCGCACATAATCCTACATCCTTAAAAAGTCCTGAAAAAATCCTTAAAATCTGAAAAAGTCCTGAAAAAATCTTTAAAATCTGAAAAAGTCTTGAAAAAATCCTAAAAATCTGATAAAGTCCTGAAAAAAGTCCTAAAAATTTGAAATTTTCCTGAGAAAATCCAAAAACATGAGTCAAATTCAATATTTTTTTGGTCAATTCAATCGGTCACGTCAATCAATCTTTTGTCCATGTCTAAACTACGTTGTCTCTGCGCATTTGCTACGTAGGCAAGATTCATCTTTGAATCCCTAAGACATTAGGTCAGTCTTTCTAGGTTTGTCCAAATAAAATCATGATTCAAACTTCTTTCCTTTGGACAACGTCATTGGTCATGTCAAACTATGAGGTCTTTAAGTGCACGACATAGGCAAGGTCATCAATCGATGAGCCCCCAAGGCCGCACTAGGTCAGTCCATTAGAGTTCATGGCACAACGTTTTCACACACATCAAGCTTTCTTCAAATCGGGAAAATATTCTGTCAATCTCGAACTATCAGTCTATCAACAATTTGTCTCATCAACACTTTCGGTCAATTAAGCATGCTAGCAATGTCATGTAATCAAATCCTATCAAGAAAATTTACCATAGAAAAATATTGGGTTCTTCTTCAGACGTGTCCTTCTGAAAAGAAACCCTCATCATTTCTTCATGCTTGTGGATGTGTCCTTCCTAAGCATTGTCATCATCATCTGGCATTTTGATGGATTCTCCTAACTCCGAGAATTGATCTCCTAGATATCAACGTCATTCAAGATGTGTCCTTCCTGAATTTGATATTGCTCGACATTTGGCAACACTTGACATTTAAACACTTGGCAAAATTTATCTATCTTTTTGATAATTATCATGATATTAGTTCCTTATGTCTTAGCAACCACGACATATCATGATGATTATCCTTGTCTTCTTGTAATCACTCTGCTATTAGTTTCTCAAGAATGTCCTGACTTCAGGATTTAGAGAAGGAAAGACATAGTACGATGATTTTTCCTATCTGTTTTTTACTATCATGTGGTTAGTTTCTCAAGGATGTCCTGACGTCAAGATTTAGAGAAGCAGCGACGTCTCATGATTGGTTTAGTTTTTCTGGCAGTTGGTCATGACAAAAGGACTAGGGGCAATTATGTTCCTTGTATGAATCATGATCATCTTTGTCTACGACTGTTGATCTACGTGACAGTTTGACCTTGCACACTATTGATCTACGTCATACCATAGTGTTTATCGGCCATCAAGACATTTTCGCCCAATGATGATTAAGAGCAATAACTATAATAGCAATATAGAAAATCTTTGAAGGATTTTTGGTTTCACACTAACAGGCATATCTTTCTCTGAACTAACATCTATCTTCGTCTTCTCTTCTCTCGTTCTCTGACGATATCCTGTGACGCCAATAATCGGTATCCCCAACGTGAGTCTGACTAACTGAACCCACATACAGATAGACATATGGCATCCCATCACCCAACTGTTGTATTTGTACTAGTGGCCAAAAAACGGGAATGCGCTCCCATTCCCAAATCATGAGGAGAGTAGTCCCGCAACTGATACCCTGGCCCTGATGATAGACGACCTCATGCAGCTGATGATATAGCATGGCCAAAAAAAAAGGCCCCCAAGCAAAAACAATCCTCTGTCCTCACATAGGAACTAATACATCCCCCCATCCAATAGGAAATCCATGACCACAGTGATCTGGAATCAATAATCGAGCAATCGGGGTCATAAGCATAGCATCCCACTTGGGAAACTGGCCGGCCACAACATCCCAACCAATCTTGTAACCGTTAATGCCTAGGTCGGCACCACTGGCATCCTCGTACATCTCTGATAGGGCTTGTCACCCTCGGTGCAGATCATATACAACTCTCTCTCCACTGATCGATATGTGAAGAATGTGGTACACATCCTCTAAGGTGACCGTAGCCTCTCATGTAGGCAGATGAAAAGAGAAAGTCTTTGAGTGCCACCTCTCGCAAAGAGTTGTCAACAAACCCCTATTTTCTTGAATAATGGGCATGTATGTGATGTAGTATAAACCTAGTGTCATCAGGCACTGTCTCTCCCTGTCGCTCAAATAGTCTCTAAAGGCGTCTGTCATCGGCCTGAACTCTCGCGTATAAATTGGCACAAGTCGTCTCTCCATAGGCACAGACAAGAGTTAGCACACATGGGACAACATTGTTGACAGATTATTACTATTATGAAGTCAAAGGTGCATCTAAAACTAATATCTGCACAAATTCAACACTGGTCAACGTTGATCAATTGCGATTGCATCGTGTTGACTACAAATGCATCACAATTCGTCACTTATAGCTCTGCACATGGTAGTTACATCGCAATCTATCAAATGTGTCGCCCTATCTAGCAATTGTGCAGCCTAACAACTATTGCATCGTTCGATATGGCAATTGTGTCGCAATTTCTCAATTGCGTTGTTTGGCCTAACAATTGCATTGCAACATTGCAAGTGCATCGCGGAATGCCTCACTTGCGTTGCAATTTGACGATTGTGTCGTTTCCCCTAGCAAATGCGAACTTTGACAAAAAACCTAACTACCCAACACACTTGCGTCACGACGCAAACAAATGCATTGAATGCGAAGGCATTTACGGCTTACGCGACAGCATTTGCGTCACAACGCATTCGATTAACCCCCTGCAAACCCTCATAAATGCATAAAATTTAAAAATTTACAAGTGGGATAAGGTACTTACCGGTGCCTCTGCACCCTCGGGTTGTTGGAAATTTCACACACAATAGCCACGATGGTCTGTCACTGGAATCACCATCGTCTCTTCGAGCTCTGATATCTGAAAATTCTATATAACAAATGAGAAAATGACACTTGGTTTTGCTTTTCCAACCTATTTATAGGCTGAAAATTAGGGTTTTGACCTAGTGGGTTTGTATTGGAGACTCATTTGACAGCCTTTGACTGACATTTTCGTTGACTCAACGTCCTCTATTTTCAAAACCAATCGCGTCGTTGTTTTTCTATTCATTAATTTGATTAATCGGGACACTTTCCAAATTTTTATGACCCCGAGTCAAAATTCAAAAAAAATCCCGAAGGGGCATAGGCACTCCGTACCTTCACTAGGGCATATTCTGGACTTGTTTTCTTTGCCATAACATGATAAACTGCATTATGACAAACAGGGGCGAATGTAGACACATAAAAATGACCAAGTCCTGCAAGCACTATTTTACCACTTTCGTCCTAACATAATTATGACATTTTAATTATGTTTCTAACCCACCTTCAACTATTAATTAAACAATTCATAATTATTTAATTAATTCATGTTTTTCTATTCTTCATGATTGTTAAATAAATAAATCTTATTTATTTATTTATTTAATATGTCACTAATTATCCAAGTCATCTCATAATTAAATAAAGTCTCGTTTATTTAATTAATCTTTATCATTAATGTCCTCCTGATTATTAAATAAGTATATTTTAATAAATTTATTTAATATGTCACTAATTCATAAATCCTCTTTTAATTAAATAGATTCATTAATTTATTTAATTAACTAACTACCTCTTCTAAATTAAATAATTATTTAATTGCTTTATGTGACATTTCCCTTTTTTTAAATAAAACAATTTATTTAAAAATGACTCCACATAGTTAACTGATTCTTATTTTAGTAATTAATTTTAAATTAATTACTTATTATCTCACAAAATCCATATTTTGAATTAAGTTTAATTCAAAATGGAAATATTCTTCTACAAATCAAGTAATTACTAAAATTACTAATTTTTTAAAATCCCATCTTCTTATCTCTTGATTTTTACTAATTTCGTCTCAATGTCATGTTTATTCTCCATCATTGATTTAATTTCCTAAATTAAATCTTGTCCACACATTTGGGAATTTTACCCTAACCCTAATTGAGAGTTTCCATTTTTGAATCTTGACCTTTGATTCTAGGGCATTTTCCCAATCTCTCATCTCATTTGTCCGTTCAAGATTGAATTTTCTATAAAATGACAATCTTGTTCTCATTTTCGACATCTCTTAATATTGCAACCTCTTATTTATTATCTTCTTGTATCCTTGTTATCATCTTAACTATTTACATTCTAGATCTAATATCTATTTGCATTTAGTTTATACAAATCCTTCAAAGTATTGTTTAGGACTTGACATATAGAATTTTCTCATCAAATCTGAGGGAACATTCTTCATCACAACAAGCTAAGGAGGTGCAATGGAAATCAACCATGGAGGAGAGAAGAATGGGTGAGCCTGTTCTAGTTTCCTTTCTTTTTCTCATTTTTATCCTATGCAGTTCATTGTTTGTTTGGATTTGATTCAATATTGCAGGCATTAGACACTAACAAATCTATCTTGCATTTGTAGCTCATGTACCACGACAATTTGCATAGTAGTAATGATTGACTCACAAACAACAGACAAAGAAAAATATCATTCTTGATTATAGTCCCTCTAGTTTGTAAAATCGTCGAGATACTCCCGAGAAATGATAACAACAATCAAAATGTACCAATTGAACATTTGTGCTTAAAGTAATCCAACCATGATTTAGAGGATGATCCATCAGTGATGATTGATTTAATTTGATCTTGATGTTTGATTTTATTTGCATGATTGATTGGTTGATTTTTAACTTTTGATATTTATCGTGATTGTTGTTTTTGCCAAGGTTGTGTTTATTGTTTGCTTGCCTGTCGATTTAAGATCAACGGTGATTTTCTCCCAGTGAGATCAAGATTTTTCCCCCAGTAAGAACAAACCAAATTTTAGTATGGATATGTACAATGACAACCAAGCCAAGGTGAGACACAACCACAACAGTTGGATATGAATATGAAGCTTGTTGTATGATAGACATGAATGTGCAGTGATGGCAAAAATGGACGGTCAACACACGCTTGAATAGATAGAGAAGTCAACCTACCACAAATAGTGCTTGTTTACCAGGTTTTCACCATTTTTTTTTATTGCACTTTTTCAAATTTTATAAAAAAAATTGTTGTTACCAAGAAGCCTGTTTGCCAGGTTTTCACCAAGGTAACGATTTTTTTGATTTTTCACTTTTTTTTGTATTTTTCTCTTTTTTTGATCTATTTTATTTTCATGTTATCACAAAGACGCCTGTCTACTAGGTTTTCATCAGGTCAACCATTTTTTTCGGGACTTTTTCTGCTTTTTAGAAGAAGAAAATTAAGACTTTTTCCTGCTTTTTAGAATTTTTTTAGGACTTTTAAACATGTGCTAGATGCATCATGTATAGAATTTCTTCAAATGAAGGTTTTTCATTGGTTCTTCAAACAGATCCCCTTCTGGCATAGACAGATGATATTCCCCCGATCCAAAGACTGAAACAACAACAAAAGGACCTAGCCAATTAGGCTCAAATTTTACTTTCCTTTCTCGGTCTTGTTGATTACGGGGATTTTCTTTCAATAATAGATCACCTACTTGAAATTCCCTAGGTTTGACTTTGTGAATGTAGCTTCGGGACATTCTCTATTGATATGCTTTCAGGTGATCTACTGCCAGCTGACAACGTTCATCTAATAACTCTAGCTCTTGTAGTCTAGCCACACGGTAATCTTCATTTGAAATGAGACCTTTCAAGGACACTCGGAGTGATGGTATCTTGACCTCAATGGGAAATACTACTTTAGATCCATAGACAAGTGCATATGGTGTGGCTCCTATGGGTGTTCGGATGCTTGTACGATATGCCCACAAAGCAGGGTTTAGTTGAACATGCCAGTCATGTCCAACATTGTTGATGGTTTTCTTTAAGATTTTTAGGATAGTTTTGTTTGAGGCCTCTGCTTGGCCATTCCCTTGAGGGTAATAGGGTGTAGAAAACCAATGATGGATTTGAAACTTTTCGCAGATGTCTTGCACATCCCGATTCTTAAAAGGTCTACCATTTTCTATGATAATAGATTGAGGGATACCATATCGACAGATGATGTAATTCAGAATGAATGATGAAATTTGCTTCCTTGTGATGGTGATTAGAGGCATGGCTTCAACCCACTTTGTGAATTATTTTGTGGTTGTGATGATGAACTTGTGTCCATTGGATGAAGATGGGTGAATTTTACCTAAAGATCCAACCCCCACTAAAAAAATGGCCATGTTGATGCAAAGGGTTGCAATTCTTGTGCTAGTGCATGGATAAGATTATTGTGGATTTGGCATTTTTGACATGTCTTGACAAATTCGAAGGATTCTCTCTCCATAGTCAGCCAATAATATCCCAAACAAAGGAGTTTCTTGGCGAGGGTTAGACCACTTGAATGAGTGTCGCAAATACCCTCATGGACTTCTCGCAAAGTTGTTTCAAACTCGTCACTTTCTAGACATCACAAAAGAGTTCCATCAAGACCTCAACGGTAAATTACATCCGCTATAAGGGCATGATGGGCAGATTGGCGAATGAAGTAACATTTTTGGTTACGGGAAAGATCGGGAGGTAGGGAATTATCTTTCAGGTAAGTGTAAATTTTCTCATAGATGGAGGTATCGGCATCGTCTAGGTGGAAAATGAGTTGGGACTCAGAGTCATCGTAAGTGGGGGTAAATAGTTGCTCCACTACAAACTCATAACGGCAACATTTTTTTGGAATCTGCAGCAAAGAAGCAATGGTAGCCATGGCATCAACAACTTTGTTGTCACTCCTTGGAATCTGACCAAATTTGATGTCAAAAAAATACTTCTTGAAGTCATCAATAATTCTCTTGTAGCGCATCAGTTTATCATCCTTGGTTTGATAATCATCGTTGATCTGATTGATGACTAGTTGAGAATTCCCATAGACTTGCAGCTCTGTAATTTTCCATTCCATGACTATCTTGATTCTGATGATAAGTGTTTCATATTTAGTTGTGTTGTTGGTACAAGGAAATATTAGGCAATATTACTTTGGAATGGTGTGTCCTAGGGGAGTGATGAATAGGATTCCTTCTCTTGATCCATGCTAAGTATAGGAACCATCAAAATACAATACCCACTGTTGTGTTGTGACTATTTGGACATCTGCATCTGAAAATTCAATATGAAGAGGGTGGTGATCATGAATTGGTGCTTCTGCTAGTTGATCGACGATGACTTGGCCTTTGATTGCTTTCATGTCAACATATTGGTTATCAAATTCACTGAGTATAATTACCCACTTGGCCAAACTTCTTGTCAAATTTGCTTTGCTTAGGAGATATTTCAGTAAAACTGTCTTGGCTATGAGCTTGAATGTATGAGTTAGCATATAGTGTCGCAATTGTTGAGTGGAAAACACTACAGCTAGACAAGCTTTCTCAATGGATGTATAGTTGATTTCATAACCATTTAGGGTTCTACTGATGTAATATATTTCTCTCTCCTTTCTTGTTGAATCTTCTTGTGCCAACAAAGCTCCCAATGATCGGTCAGTTGTGGTGATATACAATAGGAGAGGCTTTCCTTCTACTGAGGTGCTAGAATAGGTGGACTTATCAGGTATTGTTTTAGTTGGTTGAAGGTTGCCTCCCATTTCTTGTCCCATCAAAAGGAAACATTTGTGTGCAACAAATGAGTCAAAGGATGAGTCTTATCGGCCAGTTGTGATATGAATCTTAAAATTGACTGGAATTTTCCTTGGAGGGACCTTAACTAACTGATGTTTTTCGGAGGTGGCATCTCCATTATAGCTTTCACTTTTGTAGGATCTACCTCAATACATTTTTTCTGACACTATATACCCTAGTAGCTCTGTTGATGTTACCCCAAATACACATTTCTTTGGATTCAAGAAGACGTTGAACTTCTCTAGCCGGGTGAATAATTTTTCTAATATCTCCAGATGTCCTTCTCCAGTGTAATATTTTTCTAGCAAATCATCCACATAGTCTTCCATGAAAATATGCATCATGTCGTGGAAGATGGTTGTCATAGCTCTATGGTATGTGGCCCCTACATTTTTCAACCCAAAGGGCATGATGTTCCAATAGAAGTTTCCTTGTGGACAAGTGAAAGTTGTCTTATCTTGATCTTCAAGAGCTATCTTGATTTGGTTATAGCCAGAAAAGTAATCCATTACTAACAACATGCCATGACCTACTATCAAGTCTACAATGATATCAATGTTTGGCAAGGGGAAATCATCTTTCATTCAAGCGTTGTTGAGCTCTTTGAAATCTGTACAAATTTGTATGTTGCCATCAGGTTTCGAAATAGGCACAATTTTGGATATCCACTCTGCATATTCAATGGGTTTGATGAATCCAACATCCAATAACTTTTTTAGTTCAGCCTTCACGAATAGGGCAATGTGTCAATGTATTTTTCTCAACTTTTGTTTGACTAGCTCGCTTCCTGAAGGAAGGGGATAATGGTGCATGATGAGGTCTGGATCTATCCCTAGCCTATTAGCATAGGACCGGGCAAAGTTGACTTGTCGCTCTTCAAAGAACTTGATAAAGTTGGGCTTTTCCAATTTCGTCAATGATTATTCTAGGTGAAGAGTTTTTACTATTTTTGCATTGCCAACATTGATGGGCTCTGTTGGCTCGATCAAGACTTTGGATCTCTCCTGGAAATAGTTTCGGAGAGTGTCAAATTTCCCATCCCTTGGTGCCTCGGAGAGGTTTTCACCATTAGATGCGCTCTTTATTTTTACTCTTTCTTGATCTAATACTGCCATAGAATGGTTTTCACCATCAAATCTTTCTTTTTTTTCATTTATTTTGTAGTTGGGAAATTTGGCACTCCCCTATTGTGAATATTTTCTATGATTTTCAATGGTGGAAATTGTCTTAGGATCACCTGCAAAAAGGAAGTTGATGATGGCCTCATCGTTTGAAAATATGGGGATATTGATAGGTTTAGTTTGTTCCCAATCTATGAGTTCAGGATGCAGTAATGGTAGGCAGTCATCAGATGGGTTCATATCAAATGTCGTAAGGGTCCTAATGGCAATGTTTTCATCAAATAATACTATAGCCTGGTTGATGTCTATGATGTTTTTGTCTTCTGATTGATTTGTCTCGCTAATAGTTTGATCGTCTTCACTTGAATCATCGATGTTTTGTGATCCTAATTCAAATGATTGTAACCCTAAACTTTGTCCCTCCTCAAGAGTGGGAATGTACTTGTGTATGAAATTAATGTCTTTAGCATGATATGAATATTCTAACAGTGACTCACATTCATATTTATTGGAATCGGTTTCATAGTGGTCACTTGCTTGGAGTTGTAGAATCCATTCAACAACTTTCTGCTTTAGGTCCTCCTTTGCTTCTTCATCTTTTTGATGCTCTTTATACCCCAACCCTATTTTGTATTTTGGATTTTTTACAATAGGTTGGATAGGTTCTATGATACCTTCTTTCCTTTTTCCAATAGGTCCTTGTCCGCCATATCCCATCTTTTCCAGGATTGAGAATCCTTTTCCATACTGAGTGGTTTGGACATTAGCCATTGTTGCTTGAGAATCAGTTTCATCCTTGTAAATCCAATTCAAAACATCTTTGTCATCAGATTCCTCTGCTTGGGTACCTGCTTTTATGAACTGACCATCAAAAATTGTGACCGGTTGTGAGGATTTTTGTGATATGGTTGAGGGTTGACCATAGGATTTTGGTGACATTAACTATGAGAGGCAGAGGGATTGTTCAATGGAGTATGCACCCACACCCTTGTCTTTGACTTGGACTTTCTTTTCAAACTATTTGGACAAGGTATTAAGTTGGGCTTCAAAATTGGTAGATGCAGAGGGGCCAAGTTCTTCCTTTTTCTCGAGTTGTTGGGATGATGAACTTGATTGACTTCCTTCATTGGAGGATATGGTTAGAAATTTTGACAATGGATTAGCTTGACTAGAACTGTTGGGGATATCATAGGTGGAATTAGGAGCTTCACGGTTATGAGGCACAAATACATCATGGACGACCTTAAGGGCATTGCAATGTTGAGGACTATTTAAATCAGGTGGAATAGTGATTTCTTGGTCATTGCAAGGAAATTGTAGACACTAATGATATGTTGAAGGTATGACCTACATTTCATGGATCCAAGGATGAATCAAGAGTATATTATATGTCAAATCCTTATCCAAAACTTGACAAACCACATTTTTCTGAAATGGCCCTACCTGAATTGGTAATAAAATCAATCCTTTTGAAGCTCTTTCTTCATCATCATATGCTTTGATAGTCATCTTGTTCCTTGCATCTATTTCATTTTCAGAGAACCTTAGTGCACGAACAAGCTTTAAACTACATATATTAAGACTAGCTCCTCCATCTATAATGACATGCTTGACATGACTTTTATGGATTAGAACCTTGATATAGAGGGCCGCATTATGAGGATGGGTGAGAGATACATCATCATTTTCTGAAAAGGATAGGCAATGAGGTGCAACTAGATGTCCCACCATGGCTTAGAAAGTGTAGACTTCCAAATTATTTGGCACTGTTGTATCGACTAGATCTTTTTCCAAGATCTCCTTGTGAGCGAGAGAGATTTTAAGGAGCTCCAATATTGATATTTGCGCAGGAATTTTCTGGAGCAGATCAAAAAAATTATATGGATGAGATATAGA
The DNA here is from genome assembly GCA_007115665.2 of Sequoiadendron giganteum. NCBI lineage: Eukaryota > Viridiplantae > Streptophyta > Pinopsida > Cupressales > Cupressaceae > Sequoiadendron > Sequoiadendron giganteum. Next base: position 644,663,146 of record CM021105.1, read on the forward strand.
AACAGGTGTTTTAAAGGCGCTGCCCTTCAAAACATATTTGGTTTGAGCCCTAGTGGTCACATTTATGAGCACATTGTCTTATTTTCCATTGATTTTGATGACATTAACTTGATTATCCCTTACAACCATGTCTTGTTGGATATTGAGAATTTGATTAGAGAGGATGTTGGTGTTGTTGATTGGATGATTGGTTGCAACAAGATCTAGTGTATTATTAATATCAATGTCATTTATGTGATCTTCAACAGCTAAAATATGAAGGATGACGGTATCCAGAACATAGTTTACATTCTTTCCTTTGTCGTTACTGTTAGAAAATTCTCCTTTGTCATAATTTGGCAAAGGGTTTTTGAATACCCCATGGTCAGTTTTTATTTGAGGCTCTTCTATCCTTATGATCTTATTGTCAATCAGATTGTGTATCTCATGCTTCAATTTCATACAACTATTGGTTAGGTGACCTTTGCATCGATGAAATTCACAAAAATGGGCTTCATTCCACCTATATTATTTTACTTTGGGTTCAAAACCTCGAGTGTCGGGTAGAGTGATAATATTTTCCACAATAAGCTCTTTCAATGCGGATTCATATGATTAACCCAAAGGTGTAAACTTTCGGCGGTTGGTCGATGTTTGATAGGGTAGGGTCTTGGATGATGTGTTACTTTGATTGGTTTGAGTATTGCCCTAGTTGGTATTTTGGTTATTGATTTGGTTGGAATTTTGATTGGTCTTTTGATTTGTATTCGAGGAGCTCCCTGACAAATTGAAAACCGATTTGGCATTATTCATTTTAGCAAAGGTATCATTGTCATTATTTTTGTACCTTTGCCAAAAATTTGGTTTATCATTGCTAGAGGAGTTAGTTGAATTGTTTTTGTTATAGATTTTAAAAATTCCTCATTTGACCAACGCCTCCTCAATCTTGATCCCATTTTCAATCAATTTCTCAAACGTTGGAGGGCATTGTAAGTCATGTCGGTAGCTCATGTCAGCATTTAATTTATCAATGAACACCTCTATCTTCTCTTTTTCTGGTATGGGTCAGGGATCTCTTGTGAATAATCTTCTCCATCTTTGTAGGAATATTAGAAATGATTCCCCTTTCTTTTGTTTCACATTACAAAGATCTTTCATCGTGATTTCATGTTGGATGTTATATGACCATTAGGTAATAAACTTGTTTACCAATTCTTCAAAAGATTTGATCCACGGAGATAATTATGAGAACCACTACATGCATTGCCCTCCAAAACTACGTAGGAATAATCTCATTAAATATGTATCCTCATGGTTAAATTCAAGACTCATTGTTCGAAATCCCCTTACATGATTGATGGGATCGTTTTTTCCACTGTACTTGTCATATTTGGGAAATTCACAATGTTTGGGAAATGGTATCATGTTGACACTTTGATTGAATGGGTAGGGACATATATCTTGTATGGAGTATATCTTAATAGTCCCGGTTAGCATGTTTTGCATTTGTTGTTGAAGATTTTGGATTTTCTGTTTCAAAATGTCCATGGGATATTGGTTTTTTCTTAAATGCTTGATTCAATTTGTATCTTGGTTTCCATTTTCTTAAGAGTATTTTTTCAATTTTGTAACATTAAAATCATAGGGTAGCTTGACTCCTTTGTTTGCTAACATTAAGAGGTATCTTTCCCCATCCTTTTTGAAAACCTTTTCTAAGAATTTGTGGAAATTTGGGTCTTGTTGGGCTTGTTGGACATCTTGTTCATTTACCTCATTAGTTTCAGTTGGATGGATATTATGAAAGGGATTTTCTTCTTGTTCAACTATGGTATCTTGAGTTTCAATTTATTTTTCTTGGATTTTTCAGCTTTTGGGATCTTGTTTGGATGGGCATACAAGTGATGATGGTGTTCTAAACATTTGACCAAAGTTTGGGAGTGCCAAATGGATCGGTTAAAATATAATTAAGCAAGCTTTATTTCAGGATAAAGGATGATGAATCCCGATGAAGGATGATAAATCCTTATGGTGAAATGCAACTGCTACATCAAAAATTGATGTGATGAAAAGGCACGTTTGGATGTTTGATCAAAGATTAGATGAAATAATTTCACTTAGAAATGTGGGTTTCAAGAAGATTGAGCTCTATTGTATAAATTGATTGGGATGATTGGAATATTGTATTGTTGGTTGAGGGATGAAAGAATGACAAATGGGTTGATTATGATTATGCCTTTGTGAAAGAGTTCTTCATTGATAATAAGCTTGTGAAGATAAAGGCTCTAAAGAAAAATCATCAATATATCCTCAATCAAAGTCATGATATATGTGGATGAAGGCTTGATAATCAAGCAAGACCTTCCTACTTTGGTACGAGAAGTGTCTCCTTTTCAAAAGTTTCTTATAGCCAAGTTGTTTCATTGGTTTCTTGATTCTTTTGGTAAGGGATTTCTTGAAAAAAATTGTTGATTTCCAATCCCTCAACATAAAATTTAGGACAAGGAGAAGATTTTATTTAAGAAGGAATATCCAAAGTGGAGGTTAATCGAAAGGCAGGAGGTCAAAATTAGGTTTATGTCTAAAAATTCACCAGATGCGCTAAAATAGTGTACAGATGCACTGAAACTCAGATGTGCTATGGAATGGTCTAGATGTGCTACAAAAAGGTCTATATGTGCTGGAATGGGGTATCAATGCGCTATGGAAAGGTCTGAATGTGTTACAGGATTCATCGGATGCGTTAAAGCAGTAATGATGGCATATGAGCGAGATGCGCTAAAACAGTGAATGAATGCGCTAAAATATGCAATGAATGTGCTGGGGAAGTCAATGGATGCACTAAATATGGTAGGGATGCATTGGGGCAATCACTTGATGCACCTAACTAGGAAATGTTTCCTGGTTTCTAAGCATTTGGCAATTTTTTTTGGTTTTCGACAGTGAATTTGAACTGTTTGGTTGAATTGTCTTCTGAATCAATGGTTGGATGTTTCAGAGTATAGTGTTTTCTTGAATTTTGATTTAAAACGCATAGATGAAGACACATCAAACAAGCACAATCCTAGGTTGTGTAAGGAAATATTCTTTTGGGTTCCACGTGGATTTTACTCCAACCGCACTTATTCTTAGCGGGTGATTTAGAAGCTTGGTTGCATAGGGTCCCCCTTATAGTGCACTCACTTCTTAGGCCAACCAAGCTTCAAACACCCATGAATATCCCATGGAAATTTTTTCACCTCTACTAAAAACTACGAGAATGTGGATGTCTTGGAAACGACCATTGTTGCACCAAAGAATAGAAAGGTAATTTGGCTTACTACAACAAAGGAGTTTTTAGTGAAGGCATTCCGTTATGGGTGGTCTATACATATGGAAATATTAGCTCCATTAAGGAGGACTCCCAGCCTATAGATTTTATGCTTTACAGGTTTTCCCATACCACACGGGTACTAAAAGAATCACTTGTCGGCATAACCATTCGTGGTCCTTAAACTTTCCTCAAGTCCCCATTTTTTATAGCAGATGGAAGGGCTTGGCCTTAGCTTGTTACCGATCTAGGTTGTTCCCTTGGGGTGATTACCTCTTGTCCCACCAAGGCAGACCCTCTAAGGGTGAAAATAGAAATAAATGAATGGGTCTGGATTTTTGATCACCCAGTTAAGGGGAGAGCATACACACCTACCACTCCAAACACAACAAGCATGGTGTAAATTTATCCTTCTAATTAACCTAGATTCCTATTTTAACCAAAAATAAATGCACTATCAAATCCCTGCAACCAAATATTAGTAATTTCAACTTTTAATTCTTTGATAGCGTTCTTTTATTGTTCCTACAAAGTCTCTGACTGCGTATGAGGTTCCTACAATACAAAAAAACACAGATTAGTTTCAAGAATTAGGAAAATTTATAGTAAAAAGCAGATGCACCATTACAAAGACCGAATGTGCTAAAACTCAAACCAAATGCACTAAACTACTAAATGCATTGAAAGAGTGACTAAATGCGCTAAACGATAAATTAAATGCGCTGAACTGGAAAATGACATAATAAAATTTAAAACTCCCTGATGCACCAAAACATAATCCAAATGCGTTGGAAGAACAACTAGATGCGCTGAAACAGAAGCTTGATGCACCGAAGGAACAACCAAATGCATTGAAATAGAAACTCAATGCATCGAACCAGAAACCAAATGCGCTGGAGAAAAATTCATGTGTCGTTTCAAAGATTTGGACGGAACCTATGAAGAAAAACTTGATAGAAAAAATATTAAAATATGGGGCTCGGCCCCACGGTGGGTGCCAAAATGTATGTGGTTGTTATTTAAATGCATTAGTGAGAGTAATAATAATAACCAAACAACACACAAGAAATGAAATGTATTACATCTAACGAATGAAAAGTAATAAAACAAACTATTACAACCCTGCGTTCGAATTCATTCCATTGTCCTCTATTCTCGGTGATTCCTCAACTCATGCTCTCAGGATATTTTGTTGCACATGAATGTATGGAATGGAAATCTAAGAAACGAGCAGTTATTTTGCAATGCAAACTATAATGCCTACATTCTTATATTTTTGTGTTTTTGAAAGTAATTTGTTAAATGATCTATGATGAGAGATTATTGTTGAAATGATGCTAAACTAATAATGCAAAGCTAAAGATAATGTTGTATAAAATATGCAAGAAACTAAGTGCTAGAATTGAAATTCCACATGATAATGCTAAAACAAACTAAAATGCAACTACAATGCTCTTGAAATGCTTTCAAACTACAATGATATTTTTGCAGCATAAACTTGTCCAATTCTACTTGTTGAAAAGTTGTAGCAGTGAGTTCTATTTATAGAATTTTCCAAGTTGAGAATGATGTGGCAAGGATGAACGATCGAGATTATGATCTTGTGGCATCAACAGTTGAGCATGAAGAGGTTGGAGAGAATCATGGATGTGGTTCCCTACAATAAAAAAAATTGCCAAGTGTTGAAGGGAATCAGAGGAAAGAAGAATCCATGTGTCCAGGAGGTTTCAAATTGGTTACAAGTTTATTGATGGAAAATCCACATATTTCAATTTAGAAAATTCAATTTCATATGACATAGGGTGAGGTGGCAAGTGAGGTGGAAGGTAGTTAGAAGAATGTGTAGAAATGTGCAAAATTGAATTTAAAATGGAGAGGAGAAATTAGCAAAATGATAAATTAATTAAATTTGTGCATCTAACCAATTTAAGAGGAAAATGAATTTAGAGGCCAATTTGAATTTAAGTGAAAGAGAGAAAACTAATTAAATGACAAATTTGTTAATTTGTGCATTTAATTAATTAGAGAGGAAGTGATTTTGGATAAGAAGAATATTTATAAATGAACTATACAAATAAATTTTGCAATTTATTTATAAGTAGAGGATTTAAGTTTTCTCTTAATTAAATAACAAGTATTTAATTAATTAATGCTCAGACCATTTTTAAGTGCGTACAAGTATAATGCATTGAAATTGAATTCTTGGTAGGGTACTATAATGTATCCAAACACTTGGTCTAATCTCCTAGTCCACATCTTTCTCTTTGAGTGTTGCTTTGTAGTTGCTTCCAATGTTGAAATGTTGTCTTGATCTTTGTGATTATTAAATTGTGTGTTAAGATCTTCTATTACTATAGCTTGTATGAACAATGTTAGAGTTATAACCTATGTCACAAGGTTTTCTCAACATTATGCATGGAGTTCAAATTCAATGAACTCCAATAGAATCTAAAAAAATGTATTAACTCACCCTAAAGTTTATTTGAAACTAGGCTAAGGCTTTTGCAATGAAAATACATTTGGTCATCTAGAAGGGGCAAGAAATCAGAGTAGGAATGAAAACTGTTGGGCCTTGAATATGATGGTAAATGATAGAAAGGGCGCTCTCTCGATCAAATCCTCGACATACTTCGTCGTCCTCTCCCTATATTGGTAGGCATAGTTTCAGATCTTGTAGACAAGTCATGCTAATAAAAATGAAACAACAATAGAAGGGAGGGATATCGAGTTGCAAATCCCTCTATGATTTAATATATAAAATATTTAAATTGGATTTTAAATTGTATTATGTTTATTATTTGAAAGATAAATCTATTATGTATATATAAATAGATTAAAATTAAAATTTTGAACATATTTACATTTTAATATTTTTAAATTGATTATAATGTATTAAGTGTAATATAATATTGTTTTATTTTAAATGGCGGGCGACTCTGAGAAGGTGGTGGACGTCCCGGAGAAGGAACCGGACGCACAGAAGGGTGTGAAATCTGATGATTCAAACAAGAAGGGGGATGGAAATGAATCAGTAATAAGGGAAGTTCTGGTTAATGTCGCTGCAAAAGCGGATCCGGTGGCAAAAATATTTGAAAAAACGGCAATTATTGGACTGTTTCTTGGCAAATGTTTCACAAGAATGGAGATAGGAAGCTAGGTGGAGAATAACTGGGGTATAGAGATCATCACAAATTTCTTACCAAAGGGTTTCTTTGTTGCAGTAATGGAAAATGAGACAAGTAGAGATCAAATATTTTCAAAGGAGTGGAAGTGCAAAAATAGACACTTGTTCTCACAGAAATGGTCCAGGAACTTTGATCCTCTAAAGTCCAATCCGTTAGAAGGGTCAATTTGGCTACGTCTTTACAATCTTCCATTTGAATACTGGTCTGGAAAATGTATGAGGAAGATAGGAGATGCGCTAGGGAAAGCAATCGATTTGGACTTAAGAAATAAAGAATCATTAATTTATGCCAGACTTTGTATCCTTACAATATATGATATTCCAAGAGATATAAAACTAAAGACAAGAGGTGGAATCTGGATCCAATCTCTAGAAGTAGAACAATAGAAATTCTTCTGCCTAAAATATAGGAGAAGGAATCATAATGAAGATCATTGTAGAAAATTTCCTCGAGCAGTAAGAGGTTTTTGGAGGGGAAAAAAAGAAGAACGAAACAATGGAAGCCCAAAGGAAACAAAATGAAGTAGTAGAACCTGGCCTGGCCCAGAACAACTAGGCACTAATACCCTTTGGAAAAATGAAAATAGATGCCCTAGAGATCGAGAGTCTAGAAGAAGGGGAAATGGAAAACCCTCTATCAATTATGGCTCTACAATCGATTGGCTTAGAAGAAAACATGGACTTATCCTCAAATTTCTCCCTATCACAAGAAGGAGATGATGCTATGGATATTCTAGAGGAACACCATATCAGCCAAACTGTCAGGGCACCCCCCACAACCAAGGTGGGAAGGAAAACAAATAAAAAGAAGAGGGAAGAGGCTGCTCTAAAAGGTGACCAACCATCAATCAAAACCTACATGGCAAGGTCCAAGAAAGGCGGCTCCTCCCTTGGGAAGAAATGAAGGTCCTAACATGGAATATTAGGGGATTAAATTCCCCTAACAAAAGACGACTAGTCAAGCGCCAGTTGGAAGTACAAAATCAGAAATAATTCTACTTCAAGAAACAAAGCTAGGTGGATTAGAAATTGAGTGCTCTCTAAAATATATTAAAATTTGGAAAGGAATCTTCGTGGATGCGGTGGGAGCATTTGGAAGCCTAGGAATCTTGTGGAAAGATGCAAACCTAAAAGTGGAAGTAATTTCAAAGCAACAGAATTGGTTAAGAGCCAAGGTAAGTTTATATTCTGCCAATCTTAAGTTTGAAATTTTCAATGTGTATGGTCCAATTAAAACAGAAGAGAAACAAGTTGTGTGGCAAGAAATTGGTAGGGAGATGTCAAATGTAAAAACGGTGTTAGGGGGGGACTTTAATGCCATTTTAGACATATCCAAAAAATGCAGCAGGATAAGGAGGGTCTCTAAATCACAAAGGGACTTTCTAAATTTCACAGAAAGTCATAACCTGTTTGACGTCCAAACTTCAAATGGCTCCTTTACTTGGAACAATAGGAGGAAAGGCTTTACCAACATAACAAAGAGATCTAAAGATTGGCTCCAAGCAAACCTACCTCCAAAAGCGGTAATCAAAACAATTTTTATATCATACCATTTTCTGGTGGAGTTAAGTATTGAAACAAAAGAAAATAGATCCAGAGGCCAATTCAAGTTCGAGAAAATGTGGCCTTGCCATGACGGGCTGATAGAGCGAATGAAAATCTGGTGGTCCGCTCCATTGAGGATTCAGCGATTCAAGATGTTTTTGTTCCATAAGAAATTAATGAGAACGAAAGAAAATCTAAAAGAATGGAATAGAACGGTCTTTAAGAACATCTTTGTGGAAAAGGAAAGAGTAGAAGAGGCACTGGGGGATTTAAGGGATAAAATTATCAAGGACGGAATGACTTCAGCAGAATTCAAAGAAGAGAAAATTTTGATGGCGGAATACAACGAACTCCTTGCTCGGGAAGAGTGTTATTGGCGTTCTAAATCAAGAGAGGCCTGGTTGGCGGAAGGTGATTTAAATACAATTTTTTTCCATAATACTGCAAATATCAAAAGAAATTAGAATAGAATATCGGAGATCAAGGATGCACTTAGCAATGTGGTCATCGACGAAATTCAAATAAAGAAGTTGGGCGTAGATTTCTTCCAAAATTTGTTGGGTGATCAAGGGGCGGCTGAAATGCTAAACATGAGATTGTTGGAAGGGACAGAGACACTGGTAACTGAAGAAGAAAACATCATGCTAACAAACCTGGTGTCGGAAGAAGAGGTGAAGGTGGCTGTGTTCCAAATGAAACCAAAGAAAGCCCCAGGCCCCGATGGGTACAATGCATTATTCTATCAGGCCTATTGGGAATTTATTAGTAACGAACTAGTTAGGGTGGTCGAAGAATCCAAAAGAAGCTCCAGCATGCTTAGAGATTTGAATAATACGAACATCGTCCTAATTCCGAAAAAGGAGAAGTGTGACTCTTTTTTCGGATTTCAGGCCGATCTCTCTTTGCAATTCAATATATAAGTTTGTGGCTAAAGTGATGGCAAATAGATTGAAGAAAATATTGCCTCATCTCATCTTAGGGGAGCAGTCAGGATTTGTGCTAGGGAGAAGCATTACAGAAGAGGTAATCATTGCCCATGAGGCAATCCACACTTTGAAGAAATCAAAGGATCCTGGGATGATTGTTAAACTGGATCTCAGTAAGGCTTATGATTGGGTGCAATGGTGATTTTTGATGAATCAAATGAAGAAATTGGGCTTTTCAGAGAAGTGGCTAAGTTGGGTTTTTAGTTTCTTTTTCACAGTTTGTTATTCGGTGATAATAAACAGATCTCCATGTGGCTTCTTCCAAAGCATAAGGGGGCTCAGGCAAGGTGATCCCCTATCACCCTATTTGTTTGTTCTGGTGGAAGATTCTTTCAGTAGATATATCTCCAATTTGCATGAAGAAAGGAGGTGGGAAGGTATTCAAGTCGCTCATATGGGAGAGCGTCGGTGGAAGTAGCAGAATTGATGAAATCAGCCTTGAACAAATTGGGGTTGGAAGCAGATCAAAACATCAATGTGGGAAAGTCGAATATCTTTTTCTTTAACTCTGGTAGGCGATTAAAAAGGAGAATTAGAGCCATCCTTGGCTTTAACAAAGGAAATCTCCCAACCAAGTATCTCGGGGTCCCATTTTTTGGCTAGCAAATCAAAGACTCCCACTGGGAAGAGACTTATAAAAAATGTTCTGAGGTGGCGGGCAAATGGCGGGGAAGGTGGTTGTCTCTAGCGGGTCGAGTAACAATATTCAAAGTTGTGTTAGCGGCTATCCCCATTTATTTGTTAGCCTATGTGGAGCTTCATTCGAAATTTGCCAAAAGGTTGGACACAGTTCAAAGAAAACTCTTGTGGGACGGGGCCCCCAATAGGCATAGAATTTTGGTTATTGGTTGGGAAATGGTATTGAGAGAAAAATAAAATGGTGGGGCAGGTGTTAAATATCTAGTCCTCCAGAACAAGGCACTAGGAGCGAAGTTGGTGTGGAAGCTCTTTAGTCAACCAAATGCTCAATGGGGAAAGGTCCCGAAAGCGAAATATTTGGACTCATAGGTGCCGGAGAGAATTTTGACAATAGCCAACCCAAGGCAAGGCTCTGCTATCTAGAATTTCATACTAAAATGCAAATCAATGATTACAAACCATCCAACCTGGATAATAAAAGATGGTAGTAGGGCGTCCTTCTATAGGGACTCATGGAACGACGAAGTTCCCCTGGATTCCATTCCTAAACTTGAAGGGGCCATTTAGCCCACAACCGTTTCTTATGGTGACTCAGTTAGGTTCTTTGTTCATCTTTCTTGGCGTGATGGGAGGTGGGAGTATAAGTGGAAGGAATTTGAGATGTTGGAACAGGGCCTAAGGGCCAGACTCTTGGAGATCCTTGCCAATAGAAGGGTCCTCTTTACGGGGGAGGCATATTATTTAAAGTGGTGTGCGGCAAAATCTAGTGAATACACCTCCAGGTTGGCCTATGCGGTGTTGAAACAGGAAATAAGGTGTAGATGGCCAAAGCATTTGTGTTGGGGCAGGTATGTCCTCCTAAAAGTTGGCGCTTTCGCTTGGACAGCCATTCATGGGAACATTTTGACCGGGGAAAGACTAAAAAGGCTCGCAATGCAAGGGCCTTTCAGGTGTGCACTATGTAAGGCGGATGAGGAGTCTAGCAATCACTTTCTTTTGAATTGTGGCTTTGCGCAAGCATGTTGGTCAGCATTATGCTCAAAGCTGAGTTGGTTTGTTCCCTTGTCTGACACCATCAAAGTGGTTTTTGAATCTTGGCCTTCCATTGAGAAGGGGTCACTTATGGCGGGTTTGTGGGAAGAATTTCTTGCTATAATCATTTGGAATATTCGGAGGGAGAGAAGCAACCACATCTTTAAGGGGAAAGTAGCCAGCATCGAATCTGTGGTTGCCAAAATTGAGCTTGGTATAAGCAAACATTTCTCAAAGGCGGTCCAAAATAGCTCAATAACTTTCATCTCCTCCTGGGATAAATGGATGCAAGCATGGTGGGGGTTGATAAAGCTGCCAAGCGGTTTGAAATTGAAGAATAAATCCCAAAGAAAGTTGGCAAAGTGGCAGCTCCCCCCCTTGGGCAGATTGAAGTTGAATTTCGACGGTCCTTCGAGGGGGAACCTCGGGTTGTCGGGGGCTGGGTTAGCGATAAGCAATGAAAAGGGTGAGCTAATTTGGGTGGAATCTATTAAGCTCCCGGTAGGCAACAATAACGAAGTTGAGGAAGCAAGTCTTTTGGAAGGACTCAAGCTTTGCATTGATAAGCATATGCACCAAGTGGACATGGAAGGTGACTCAGAGGTCCTTATCAAAGCTGTGGGATTGAGAAAAGCACCAAGATAGAAGTTGTAGGCCTTTTTGGATGTCATCATTCCCCTAACAGATTTGATTCGTGATTTGAGGGTTGGTCACGTGTTTAGAGAGGCAAATAAACTGGTGGACGCCCTAGCAAATGAAGGGGTTGATCAATCGGTTCAGAGGAAGGCCAGTAAGGATCCTGGAACATGGGGTTTGGTGGGGAACTTCCTAACTTTAGATCATTCCACCTAGTAAGGAACTGCCTGAGGAAGAGATCTGGGCAGTAATGACACATTCGGTTCTATCACCTTTCTTGTCTGTCGCAGGCTTTGGGAGCTGGGTAAGGAATTTTCCGAACCTCTCCCCTCTTCAAATACATGTAGCAATGCAAAGAAGAGTATGTTGGAGGCATTTCAAAGTCTGGAAAGGGCAGGATGGTGGTGGAAATCCTAGCTATCTATCGTTGCTTCAGGATCTCGACAAGTAGAGGCGAAATTTGTGAAGATCATCTAGAATCTCACGAGCAATTGTTCAAATCCCCATCAGAGGAGTTGGTCACAACTATTATGAGGGTGATGGGGCTTCATAGGTTAAGGGGAGATCTCCACTATGTCAATCCGATGCGGAGCTGGTTCTTTGAGGAGGGTGGGTCAAGTTGAAGGCTCGGCATGAGGCGGTGGGGAAGAGGAGTGTTGTTTCATTCTATGTGGCTGGGATTTAATTCCTTGTGGTTGTTCTCTATAAATGTATTCTTTTTGGTTTTAATAGAAATGAGTGCTACCCTCTATGGTAGCTATTTGCCCAATTCCTTGTGGTTGTTCTCTATAAATGTATTCTTTTTGGTTTTGATAGAAATGCGTGCTACCCTCTATGGTAGCTATTTGCCCAATTCCTTGTGGTTGTTCTCTATAAATGTATTCTTTTTGGTTTTAATAGAAATGAGTGCTACCCTCTATGGTAGTTATTTGCCCAATTCCTTGTGGTTGTTCTCTATAAATGTATTCTTTTTGGTTTTAATAGAAATGAGTGCTACCCTCTATGATAGCTATTTGCCCAAAAATAAAAATAAAAATAAATATTATTTTATTTTTAATAATAAAAAATTTGATAAAGGCTATAAGGGGCCAACCGTAAATCAATAGTACCATTCCATTGCCAAAAAATTGACATGTCGTAAAATTTACAAAAATACACGGGGCATTATGCCCAATGCGCTTATCTACGCTCCCCGACGTCGGCCTTTAGTCTTCCATACTTCCCTTCGCCTCCTCGCGCCCACTGGTAGCTGTCGGAAGTGCCAGTATTGTCGCTGATGTGCACTAGTCAACTCTTTCAGCAATATAATACACCCCATCACCTTGGTCATCCTTACTGCTTCATCCTCGTCACTACTCCAGATTAGGAAGGGGACCCATGGCCCATTATAATGGAGGGCTAATTTTGGCCAGATTTTTTCAACAGGGCGGAGCCCCCACCTAACTACTACCATCTGCAAATAGTGTTCCATCCCCTCACGCCATCAGGCCTTGACCAAGCAACACATTATCCACCTGACTGACTCCAGTCAAAGTTTACACGACAATGGTAGGATGATATGAGGACCTTCATGCCCAGAATTTGCTTTACTACTTCCAGAATCTTTGTGTCTTCTATTGAAAACTTTCGGCAGTCTTTTATCTGTGACCACCTCCTAAATGTCATTTGCATTTCCTTTGCTCCCAGGCAAATTGTCACCTCCATCTTTGCTTTGCTTAACAGTTTGGGAGAAAATGGAAGGGGTGATGTTGTTTTAAACATCCTCCACCGTTGAACCTAGCTAGCCTTGGAGGCCTTGCTAACATCTCATTTACTACGTTCGATCAATGAAGTCCCCAAAACATCCTTTGCGCCCTCCTTCACACGTACTCACACGCTGCCATTTACTCCCCGCTAGCCAAGTTCTCATTATTATGCTCAATTGTCATTTTAAACAAAATAAAAAATAAAAAATCTGCCTCTTCATTGCCCTCTCGATATATATGCGCCACAGTCCTCAAATTTATCTAACTCATGCAAGACATGGTTTAGTAGCTTGTATAATTTCTAATTCAAAGTTGAGCCTCTACGAATTGCATTTGTCGTAGGTAGCATAGGTTAAGTCCATGTCAGGTATCTTCATTTGTTGATCCTTCGAGAAAAATCTTCTTGAAACCCATGGTAGCATAGGTTAAGTCCATGTCAGGTATCTGGCATCTCAACTTCATTGTTGGTGCCAATTCAGACTTATGGCCTTTCCCGCTACGGTATTTCCTTCATGATCCTTGATGATGCACCTCGCCCTTGACGGGCTGAGGTTTTCCCGTTTTGCTCCATCGAAATTCACTTTTATCCATCCTAGATACGGTAGACGCTATTTAATGTCTCTCTGTGGGTTCAGGGTCTGATCAACCCGACAAGCCCCATTAACAGGGTTTTAATAATTTTAATTTATTAAATGCAAAATATTTATATTAATTTAAAAATTTAATATAATATTATTTTATTCTATAATAATAAATTCAATTTGATTATTTTATTTCAAATCTATTTTTTTAATAATATAATTTTATTTTGAAACTATTCAGCAATGCTAAATTATTTTGACAATTTAATGGTATGTTATTTAATTTTTTTAAATTCAAATTTATATAAGGAAAATTTAATCATAATTTTTTTTCAAATATTTTCTCCTTGCAAAACTTTATCCAAATTTTATTGTTTCCAAACACAAAGTCAAACCTTGTGACATAGGTTATAACCATGTTGTTTTGAAGGTGTTCTTCTTTTTGCAATGTAACCATAGCTTCGTACTTTCTTAGATACTAGACAATTGTCTAGCAAGCATGATCTCTTTCTACTCCATGAACACAATATTTAAACAATCTATTTAGCAATATAAAATGTAACTTAATAAATAACATGGAATCATTAGAAACACACGAAATCATAAATTTATCTGGAACCCCAAATCTATGACTGTATAAATAGATTTCATCAACCCTAAACTAAAAAAAATGGATTATAATATATATTGTGTGTATGAATAACGTGATTGCATAAGAAAATAATACAACACACCAATGAAACATTATATTAGATAATTCAAATAATAATCAAATTGAATAACAAATTCCCCAATGGTGTCTCATTGTCTTCTATCTCCAAGTATTTTTCAAGTCATTGTTGCTCTCAGATTGTGTATGTGCATGACTTTTCAAATGACAACCTGAAGAATGAGATACTAGAAATGCGAGAAATCTTCCTACATGATTGATTGATAAAATATTGTAGATGATATGCAAAGATTAATGATGTTGCTATGATATTGATAATGAAAATGATGTAATTAAACTACTGCGATTAAGATGCAGCTAATGGTAATGCCATGATAAATCTACTTAATTTTAAAATGCAAACACTAAAATGACAATGCTAAGATGCTAAAATGATAATGCTCTAAAATTATCCAGAGTTTAATTATGCTCAGCTCTTTATCTGAATTGTTGTAAATTAGACTCTACTTATAGATTTTCCAAGGCATCAGTCTATGTGGCAGGATTCAACGGTCTGGATTTGATCTGGACAATGGGCGGTTGAAGACGAAGAGGCTAGAGAGAATCAAGGAGTGTGTTCTCTTTAGTAGAACAAACTGTGAAGTGTGAAGGAGAATCAAATGGAGGTGAAAGCCAAGTATTTCAAAATTGGTTAGAATTTGTTGAGGATAAATGCCAATTGAATATTATAAATATTTAATTTCATGAGACACATGATGATGTGGAAGATGAGAAGTTAGTAGAAATGTGTTTAAATTCAAATATTAAAATTCAAATTTAATAAGGAGTTTATTAAATAAAACAAACTAATTGAATTTGTTTATTTAATTAAGACATGAAGAAAATGATTTAGAATAGGAATAATTAGAGGAAATGAACTATTTAAATAAATTTTGCAATTTATCTATAAGTAGACGAAATAAGATTTATTAATTAAATAACGTGTATTAAATTAATTTCTCCAGACAAAATTTGAGTGTATACAAATACAACATTTCCAATATACAAAGAATACAAATAAAATAAGCATTTATAATATATAAAGTAGATAAACACTTACAGTACTACTTATAATGTGAACTTACAATTGATTGAATAGAAAACAATGCATAATTTAAACTTTGAAAAAAAAATTAAAGGGTTGTAGAAAAATGGATGTATTTGTAGTGAAATGCGAGACGACATATTGATTTGTGCAGTTTAATTTAACTGGTTGAATTTGAATTCAGTGGATCAATTCATTTGAGAGGAACAAATAGATTTGATGGATGTTTAAAATTTTGAGTTTGGTAATAACTTTGGTGATTGATTGATTTGGTTGAATGCTTGTTAATATGAAGTCTTAAATTTGTATCCTCTTGTTTTGATGACTTGATTGGTGAGCCTTACACCTTCAAGTGTGGTGCTTGCAGTTATTCATGGATGAAGCACGACCAATAGTTGGGCAAATATCACTTGATAAATTTAAGTTGATGAGGAAATATGCAATGTATTTGTTTATTTCATAGGACACTTAACAATTTGCATTTCCCATATAAAGGGCTTTATATTAGAAGAATAGTATTTTATTATGGGTGGTCGCTTCATGTGTAGCTAGAACAATTAATATGTTTTGTTTTAAAATTTAATGTGTATTCGAGATAATTAAAGGGTTTCTATTTCATATGTAGACTTAATATTAGAATATGGTTTTAAGATCTTCTCATAAGGTAATGTGTATAATGTGTAATAGTTTGGAATATTGGTAGGTGAATTTGTATGTTCCCTCTCTCTACCACCTATTTTGAATAAATAATAACTAAATAGTAAACAAAAAAAATTGAACATTGATTTGACCCTAAGTTATATTTTTTGGTGCAATATAGTGTAGGTTTTAGGAATATTTAAATTATTTATCGAGAAAATAAGATCTCACAATTGGTCGATCTTGGCCAACTATTGTACCTAGTATAGGAATTCACCCCACTATCTGGCCCCTTCCCCTAATAGCTCTGTATTCTTCTACTTCTCTCTATTGTGCTTTGTTTGACTTTTGGCTGATCTTTTGCTAGTTTTTCTCTATATTTCACCTTATTGTTTTAAGGCCTTGATTAATGTTTATTTTTTTTAGATTTAATTCTTCCTATCTATCTCTTTGTCACAAGTTATAAAAAAAATTCAAAACCTATACTTTTTTTTTATATATTAATTTGACACTAAGGGGACCAAACCCAAAATATAAAATTGTTCAATCTTACATACACGAACAAAATTTGCCTCTTGGAAGTCCATCTAGAATCCCCTTATATTGCTACATCATCTTCATCCTGGCCCTCCATTGTCACCACCACCCCATGCGCCACAGGAAGTGCCAACATCACCAATTCCTCCATCAATTGGTGAGCTCCTGTGATCTCCTTCACTAGAGCTACATTTCTTGCCACTTCCTCCTTTCTCATCTCCATGTCCTCCATAATGCTCCATATCACAAAGGGCACCCATGGCCCATTATAGTTTAGATTGATCTAAGGCCATACTATTATCATGGGTCTCAATCCATCACCTACCACTACCATCTTCAGATACCTGCCCATCCCCTCTCATTAGTCGGCCTTCACTGATTTGCACATCAACCATGTAACCACCTATTTCTCCTCCCTTGCCTGTAGTAGCCAGGCCATAAACATGGATGCTATGTCACTATTGATGTGGTAGGAAAAGTTGGAGGCTAAAAATATGTAGCGCAAGATTGCTTTGATGGAATCCATTATCTCCACCTCCATTGCATTAAAAATTTCCTTAACCTTTGGTCTGAAACTCTTCCCCTAAAGGCCATTTGTCTTTCCTTGGCATTGAGGCTTGTGGTGGTATCCATTGCTTGAGTTTCCAAAACTCCTTGTTCCATGGGTTCGTAAAGTTGTTTCACCACCAACCTCACCCCTTCATTAATTATTGCTTGTCAACAGATTAAATGCCTCATGTCCTCCTGAGTACCATCTTATCTGGCCTTCGCACGTGGGAGATTAGTCGAATCTCCTCAGAGTATCTCATCATTGTTTGCTATCATATTGATAGAAATTTTGAACAACTTATATGTCTCCTCATTGCCTTTGTGGTAGGTGTGTCTCACTTTAAAGTCTTCTGATTGGGTGAGGCTTTCCTAAATTTCTGGGATGGATTTCTCGATCTTCCAATTGGGAGTCTCCTATCGACGTGTGGCATTGATTATGATCATCAAATCACCCTCTAGATGAAGCTTTTTGAACCCCATACATCTACACAAGTTTATCCCAATCCAAACCACCTGCATCTTGGCTTCATTATTTGTTCCCTTTAGCAATTTTCTTGCCTCTTCCGCAAGGATCATGCTTGACTGGTCTCTTAGAATGTATCATGCTCCAGAGGGCCCTGGGTTTACCCTCGATGCTCCATCAAAATTAACTTTCACCCATCATCCATCTGGTGGTTGTCACTTCATGTCAAATCTTGACTTTATAAAAATATTAAATAGACACTTCCCATAAATAAGAACAAAATCTCTTAATCTTAAAAAAATATTCTAATAAAAAAATTCTATGATCACACCTATTAAATTTATTGATCCAATTACTAATTTAGACGTAAAAAAACATAACCCTGCATTTTCCACTATTACAATTTGTAAATCTTGACGGAGGGCATCCCAAAATCACTCAAAAACACATGTGGCCCCAAATGTAGTTAAAAACCTAGGATAAAAGTAACCTTTTCTACCCAATAAAAAAAATGATTAAAATTTTCCTCTCAACGGTTGTTTGATCCTCAGGGTATGCTTTTTCAATTCCCTCATAATATTTATAAATGTATTCCCAATATTTTTTTCAACACTTTAGTTATAAACATTTGATTGAAGCATGTTTAAATCGCTTTTGAATGCCGCAAATTTGTCTCATGAATGTTTATGTAGCCTTATGCAAAGTACAGTGCTTTTTGGTTGAATATTATTAGTCCCTACCTTATAGGCAGGGAACTAATGTTATCACCTCAATCTTGCATGTATTAAAATTGGTTTTTGGGAACCGTGCTTGAATTTTTTTTAAATAGTTTCACCCTAATGTTGTGGGAAATATTTATCAAAGGCAAATTATCGATGTTTTCTTGCAATTTTGTCATTGGCTAGTGGTATTTTTCTCGTGGTTTTGTCATTTTTTATTTATTTTTAAATTATAATTGTTGTAGGGAGCTTTTCTATTGGAAATATTTCATGATTTCGTTGGTATAGTGGTGTCTTCGCATGCACTCTTTATGGGGACGTGTGGAATGTCAAGCAGTACATTTGCATTTACTATTTGCGAGTTCTCATTTATTGTGAGTAGACTGTAGTGCAACCGTCATTAGTGGTTTACGGTGTGAAGTTTTAAGTCTGTCGAGCAAAGTATTATTTGTGTTGTTTTTTCATTTGGTCAAGTTGTTTGATGAGGCTGAAATTTGTGTCTATTGAGAAGGTTTGCATCTACGATGTTGGGAGCGAAAAAGGTGGCGCTTGTAAGTTTTTGTATCTTCTATATTATTATTTTGGGTTGTCTAATGCCCACCATTTTGAAATTGAAAAACGAAGTGTTTATAAGTTTGTATATCTTTTACAGTGTCGTTTTATAGTTTTTTGCATGTTTGCATTTTATGGGTTAATGGCTACTGTTTGCATGCATGCATTGCAACTGCACATGAATTTATTAAATGGCAATGAAAATTAGGGGTAAGTAATTAGAAAATGTCTGGGTATAAAATCATGAAATTTGTGTCTGTTGAAAGGGTTTATGTCTATTCTATGGGGAGCAAAAAATGAGTCGTTTGTAAGTTGGTATGTCTTTTACAGTGTCTTTTTATAGTGTTTTACATCTTTTCATTTTATGGGTTAATGTCTATTGTTTGTTGTTGCTTGCATTTTGGGTGTTAATGTCTATTCATTGCTATGCTTGACTACTTTTATGGGTTAGTGTTTTTTGTTTAGTTAAATACTTAACAGCGTAATTCATTATTGTCAATTCCTTTGCTAGTCGTGATTAAGAATGGAAGTACCTAACTGCACTTCAATCTATTTGATGAAACTAAGAATTGTTCGTATTTGAAATATTTCTCAGGTTTGAAGTTTTAAGCCTGTCGACGAAAGTATTATTTGGGTTGTTTTTTTTATTTCGTCAGGTTGTTTGTGTCAGTGTATTTATGGGTTAGTTTTCCTTGTTGAGTTAAATACTGTTGGTAATAGGTGCCTCAACTTCTAGCTTGAAGCTTTGTAAAAGACTTGGCATTTTTGTAGCCTTTTTCTGGAGTGTACCTCTCTACCACTGCGAGCTTTTCTTAGAGGCACGGTTGCAGGGTTTACTGCCTTAGCACAAGCCTTTGTTGCTCTGTCTGTGGTTGGGCGGTGTTACCGCCATATCATGGTGTCTTTGTCCTTAGCTAGCCGTAGTGCGGTTGATTGGGCAATCAGTTTAAGTGTTTACCTCCCTATCGCAAAGGGTGCTCGAAGGTGGTGCGGTGGCAATGGTGAACGACAACAATCAATGAAGAATGCTTACCGCCATACCGCGATGGCCTTTTGGCCATGTCGCGGTGGCACGATAAGCTTTGGTAGTCAGAAGAGTTGCTTACCTCCTTATCATAGAGGTCTTATAGTCGGGGCGAGGTAGCGCGGTGTGTTTGTTGGTCGACTCTGGTGGTTACCTCCATACCACGAGAAGCTTTGCTCAGCCTCATGGTTGGGCGGTGACACCGCCATACCGCGGTGGTCTCTTTGGCTCAGTGAGGTAGTGCGATAAGAGGATTTTGGCATTTGTGTTGACCAATCTAACTTGATTGGAAGCGGTGAGAAAATAGGAAGGCGACATGTTGCAAGAAATCAACGACTGATTGGCCGAAGTATGGAGTGGTGAAAGCATTAATCGCAAGGCTCGATTCGACAGGTTGACAGAATCCATTTCAGGCAAAGAGAATTAATGCCTGGGTGGCCCAATGTGTGAATGTAGGGCGACTTGGTCAGAAGCGATCAAATTCATCTATCAGAAGAAAGGTGCATAATTAAGGCACCCGATTGGTTGGTTGGCAGAATAATGAACGTAAGACTTGTAATAGTCATATACATATTATTGTAGAAGCCACTAAGGTGTCTAAGTAAGGTGATTATTCATTGTATGTTGGAAAGCATTGTAACAGTGAGAATAGTCGAACAAAAATAAAGTTTGTTGTTGTGATTTGATGATCAGAGAGAGTAGTTTGTTAACTTTGTATGTAAGCTTTTACTATAATACAAAGTGAATGCTCTTGGTCTGGTGGGTTTTTTCCCGTAAGGGTCTCCCCACATAAATTTGGTGTTATCTTTGTGATTGCTCTTTTCAAGTTACTCTTGTATTTTGTTCATCTTAGTTGTTTTAAGAAACTTTAAAATCGGTCTTTGCACTTCTCCTCTATTGTTTTAGCATTAGGAAAGCGTTTATGCACCCTCTGCTTTTCCTTTCAAAGACTTAACACGATAGTGTGTTGGTCATGATTAAGAATGGAAGTAATATTTTCTCTGCACGTGCATGCATTCATACATATGAATAAGATTCGATGATATATAATCATAAAAATTAAATAATGGGAATAATAAAATCAACTCGAAATTCTTAAAAGAAAGTTTGTATGGTAATTGCATAATGAGGTCAATCTTAAATTTGTTAAGCTATTGAGAAATAAATATTTATAGAAACTTCATTCAAGGGTTTTAAACTCGATAATACCATCAAGTAATTATTTTCAACTAGAGACACTTCAATTAGAATACCAAATTTCAAAGGAAGAATTATACCTTCTCCTTGCTTATTAGTGATTACTCCTACATGGGTACGAAAATAAAATAAAGTAAAGCCTTGATTTTAGAATATTTTTGCTTGCATGCTCGGTCTGATCTAATGGTACACTATAAATTTAGATAGACCTATTTATAGTTGGGTTGACACTTGGAGTTGGAGTAGAAGTAGTTGCTTGCAACCTCTTGGTTTTGTCTAGCTTTAGTTGTTGATTTGAATTATAAACCTCCTTCATGGTTATCTAACATTGTTATCAAAGTTTGAGATACAAATTCAAACATAAGTGTTTTTGTAGTGCCTTGCTAGGTATTAATGAAAATGGTACTAATGTGCACCTTTAGGAGGATATGTGTACCTAAACAAATATTGCCAAGAAACATAAATGTTTTTTTTATCTAAGATTGTGAACATTAATGTATATGGCGGTGGATGAAAATCATGTGCGTGCATTAATTTGTGCATGTTCTTAGAACAAATGTGGATGTGATGGTTGAAATTGAAGAATGAATAAGAAAACAAAAATAAAATGAACAAAGAAACTATCAAGACATCAAGCGATGTGTATCATTTAATGACAAAGTCAATTAAAGCTATAAGTTAAAAAGATGGTTAAAACAAAAAATCTTCTACCATATTAGTTAAAACTTTTTATGATTTTTTGTAAAAAATTTAAAGCTTTCCATACAATGACTGCGAATACATTATCACTAAAATTTGTTCACGTACTGTTGACCTCAAGGAAAATCCATTGAATAGTTTGAGAAAATATTTGATTTAAACAAAACGTACGTTGTCAAATCAATCTCCCATCGGACAATCTTCACTTAACTCCTAATGGAAAATCATAGATCATACAATTTTCTTCACTTAATTGCTGAGAACAAATCTTTTGAATCCTCAGGCATGTCAATTTTAGTTTAATTTTCATGTTGTTTAGCTTTCATTTCTTAGGTTTTATGTGATTGTGAATATTGCTAATGGTCTTTAATGAAAGAGTTAGCATCACAAGAATTATGGATAGAAAGTAAAAGGGATGCAACCAATATCAGTAAATATAATTTGTTGAAACTTAAGTTTGTGCTCTATTCCTTGAGTTATTCCAATGTGGAAAAGAAAAACCCTTATCCTAGTTTCCAAATTAGTGTACCCCACTTTGCTCACCTTTATTTGCAAATGAATGTTGTTTGCCTTATTATGTTGATATATCCACATAATAGGCCCATGTGATAGGTTGAGGATAGTGACTGGTAGTAGATTGCTTTATAGGAGAAATTTTCTTTAGGTAGGTTCCAAAATGTTGCCTAACTTCAAAATGAGTAGGATTGGTCTCACGGGAAGTTTCTTGTGTCCAAAATTCAATGTATATTTATATTTTTGAATCAGAGCTAGCAAAAATCCAAGTTGGTTCTAATGAGTTTCATTCCAATATCACATAAAAAAATTAAGAATATTGTTGAGTTGGTCAAAGCTATAAGTGTCTCATTCCTTTATATTATTATGGCATGAAATTCATTAGTATTGATTTCTTTGCTAGCCATGGCTAAGAATTGAAGTAATTGTTTATGTGCATGTGTGCATGTTCCTTGCACTTGAATCTATTGCATGAAAATGAGAATTGTTTGTATTTGAAATATTTCTTGCATTCTAAGTTTTATGTCTATCTATTATTTGCATTATTTTGTCATTCTCTAAATTATTTAATTATTGTAATGAACTTTTTGATTGCAAGTATTTCATGAGTTTTTTTCTATAGTCATGTCTTGGCACTTACTGTTCCTGGTGATGTGAGTTGTTTTGACCAATGCGTTTGCATTTACTATTTGCAAATTTCCATTTATTGTGAGTAGACTGAAGTGCAGGTGTCTTTGGTGGCTTGTGGTGTGAATTTTAAAGACTGCCAACCAAAGTATTATCTGCATTGTTCATTCATTTGCTCAGATTAGATGTGTGATGCACATGCATGAAAAAATTCATGGTAAATCAGATATATCTTGAACAGATAGGCATCCTTCAATGTCTATCACTCTTTCATGAATAAACAAGTGGTGTGGATTGGAAAAATACAAAGCCATGCGCAAAATGTCAAAAGCCAACAAGAAAATCACAATATATATGTATGTATGTGTGTTTTGCATTTTGCATGTACCTAGGTCTGATTATCATTTATTATGAATAGATTAAAGTGCAGTTGCCATTAATGGATTGTGGTGTTGAGTTTTGAGTCTCTCAAACAAAGGACTATTTATATTGTTCAGTACATACACATAAATATATGTATATGTATATGTATATGTGTGTATGAGTATATTTATATATTTATATATGTATTTGTGTGTATGTATATATATGTGTGTGTATGAATACATGTATATGTATGTATGTATATTTATATACACATTTATATATATATATATATATATATATATATATATATATATATATATATATATATATGTGTATATGTATATGTATGTATGTATGTATATATTTGTGTTATAATATATGTATGTGTTTATATATGTATGGATGTGTATATATATATGTATATACAAATATTTATGTACACACACACACATATATATACATATTATGATTGAGCCCATTGATGATAAATCAAGACAAGGCAATAATGAACAGTAAACATCCTTGCAAGAACATGAGGCATTGACAAAAACAAACAATAACAAAGCATTGTGAGTTGATGAAATGAGTTTGAGAGATTCAAATGTAGTTGGCATGCATGCATGCGTGAAGAGAAATTTTTTGTTGCATTTGTAATAGTGGGCAGCATAGAAGTTGACCTTAATGAATATTGGTGTTAAACCTTTAATTCAACAACAGGGTGTAACTCATAGAAACATTCAAGAAGAGGGAGGAATAGACATTAAGGTGTCAGATGAAAAGAGCAAGAAACAATAGGCAAGGAGTCATATAATGCAAAGATGTAAATATAAAATGACACTGTAAAGAATAGAGAAACTTACAAGAACTTTCTTCTTGGCTTCAAGCATAATATACATCAATCCTGTGAACAGATACAGGTTCCATTTCCATCAAACAATGCAACCAAATGAATAAATAATGTAGGAATCAATGCCTATTGTTTGTTATTTTTGAGTGTGTTTATGTGCTAACCTCGCTTGTTGAGTTACAAACTTGTCTGCATTTTGTGTGTTAACCTCTATTACCATGTGTTGTTGAGTTAGAGGCTTAACAACATAATTTATTAATGTCGATTTTTGTGGCAGCAATGACTAGAAATGTAAGTAGCAAGTTGCACTTCAATCCATTCGATGAAAATAAGAATTGTTCATATTTGAAATATTTCTTGTGTTTGAACTATCACTAGATATATGTGCAGATATAGATAGATATACATGCATACATGTAAACATATGTACATATAGGTACATACACACATAAATATATACACATATACAAAAATGTATATAAATATATATGTATGTATTTACAGTCATATATACATATATACATAAATACATATATATAAACGTATATGTACATACTTATGTATATATGTATATGTACATACATATAAATAGATATACATATGTATGGATAAATACTTTTATATATACATATATATGGAAATATATATACATACCTAAATATTCTTATATTAACAACAAAGAATTATGAGTTGATGAAATGATGAAATGAGATTGATAGATTCAAATGCAGTTGGCATGCATGTGTGCAATAATGTATGAAAATTATTTGCAATGTGATCCCCGATGCATAGTTTTTGCATGCATGATTGAGGCAATAACATTACTTCTTCGTCATTCTATATTTACATACATATGTGTGTATGTGTGTGTGTATGTATGTATAAATATATGTTTTATGTATATGTGTATGTTGTGCATTTCATATTTATTAGGGATTGATTTTCATTTACTTTCAATAGATTTAGCTCCAATTGCGATTAAAAACTATTGGTGTTGAGTTTTTAGCCTGCCAAGCCAGAGATTATTTGAATTGTTTGTTACAAGTTTATATGTATGAATGTATGTATATATATGTGTGTGTGTGTGTGTGTACATATAGATGTGTGTGTGTGTGTGTATATATATATATGACTATATATATGTGTATATCTATACATGTGTGTATATTGGCGAAAGCATGAACCTATTATTTATGTAGATATGTCTGAAACGGGCATTGAGTAGTATTGGTTGTAGAAACTAGGAAAGTATATAGGAGACAATTTCAAAATTTGTTAGTCAAAATTGGTGCAGAATGTACATTATCTACAACCATATGTCACTCGCATGCATAATTTTCAACACCCTCTTATTTAGAAACATGGCACAGTGTGTTTTCCAATGATCGTCTATTTTGCAAGAATCTATGCCAATTGTTTATTGTTTAGCATCTTACCTCGGTTATACAAATCAATGTTTTGCAGCAACAATGTGAGGAAGTGTGCTCTACGCCAGTTTATGCATTTGTAAAGACTGTTTCTACACATGAATAAGGAGGAGAATAGGTGAATTACAATGCCAATTCTTTTTTAGATCCTAAATAGTTGTAGTTAATACATTGTAGTATATGTTTGTTGCCTCGTCTTTCAACTAGTTTTGAAATTGTACATAGATTAAGAAGCTGAGATTGCACAAGAATTTGCATCTATGACAATTTTTGTTGATCAGGAGATAGAAATAGTGTTACAAATCCATAATTTTTTTAGTTAGGCTATGTACCTTTTTCAAATGCATGGATTCGGTTATGGATTACAATTTAGCTTTATTTCTAAACATATTATGTGATTTTAATACAATTCATATTTATTATGTGTTATTGACATGTGATTGTTAAATGATCTCTAATGAAGTTGATATGATCTATGTGAAATGCAATAGAGACTCTTTCAACTTATATTTTAATCATGGTTGGTGTTTAGCGACTTACTGGCAATTGTTGGTGCTTTTGCGGTTATACTTATACCAGTGCTATATACTATGGGACATATTTTTGTTGCTGGTATGAATCTAGCCATTGGTGTTGATTTTTGAAATGTTGGAAAATTGCATCTAAAAAAAGGTAGCTAGAATCACGAACATCAAAATCCTATTTGCTTAAAGTGATTTTTGAGTTCGTTAGCTACATGTGTTGATTGGTTTATAGCAGTAAGGTATTGATTATATTATCAAGGCACCTATCAATCTTAATAATAAATAAAATCTATGTAATAATGCATTCCAAATTCCAATCACATTTGTCAACTACTACCAACAATGCGAAACATGTGCATGATGTCCATGGATCAAGAAATACAGAGAACATTAGGTGTATCTTAAACAGGTGGGCATATTTCAATGACTTTTGTTGTTTCTTGGAAATACAATTCATTTGGACACTATCCTCCAAACTCACTTATTAAAATAATGCAACAAATTATAGGATAGATTAAGTAAAATTTTAGTGACGCAAAACCAATGCATAATTTTAATATGCAAGACTTAATGATTTCATACCCAAACATTTTCCAATTGCGTAGGCTTAATTTTCATTTTCATTTAATAAATTCAATTGCAATTGCAATGCATGTGCTTAGAGTAATTATTACTTCCATTCTTAATCATGACCAACACATTATCTTGTTCAGTCTTTAGCTTAATAAGAAAGACTAGGCCATAGATATAGTGACACAAAAAAATTGGTTCTTAATCATGGCTAGGAGAGAGATTGACATTAATAAAATACAATGTTAAGTCTTAAACTCAACAACAGACAGTAACCCATAAAAGCGGTCAAGGATAGCGAAGAATGTACATTAGCACAAAAAAATGTAGGCTTAATTGTGTTGTTTGTTTTTTGCATCTACATTTTATGGGCTAATGCCTGTTGTTTTCACTCATGCATTACAACTACACTTGAATTTATGATGTTAAGTCTTTAACTGAGGGGCAGAGATTAAGTCATAAAAAACTGTTACAGGGACATAGAAGTAAAACATAAAATGATGGTGTAAAAGATATAGCGACTTGCAAATGTCTCCTTTTCCTATTTTAAATATTTTTGTTCTTTACTATTGTTGATTATTTTTATGGCTTAGTGGCTAAAAGAAAATCACTGGAAAAACTATAGACATTAAACCATAAAATGCAAACATGTAAAAAACTATAGAAATACAATGTAAAAGACATATGAACTTACGAAGGCCTAGTTTTTCGCTTTGCATACAATAGACATAAACCCTTTCAAAAAACCTAATTGTCATTTTCAGTTAATAAATTCAACTGCAATTGCAAAGCATATGTGGACAAAAGATATTATTTCCATTCTTAATCATGGTAGGGACATGTGGTGTTTCAAGCAATAAATTTGCATTTACTATTTGCAAGTTCTCATTTATTGTGAGTAGACTGAAGTACACCCATCATTAGTGGCTTATGGTGTGAAGTTTTAACTCTATCGAGCAAAGTACTATTTGCATTTTTTGTTCATTTGGTCAAGTTGTTTGGTGAGACTCACATTCATGTCTATTGAGATGGTTTGCATCTACGGTGTTGAGAGCGATAGAGATGGCGCTTGTAACTTTCTATATCTTCTACACTTTCTTTTTTGGGTTGTCTAATGTCTACCATTTTGGAATTGAAAAAAAAGGCGTTTGTAAGTTCCTATATCTTTTACAGTGTAGTTTTATCGTTTTTTGCGTCTCTGCATTTTACGGGTTAATGCCTATTGTTTGCATGCATGCATTGCAACTGCAGTTTAATTTATTGAATGGCAATGAAAATTTGGTGTAAGTAATCATAAAATGTCTGGGTAAAAAAACATTAAATTTGTGTCTATTGAAAGGGTTTATGTCTATTGTATGGCAAGCGAAAAATGAGGCATTTGTAAGTTAGTATGTCTTTTACAGTCTCGTTTTATAGTGTTTTACATCTTTTCATTTTATGGGTTGATGTCTATTGTTTGTTTTTGTTTGTATTTTGGGTGTCAGTGTGTATTCTTCACTATCCTTGACTACTTGTATGGGTTAGTGTCTTTTGTTGAGTTAAATACTTAACACCATAATTCATTATTACCGATTTCTCTGCTAGCCGTGATTAAGAATGGAAATAGCTAAGTGCACTCCAATCTATTTGATGAAAATGAGAATTGTTCGTATTTGAAATATTTATTGGGTTGGAAGTTTAAAGACTGTAGACGAAAGTGTTATTTGCATTGTTTTCTCATTTGGTCAGGTTGTTTGTGTCAGTGTATTTATGGGTTAGTCTTTCTTGTTGAGTTAAAGACTTAACACGATAATGTGTTGGTCATGATAAAGAATCGAAGTAGTATTTTCTCCGCAAAAAATATTTTATAGTTTTGTTGATGTTTTTGGAAATATTTACTAAAAGGTAATTATTGATGTCTTTTTGCAAATTTGTCATTGGTTGGTGGTATTTCCCTCATGGTTTTGCCATTTTCTATTTTTTTAAATGATAATTGTTGTAGGGAGCTTTGCTATTGGGAATATTTCATGATTTTCTTGTTATAGTCGTGTCTTCATATGTACTCTTCCTAGGGATGAGTGGCATTTTGAGCAGTAAATTTGCATTTACTATTTGTGAGTTCTCATTTATTGTGAGTAGATTGAAGTGCAGAAGTCATTAGTGGCTTATGGTGTCAAGTTTTAAGTCTGTCGAGCAAAGTATTATTTGTTTTGTTTGTTCATTTGTTGATGTTGTTTGATGAGACTGAAATTTGTGTCTGTTGAGACACTTTACATCTATGGTGTTCAAAGTGACAAAGGTGGCATTTGTAAGTTCCTATATCTTTTACACTCCGGTTTTTGGGTTGTCTAGTGATTTGCTCAAACTGTTTAATGAGGGTAAAACCTATGCCTTTTGAGAGGGTTTATGTCTAGCATTTTGAAATTGAAAAATGAAGCGTATGTAAGTTCTTATATCTTTTACAGTGTCGTTTTATAGTTTTTTGCATCTCTGCATTTTATGGGTTAATGCCTACTATTTGCATGCATGCATTGCAACTGCACTTAAATTTATTAAATGAAAATGAAAACTATCTCTAAGTAATTGGAAAATGTTTGGGTATAAAATCACTAAATCTGTGTCTGTTCAAAGGGTTTATGTCTATTGTATGGGGAGTGAAAAACAAGGCATTTGTAAGTTTGTATATCTTTTATAGTTTCATTTTACAGTGTTTTACATCTTAGCATTTTATGGGTTAATTTCTATTGTTTATTGTTGTTTTCATTTTGTGTGTTAATGTTTATTCTTCGCTATGCTTGACTGCTTTTATGGGTTAGCTTTTGTTGTCGAGCTAAAGACTTGACACTGTAATTCATTAATATCGATTTCTCTGCTATCCATGATTAAGAATGGAAGTAGCTAGTTGCACTTCAATCTATTTGATAAGCATGAGAATTATTCGTATTTGAAAAAATACTTGGGTTTGAAGTTTAAAGCCTGTCCACGAAAGTAGTATTTACATTGTTTTTTCATTTGGTCAGGTTGTTTGTGCGAGTTTTGCATGCGTCCATTGCAACTGCACTTGAATTTATTGAATGAAATAGTTTTTTACACTAATGTTTATTGTTTATTGTTGTCTACATTTTATGCATACATGCATTACAACTGCAGTTGAATTTATTAAAAGAAAATGAAAAACGTCTACGTATAAAAACCATTAAATTTGTGTTTGTTGAAAGAGCTTACGTTTGTAAGGTCATATGCAGGAAAAGATATAGCAACTTACAAATGGCTCGTTCTTTGCTATCAATACAGTCGACATAAACTGTCACAAGAGATACAGATTTCATGCTCTCAATCATTTTAAACATTTTTGCAATGGGCTTATCTTTTTTATTGCTTATCTTTTAGTGTTCTTATGGATTAATCTCAGTTTTTGTAATTTCGTTATTGACTTTTGATATTTTGGTCATCGTTTTGTATTTTCCTAGTCCAAATTAATTTTACATTTATGAAACAACAATAGACATTGAAGGATGTCTATTTGTTGAAAATATGTCTCTGAGCGAATGAATAGACAATTCAAATAATAGTTTGCTTGACAAACTTAAAACTTCACACCATAGGCCACTACTGACGTGTGCATTTCAATTTAGTCACAATATATGAAGCACTATTTTAGTAGGTAGTATTCAATCCAAAACATTAGTGCACGCACTGATAGGCTTATGCATTCCTAATGTTTTGTTGCTATACACATGGTCATTGTAGATGTTTTTGTTGATAGATGGCATTGTTCATAATATTTCATATGCATTGTCTAAAACTTCTGCTATAATTGAGCATTAGAAATTGGAATGCATTGTTATATAGATTTTCTATTTATGATTAGGATTGATAGGTGCCTTGTTCTTCTCAAGTCACAGTTGTAACTCAAAGCATTATCCACGTGCATGGGTACATAGGAGATCAAGTTCAACACATTCTATGGTGCACATTTGTAAGTTTGGTCTCTACTTTGTTTGTATTCTATATTGTCACAACATATTCTTTTTGCGGGATAATTATTTTGGTTAAATATAGAAAATGCACTAGATTACAATTATAGTCACGTATCAAACCTTTTTTTTCATCCTATTCTTTGCAACTATATTCTCTTTTCACTTTTGGCTTGACTTTCTTTGTGCTTGACTCAGTATTGTTATGTTGTGCTTCTATATTATTACATTGTTGTTTGAGAAAGATATTTTACTTGGTATTTGCATATTTGAATCAATATTTCACTTCCATTTGAATTTATACATAAAAGCACTTAATTATTTTTTTCCAATCGTTTGTAAAAGACCCTCTCTCACCACAAGAATCAAATACGATAAGAAAAAAATGCTTAGAAAGATGGCATGATTATCTAGGCATCGATGGTGATCATTGTTACTCTGTTCGAGATACCAATAATCAATTACTAGACCCTATATTTGAGAGCTACACCTATGTTTTAAATCATATCAAGGAAAACTATAACTTTTTTTAATACAATCTTGATGCAAGGATTTGGGAAAGCACAATTTCCATGGACCTTGAACCGGTATTTCTACTAAGATTGGTAGACAATTGAACTGCCTTGGCCATTGCAAAATCGTTGCTCATCAAGTTTTGAGAGCACACAGTTTTCTTGCATACTGTATTTTGTAGTTTCCCTTCTGAGAGTGCATAGGCATAATATAGTTTTAGTTTGCAAATTTTTTGTTGTTTGTAAATTGATAGGGCACGGTTTGCTTAGAAGTCCAAAAATTGTAACCACATAAATACATATATGTATATATATATGTATGTCCATGTCCATGTGTGTGTATATGCATATGTCTATGTGTATGCATATATGTATCTAAGCTCAAACCATAATTGGAGTTGAAAAGTATAAGAAAATTACTACCAAAATTGATCGATTTATTTGCTTACACATAGTCATCTTTCTATTGTTGAATTAATTTTCCATTGCTCAACTAATATGGTTTCCTTTTTGGTATAGTGTGGAATACATAGGATTTCCAATTCAATAGTACTATGCCAGATTTTGTATTGTTGTTGATCAATCTCAGTGATACAAAATTATGCTAATTTTTTTCTTCTTATTTTCAAATACCTACTACTCTGCTTAACAGCCTCAGAAGACTTTCTTTTTTAGCCAAATGAATTGATATTAAGAAATTTTTGTTGTGTTGTAGGCTCCTTAATGCATAATAGTCGACCAAATGCTAAAGGTAGAAATTTTGTATTGCTATTTATCACAGTCAGTAGTTGCCTCTTCAACTATTCTTTGTATGTATTCAATATTTCAAGCTTCACATATTATTTTTTTGTAATTATTATACTAAGTAGTGCCAATAAAATTCATATCTTTTGTCCTCTCACATGTAATCTGCCAATATGGTTAGAAAGAACTATGTTATAAGACAAAAATTTTTAGAAGAGCCAATTGTTGTAGAAACCTAGAAACCAAGTGTGAATGCACCTCTGGCATGGATTGATGGAACTCTACACTATGCACATTGTTGTTGATATGGATCGTTCAATTACAAACTTCGCGATTTCCTGTTTGACACAATACGTGTTTTTCTTAATTTCCATTATACATGGATCTAGTTGCGCAATGGCTGCATGGATCATTTCTTAAATTATCTTCACAATTGTTTCCCTATAGCTTTAAGGATTTACGATACTAGATTGTGTTAAACAATGCTAATGGATTTGCATAATCTGGATGACAAAAAACACATACCTATCAAGAATGAAGGCCTCGGCCACATAAATAAACAATGGTTATGGGACTGGGATTTGGGTTGACATGTTCTGTAAAAAATGGTTGCCATATTGACTAAACATTGCAATATGTATGTGACCTTTAGTAAACAAAATAGTGTATTTGAATTTCAAGAATGACACATGTAATATTTCGTTATCAATTATTTTCCATGACATAATGCCTGTTGCTTGTGGCTTTACAATCACACTAAAAAAATCTGCCTAGACTTGCACATAAACATTACAGAAAGAAAATTTCATTTCAAACTTATTTGCATGAATTGGAAATCAATGAAAATAACTACATTCCAATGCTTCAAACAACACTGCCATGCAAAATTGTTATCATAACAATGAACAAATGCATTATTGATTGACTTGAACTTTGCAATAGTGTCATCAAATTCTGCTTCATCACCCTCTTTAGCATTTTGAATTTTTTTCCTATGCTTCGTTTCTTAACGCAAGAAGCAATTGAAAAAATTAGGCCTCCCCAAATAGAATGTTTTGAAAATCTCTTTGAAGTTATTCTGGAAAAGAGTTCTTGGAAGTATAATGTTCCATTTTAAAATAAGCCTTTTGCATGAATTCCATATCTTTGATTGGCAACTTCAAAGAAAATTTCTTTTAGAGAGCGCATGTCTACTCATTCTCGATGGTGGTCATCAAACTCGAAATAGCTGATCAAAGATATTAAGTTTATGCAAAAGGATTAATTCAAAACTGCACATTATACTCTCAAGAACTTTTCCCTAGAATAACTTCAAAGATATTTTCAACACATTTGCATTTGATTAGACAAAAAAAATCCAATTCTTGCTTTGGTGAAAATTCGAAGCTATACTAAACACCTGGTGAGGTTATGGCTATGAGCAGGATCTACAAGCTGGACACGTTCTTCATGGATGGAATTGAAAAAAAAATAAAAATGGAAAGAAGGGTGGAGAAGTGGAATTTGATGAAACTTCTATAGAGTTCAGATTAATGACTAATGCTTTCATTCACTATTATGATGGGAAGAACCTGAACAATCTTCCTAGAGTAAAGGATTTTACTGTGATTTTAAGAGAATATTGTATACAATAGGTTGTTTATTGACATAGCCTTGTCTACACTGCTTTATTGTGTGTGGGAGACATCAAGTCACTATATCTCATGCAAATGTTGCAACGACAAATCTTCAAACCCTCAGAAAAATTAAAGGGCAAAATACAACACATTATGGCTTTTCCAGTATGGAAGGCAGCACACACCTTTTTCCTTTCTTTGCAAATCATTGTATCTTATACTCTTTGAATACATATAGCTCTGCATTGCATGCATAAGGAATAGGATGTCTATAGGCCATGCATAATATATAGTCACTAAATTTCATCTATTGTCAATAGATTCAAGTACAACTCTCATTAATGGCTTGTGTTGTAAATTTTTGAGACTATTGAGCAAAGGGTTATTTGCATTGTTTATTCATTTGTTGAGATTGTTTGATGAGCCCAAGATATTTGTATATTGACACAATTTATTTACATCATATTGTTATAAAAAAATAGGCATTTGTAACTTCCTATATCTTTTACATTGCAATTTTTTCCTTGTTTATTCATTTGCTTGGATTGTTTGAAGAGACTCAAATCTATGGTTGTTGATAGGAATTATGTCTAGCATTTTCAAAATTAAATCACAAATTAAAAGACCAATGTCATTCAATTCAGAATGAGGGGAAATGGAAAGAAATTGATCGAGTTTACCAAACTTCTCAGGCTGGTTCTCAATGAACATGACGTATCCAAATGCATGGAAGATGCAATAGATACATTTTGTATCTCCACAACTCCTATTTCCCCAGTATTGTTGACCTAGAAAGTCTTGTGGATTCTCAAAGTCATTTGTTCTGTAATATGACCTATCCAAAGGATTTATATCTATTATATGCATAGAATGATTTATTGACAGAATCAATGTATTATTTCATGAGCGCGAAATCTTCCTCTATCCAGAGGGTTTATATCTATCATGGTGCAAGCGCAAAAATACATGTTTCTAAGTGCCCATGTCTTTTACACTATCATTTTTTGTGTTGTTTATTCATTTGTTCATACTGTTTGCTGGGAATGAAATCATTATCTGTCAACAGGCTTTATACCCATTGTCTTGGAAGCGAAAAACAATGCATTTGTAAGTTCTTATATCTTTTACACTTCCAGTTTATAGTTCTAAACATTTTTGCATCTGTAATGGCCCCTCTTCTATTTCAAGTTATTTACCACACAAGAAAAAGGATAAATTTAATCAATGCCTATTTTTTATTACTTTTGGAAATATTTCATGGCTTCCTAGCATTCTTTGATATAGTCTTCTCTTTTGATTTATGCTTACTATTATTTATGGCTTCGCATATGATGTTAATTAATGTACATTGACAAGAGCTTTATGTTGCACCCCTTACCCATTCATCTAATCTTCTAACTTTTAGCACTCTTTGTGTATTTGCCTTCTGCTTTCACATCTTTCTACTTGCGTATTATTGTCAGCATCAAAAACAAAAAAGTTTAATAAAATCCTAATGTTTGGTTGTTATTGCAAATATCTTGTGGCCTTGTTACGTTCTTTGATGTATTCATGGCTTTGCATTAAGTGTTTCTATCCATGCATGACATTTTAACAAGGCCACTATGCATCTATAATATGTATTTTCCATTCATTGCAAATAGGTTGAAATGCACATGCCATTAATGACTTATACTGTAAAGTTTTCAAATTATTCAGAAAATGATTATTTGCACTATTTATTCATTTTCTTGGGTTGTTTGATGTGGCTCAAATCCGCATCTATTGAAAGACTTTATATCTATTCTATACAGAGGAAAAAAGGACACATGTGTAAGTTTCTATATCTTTTACACTATCATTTGTGCATTTTTTTTTCATTTTCTCAAATTGTTTGATGAGGGTCAAATCTTTGTCTCTTGACAGGGTTTATGTCTACCGTGGTGGAAGCAAAAGACGAGCCAGTTGTAAGTTCTGATTTCTTTTGCATTGTCTTTTTTGTGATGATTTACACATTGAAAAAGGAAAAAGACAATTCCAAATGTTTTGTTGCTATTGAAAATATTTCATGTCTTACTAATCATATCCTTGTGCACATATACTGTCATTTTCATTTATTGTCAACAAACTGAAACAAAAATGTGACTAATGGCAACACTTGGATCTCTATCTAATGACACCATTAGTGGCTACAAGCTTGCCTGACATTTTGGAAACAAAAAAGCAAGAATCTATGAGTTCGTATATCTTCTGCATTGCAATTTTTTTCCCGTTATTTGATTTGCTCATATAGATTCTCAATTCTCTAAGCTTTGTCTATTAAAAGTGTTTATGACCATCGTCTCTAATGCAAAACTACAATGCCAATGACGAATTTTCTCCCAAGTTAGAATGGGGGGAATTGGAAAGAATTTGATCTCGTTTGAAATAAGTTGATCTTATTTTGAGATTCTTGCCACATAGCACCAACTATGTTGTTGCTTGTCATAACTCAAACTTGGTGGGGAAAAGCAGTTGTTTCACCCAATTGTCAATGTCTCTTCTTTTCTGCATCCAGTTGCTCGCAATCAATGAAAATTGTTGCCTCCAGCTAAAATCACTCTGTGCTCAATTCAACTCACCAATTTCCCCTACCATAAAATGTAGAATAAATGATTGACTTGTCTCATTCTTGGAATTCTCATTTGTTCAATAATATGATCACTTGAAAGGTTTTATACCTATTGTAAGGTTAGTATGCTCTATCCAAAAAACCTATGACTTATTTGATCTCAACAAAATCTATTTGTTAAGAGCGTTTATATCTACCATTTCCAAAGTTTAAAATGAGACATTTGTAACTTCGTATATCTCTCACACAATCATTTTGTGCATTGTTTATTTATATGCTGAGATGGTTTGATACCGATAAAAAATTGTTTGTGTTAACAAGATTTATGGCTTGCATATTGGCAATGAAAAATAACGCATGTGTAAGTCCCTATATATTTTACACTCCTGGTATATTTTTTTATCAATTCTAATGTTGTGCCACTGATGCAAAATATTGCATGCTTTTGTAATGTTCTTTGACATAGTCATGTCCTTGCACCTACTCTTTTTGTTTAGACATGTTGTCATGATGAGGTCATTCTGCATATACAGTCTTCAATTCTCATTTCTATTTATTATTAATTTGCCTAGATTTTTTGATGAGGGTCAAATCTGGGTCTACTAGCACAATTCACATCTATCATATTGAAAGCAAAAAAGGAGAGGTATGCAAGTTTATATCTCTTTTACATTGTAATTTTCCTATTGTTTATTCATTGGCATTAATTATTGGTGAGACTTGTTGGAGCTAAAATTTCCACCTTGGTTTCTACACATTTTCTACATTCCATTTCCATCATAAAACCCCATTTGTCCTTGATTTTTACTATATTAAACATAAATTTCCCTCATGTACATAGCTTGAAGAGTAAAATGCTTCACTGCCACTTTGAAATAAATCTATTTCTTAATGTACTCCCTTGGTGACACAAGGTATGTCGCCAAGACAATGCCACTTTGATGAGACATACTCAAATGTCTCTTTGACAACCCAAATAGCAATATGTCGAGGAGAACTATATGCATCAAAGAGAAAAATTAACTTGTCTCCCCACTAAAATGCAGTCACGATGACACTCTAAGGATATATGATTGTTTTGCATATAGGAAACAAAAAAACATCTATCAAAAATTCAGAGATTACTACAAAATAAAAAAGGTAAAGTATTGGAAAGACCGTGATCAGGCATATATCATGGCAATATCAAGGAGACATCAGTGTGTCGAACTGAGAAATGAAGAAGTCTCTTTGACATTGCAAGAGCAAGCAAACACAAAAAATTGAAGACACAATTGAACATCGTGTAAACTTTTTTGAGAGTCTTTTTGACATAAATACAGCTGCAAGGATGTAATATCAATGAGACTATAGGATGTCGAAGGGAGATAACCACGGGTCTCTTCAAAATTTCAATGTCACATAAAGGTTATTGAAATAAATACCACTGAAGGAAGGAAAACAGGTATGTCGAGGAGACATAAGCTTTTCAAAGAGAAATATTCACCAATCTCATTGACATTTTGATGTTAGGGGTTCGAAGAGGGAAGAACTTGCAATGCACCCATCGAGGAGAGCTTGTGGCATCAAAGAGAGGAATTATAATGTCTCTTTGATATTTTAAAGATGATCAGGGACACATCAAAGAGAGAAACGGGCATCCTTGACAATATAATTAAAGTCTCTTTGATAGTATGAAATAATGTTTCATTAAGTTGACATGACTAATGAGGTTATAGAAGAGACAACTGCCATTAATGTTGTAAGTTGATTAGAAAGGTGGCATGAGTGCCATTTATGAACCGGTGTTGGCTCAAGTATGCCAAATTTTGATAAATCCAACTCCTAATAAAGCAGAATTACTACGAATTGTGGTGGATATCGAGGAGATGAAGCTGGACAATAGTAGGCAACTCAAGAATTGTAACATTTGTTCAAGTTCTCTTGGATCAGCTCAACGTGTTCTCTGAAAAATTGCTTGAAGTACGATACAAGTAGGGTTTAAATTGGACAAAACCCTTGAGAAACCAAAAGTGAAAAGGTAGAAAATGGAGGCTAGACCATTAAACCAAGACTTAATAGATCAATTTCCCAGGTCTGGGCCAAAGTCAAGAAGAGCAGCTCAATTAAACGCTTCATGTGAAACATTGGAAGATAGACACAAAAATCTAGGAGATGTGTGGACTCCACATAATCATTATGACTTATTTATATATCATTACAGAAAAAATACAGAGATAGGTCAGTCTCAAACGCATGGAATTTGAATTTGGCGAAGCTTGTCATGCCTAATGTCTTTGTTAACGTAGAACTGATTAAAGCACTGGGTAGAAACTATGATCCTAAAACAAGGGCAATCCACTCTCCCAATGGATCACATTTTATTATTATAACATGGGATTAAATTTGTATGGTTTTTCAATTAGGCACATCCCTGAAAACAAAATTATAGATAAGGGATTTTCTGGAAGAATGTTGAACTATCGATGCAAGTTATAAGAGGTGGAAGCTACCTCTACACAAACCCAAGGGTCTAGAAAATCAACTAATAAAGTTCTCCAACAATGAGAGACCCCCATTTCTTGTGGATTCATTTGAATAATATTACCAGTACACCTACTATTCAGCTGGCCAAGTATTAGGAATTGATGCCCCAGTCAACATGACTATAGCTCCCATGGTTATGGCTACAAATATCCAAATCCAAGATGTCAAGCCCTATGATTATGCATAATATTTATCTGAGGCCATTAACATTGCTCTTACTACCATTAAGAACAATAGTGATGCCATCAACTTCAAGAATTATTCATTGCTTATGCACATGATATTATATGAAGGGCAGGTAATGGGAATATGGGGAGAAGAGTTGAGAATCAAGGATTTAGATAATGATGAGAATTATAGGCCAGTGTAGATGTGGACATCCATATGGGACAGTAGATGTGCGAGATCCCACTATTTATATTTTGAAGAGTATTTTGTCAAACCCTTGTATAAATTACTCGGCCACAAATGTGATTACAATCTATCCCCAGAGATACATAAATTCCTTAGGCCAAAAGAGAAAAAACCTAAAGGAAAGGTAAGCCACAATTGGGGGATTGGTATGCATTTGAGGATTGTACTGTGATCAAAGTGTATGGGTTAGAGGCAGGTCCATATTTATTACCTAAAACTGTGCCAGACAGAATTGTAAGGCAATTCGATTTCTCAGCTTTCATGCACCTTAAAAGCTATGGGAGGCAAACCTTTACGCCTTCTACTTTATGTTTTGGTGACTTCACCATCATTGCTAATATAGGATATGACTCAATTGGCAGTAAAATGGATCATTACTGCTTGTCACTAGGAAACAAGAGGGAGAATTTTGATCCTGAACATTTCATTTATGATGCCAAAATTTCAAAAAGAATAAAGGGGTATGAACATGAATTCTTTGTTGATGATGTCATTAAGAACTATGATGAGAATCAAGTAATGATGAGGAGGGATTCTTATGACAAAATTTTCATGGCTGAGGCTTGGAGAAAAAATAATAATCCATTATATGTAGAGGATTTTCATGAAATAAGAGATCCTATGGAGAGGATTGAGCAACTGGTTTTACATGAAGAACTAACAAAGGATGTACCTCTCATAGCCTTTGAAAGAAGGAGAGATATTGGTTCCAAGATACAGGCTGAGAATGTAGAACCATTAAGTTATTTGTCACCCCAACCTACTCCAAAGGTTAGCTTCTCAAAAAATACTCCTATTATTATCGAAGATGATGTTGAGGAGAAGCAAGAGGTTACACAAATCACCATCCCCAGTATTCCCCAGTATGAAGAGCCACCAAAGAGGGATGTGATCACATTTGAAGCCTCTAATGAGTTGTCTGATGATGCGAGATATCGGGCTAGCCAACAATTCATTGAAGATGATGCATTTTTTTGAACCCCTGAGTTTAAACCTTTCATTTATGAATACAAAGGAAAGATTATAAGAGAAAAGCTAAAAGAAATCAACCCTGAGCAAGAAGCGAATGCCCTTAAAGAACTAAAAACTGAGGTTGATAAATAAATGGATTACATCACTCCTGAAAAGGGGAGAGCATTCTTACAAGAGGCTAGGGCCATGCTTCTTCTAGGATGGTACATCAGTTTAGGCATTATGTTTGATAGTTTCTTGAAGAGAAAGAACAAAGCCTTACAATTGACAGATGAGGCCAACAATAAGATATACATTGGATTAGGGTAGAACCCTGATAACATTACTTTGCTGATGTGGGCCCTTTACCCACCGAGTAAGAGGCCTTCCATTATCAGTAATCATGATCAAATCTTTGGCCACCTTATAGTACAAAGAGTAGGGGATACAGACCCTATGGAATCTCCCGATCTAAATGTGAATGTGGCCAAATTTACCAAAGCTCAAATTCAAAAATTGGTCAGAGATAACAAGGGGTTGATTGATGAAAATGAGAGGTTGAAACGAGAAGTGATCAACTATAGAGACAGGTTACCTTCCTCTTCAGGGCCTTACTCACCTTTGATTGAACATGAAAGGAGAGTACTTGAAGCAATGTTTGAGACTACATATTAAAAACACAGATATGAAACAGTCCAGAAAGGGTAAGAGGAACTAAAGAAAAAATTGAAAACCACTATGTTCAAAATGGCATCTGAATTAGTGTGTAGAAGGTTTGATGATATGATTAAAATTGTCAATAAAGTTTGGGTTATTCATGATAAGACATATGTTGCTCTATAGGAGCATAATAGGTTGTGTAATAGAATGAAGGAGGTGGAACTACAGATAAAGACAAATAAAGGTGACGATAAAGGTGTACTTCAAGAGTATCAAGAGCTCATGAATGCACATGACAACTTCCATAATGTACTAACACAAGAATTGGGTGACTTCAGTCAATCACTAATAAAGGACCAAGATACATGGAAAGATGAGATAGCTCAATATTTTCCAATGGCACTTCATGATATAAACGATGAAGACAAGGTACTTGAAAGAACACATGTGTAGCTAGGGCGTATCTTTGAACTTGAATACTCGATGAAGGATATCATACATAATGCAGACACATATGCAAATATTGGATATGTTGAACATATGTCAAAGATCAACTTATTCATTACATGGGCCAAGTAAAGAGGAGTAACAAGGTGTCAAGGTTTGGCAGTTGTGGATGCATTATCATGGTGCATGAGCCTTGAATAGTTCTTTGGTGATTGCAGGCGCTTGCTGAAAATTAACGAATCATGGTGCATCCACCAACAAACTTTTGAAGTTTTTATGTTAATCAAGTTTTAGTTAACAAACAGTGTAACCTTTTGTGAATGGGCCTGTAGCTTGTTGCTTCCCGTATAAGTAGGGAAACCAAGGCCCAATTTTGTGATCATCATCATCATAGTCATCAGTAGTATTATATTATTAGTATAGGTATATTTCATCCATCCATTTTCATATCTCATAACTTATGCTATTAATGTACAACTTTTGAAGCAATATAATGGAGCAAATTGTTATTAATTGGTGATCTATTATCAGTTTTCGACTATTGTGTTAATTTTCATGCTTATATTTTGTTGTTGTCTCCTAATTTTTTCTCTTAAGTTATTCAAATTCATATAATTTGTCATGACACATTTGCTATTGATGTGTGGTTATTTTGATTGGGTTCTGGTTGGAGTGAATTAAACATCCTTTTAGATAATTCATTTTAATTGGTTCCTACATGGGATTAAAATCATTTTAAAGTGGTTGTTCATATTGGTTTCCCTTGGGCTAAGAATTAAAAATCCTTTCATGAGATCACATTAATTTAGGAGAATAACACTAGGATTTATAAAGAAGAGTATAGTAGTTGATAATCCTGCATGTTTGTACAAGGTGCAAACATCTCAAGTTCCCAACAAGTTAGAGTTAAGCTGGAGAATAGGTTTACCCTTCATACATGTCTATCTCCATAATCATCATCCACCCCCTGACTCTATTCACCCAATAGATTAGGCACTGGTCAAGTTAGGATAATATCATACATACTTTACTCATTCATTTGATTCTAAAAATATCTATAGTAGGAACTAGTCATTAGTCTTACTTCTACTTCACACCCGTGTGCCTTTGTGAATAGATTGCCTAAATTATAGATCATATTTAAAAATTCAAATATACCTTATCACTCAGGTACACCCACCCTAGATTTAGCAGAGCCTAAAGAGCGGGGGGTTATCAATCATATTTGCCTCGTTTGTTAGCCAAAAACATGCTAAGAGACTGGAACCCTCTTATGGTCTAAAAACTTGCATTTTGAGACCTAACAGATTGGCAACTCTACTGGGGACATTCAATAAAGCGTTTGGTTCTAGCCTATCCATCTATAGGGTCAACCAAGTTTCAAAATGAAACTATTATATTGAACATCAAAAGACTCCGTTGGGAACATATTTAAAAGGATTGTCAACTTTTCTCACTTTTCACAAAAGTGAGTGGTGACTCCATCAAGGTTTATAGGAGCGAATGCATGACTGAGAAGTTAAAGTACACGTCGAGAAGAACAAACCCTAGAGTTTAGAGCATCAAAATATCCTAGGAGATGAATGGTTGGAGATCATTGCACCAAGAAAGTCCTAAGAAGAACAATGGCAGGTGGACAGACAAGTATGGATCTCCCCCTTCAAAGGATGATACAAATAACAATAAGGCAACATCTAAACAACTAGACACTATAATCAATAATCAAGAGAATATCCCAGAACAACCTCCTACATTGCATAATAGATTTGACCCCTTGCATGAATAATAATACCATAATGATGATCCATGTAGAGATCCACGTACCCCATGTGAACAAGAAAACACTAGTCGGCTTGTTTTTCACTAGAAGGAAGATCCCCATAAAATGAAGGAATTTTACACCTGATGTGAGGAAGAATGAATTCAAAGACAAAATGGGTATGACCACATGATGTCACCACAACAAGTAGAATAAAACCAATACAAATCCATGGAGCACTCTCTCCCTATTGAGAATTATGATGAAATGACCACTCACAAACTGGAAGAATATGTGGAAAGATAGAGAGAGGACCTTAGGAGGAGACAATAGTTGATAAAAGAAAGTAAAAAACTAAGTCAACAAATGTCTCAATTTAATTTCCATACATCAAAACCACCAAAATATGTCCCTCCCCATAAGCATGGAGGTAACATCAATCCATAGGGGTCATCTCAGAATACAGGCACCCCAGGTACTTCAAAAGCACCTTACAATACAACTAGTAACCCAGAGCAACTTGCCCAACATAATGTGCCACCACAGAAACCCCAACCACAAAACACCAAAAATATTCCATAATCCAACCCACCACCAGGACAACATGTCCCACACTATCAACATCATATGCCACAACAAAATGTATATTCTCATCAAAACATTCAACATAATATACACCAACCTCAATATGGATTCCAATACTGCCCCAATCCCCCATCTCAGAATCCTTATCCACAAAATTTTGCAAGCATAAGTAGACAATTTGACTTGAATGGATATCAACTATACCCATACCCCATCGACAGCAACTGGAGGAACACTACCCCTAAATTCACAGGAAGTAATGCAATTATAGCATAGGAACATATCAAAAACTTCAATGCTTTTGTTCAAGACCTAGGCATGGAGTAGGAAGATGTCCTCATGAGATTTTTCATGATGTCCTTAACTAAGGAAGCAAGGAACTCATTCAATAGCCTACTAGATAGTTTAATTACCTCTACAATAGACTTTAAATATCAATTCGTAGAGTAGTATGGAAATCAATGTGCTATTGAATTCGCATTACATGAATTGATAGGCATTCAAAAGAATCAGAATGAATCTATTTTTGACTTCAACCAGAGATTCTCCAAGCTTAATAACAAGATACCACATGGATCCAAATTAGTTGACTCAACGGCTTTAAGCATCTATTTGAGAGCCTTTGATCCTAAAATAGGCTATGAGCTCAAAAATAGATGTCCTAGCAACTTGACTGAAGCACAAAAAGTTGTTATAACCATTGAAAACAATAGGAAAGCTACTGACATGATTGGAAAAATAAATAACATTAGGATCCCACAAAATCCTAAAAATCACCAAAATAGACAAGAGAACCAATACATAAATGAACGGCCAAGATTGCATGACATGCCATATAACACCACTTGGAAAGATGGACGACCAGTGGGAAAACCAAATCGAAAAGATACTTCGGATCCTCTAAAGAAATATGGAGCACATGTGGTAGAGACTACACCATGGTGTCCACCATGTCATAAACCCCATGCCCCAAAATATTGTGTGGTGGCTCAAGCCTGCCAGGAAGATGAATGGACACAAGAATAGGATAGGGATGGCCACATCGTAAATATGTTAAGATGAAGGTCCCATCAAACCAACGATGGATACTCATCCTCTAAGGATGGATGCGAATATGATGTCAGCAACCAGAAAAACAATGTTAATGTGGAGCAAGAAGTATTCTCTGACTTGGAAGAAAATAAAGGAGAAATAGCCTACGCATACAATACAACACCACAATTTTAGTTGAGAACACCAACTGAAGAAGAGAAGAAGAC
Source organism: Sequoiadendron giganteum (assembly GCA_007115665.2). NCBI lineage: Eukaryota > Viridiplantae > Streptophyta > Pinopsida > Cupressales > Cupressaceae > Sequoiadendron > Sequoiadendron giganteum. The sequence goes on from CM021105.1 coordinate 644,707,806, forward strand.
CATCATAGAAAAAGTTGTGGTTGAAGCCAAAAGAAAATACAACCTAAGAAGTAGACCTGCATATGTAGATCAGGGAACACCTAGGGGAATGTTTATAAAAGAACAGAAGAATAAGGAGAGTGTCTCATCTAACCAAAAGAAGGGTGAATCAAAGAAGCCTCAAAAGACTATTCAAAGGGAAGTTGCAAATATCGAAAATGAGAAAACACCAAACAAATTTCAAATTGAGGCAAAAAGGGCTACTAAAATAGAGAAAATAAAACAAGGAATGACTATCCCTTCATTTGTTATTGCTCAAACACTAACTCAAATAAAGGTGACAGTGCCTTTGATGGAGATGATGAAATTTGATGAATACAAAGACACAACCCTTAAGATGATTGCCAACACATCTCACAAGCAGAAGGATCAAAACAAAGAGATCAATGCTATTGAGAAAGAAGCTACAAAGGCACCAAAGGTCTATTTGGGAGATACCCTTACAAAAAAACCTCTGACAGGTGGACCTATTTTACACCACATTAGTGATCAATAAAAAGATGGTCAAAAATTGCATGATTGACTTAGCAACAATCAATATCATGCCTTTGGTTGTCATGAAGGAATTAGGGTTATGGGTAAACACTACCTATGGGAAGTGTTACGCCATGGATAATAGATCAGTCCCAATAGTTGGAGTAATATGGGATGTAGAATTGAAATTGGCATCATGCCCTGAGGCAACATATAGAATAGACATCACTATGGTGGACAATCCCCTTTACTATGGAATGTTACTATCTAGACAATGGACTACAACAGTAGGTGGAAATGTCCAGCTAGATTTATCTTATGCCATAATACCTATGAATGGAAGAGAAGTCAAGTTGTACAAAGAACCTAGATCAAAGCATGTCATTGAACTCTTTGACCCTAATCAAATGAACTGATTTTGTGATGTGGGCCTTGGAAGTTTTAGAATTGAACATTCGAACACTGATTTGCTAAACATAGATCCAATTGCTAGGGATGTTCCTCAAAATGAAAATAGCATATGGCGAATGTATTTTGATGGATCCTCCAGTAAAGAGGGGAATGGAGTTGGGATTGTTTTCATTTCACCCAGTGGCACAACATTTAAATATTCATTTCTGCTGACATTTGAATGCACAAATAACATAGTAGAGTATGAGGCGTTATTGCTAGAGTTAAACATTGCTACGAAGCGTAAAATAAAAATGTTAGCCATTTATGGAGATTCAGAGTTGGTTGTTTCATGAACGAGGGAAAAATATTCTATAAAAAAAAGAGGTTGAAGCAATACAAAAATGAAATATGGGATACTATAAAACTCTTTGATGCTTTCTCCATTAAGTGGGTAGATAGATCAAAAAACTTAATGGCTGAATTTTTGGAAAATGTGGCCTTAAAAAGGGATGATATTACTTTGGCAGGAATCTCACAAGTGGAACTCAAGACCAGACCTGCAATCCCCGAGAACATTTATAATTGGTAGGTCTTTAATGATGACATAAATGTGATCAAATTATTACACTGCATTGATCAATATGAAGCCCAAGAGATTGATTTTAATGCATTATTTGAAGAAGTGGATGGTAAACAAACTGTGTTTGGCCAAGAAGTAGTGCAGCTCAAAACGAATAAGATCCCTAAAGGATTAGTAGCATTGGAAAGGGTGTTCGATGGAAGTGACCAATCAGTCATAAAGCAAACACCTGTAAGAAGGGAGGATATTGAAGAGATTAATCTTGGGAATGAATTAGCTCCAAAGAGGGTGTACATTGAAAAGAAGATAAGCCCTACAATTAGAAAAATGTTGATTGCACTATTGAGAAAATATAAGCACATTTTTGCATGGTCTTGTGATGACCTTAAGGCATATAGAGAAGATCTATTTCAACATGAAATTCCACTAAAGCCTAATGCAATACCCTTTAGACAGAAACAAAGTCCAATAAACCCTACTCTAGAACCAAAGATGCATGAGGAACTTATAAAACTCAGAGAAGGAGGTATCATTAAACTCATCAAACACGGTCTCCAACCTAGTGCCCGTTAGAAAGAAGAATGGAGACATAAGATTGTAGATTTTCAAAATTTGAATGTCTCCTCTCTTAAAGACAATTATCCCCTCCCAAACATGGAAGCTATGTTGTAGAAGGTAATAGGATGTGAGCTCTTATCCATGATGGATGGCTTTTCAGGATATAACCAGGTGAAAGTGAAAGAATCATAACAGTATAAGACTACCTTTACTACACCTTGGGGCACATATGGTCTATGTGAGGATGCAATTTGGCCTCACAAATGTTGGGGCCACATTTCAAAGAGCCATCGATGTTGCAGTTGCTGATCTGATTAATACAACAATGGTGGTGTATCAATATGACCTCACAAAATATTCTAAGAAAGCTAAAGACCATATTGAACATCTAGAAAAGATTTTCCTCGAAGCCCTGGAGTATGGTATATCCCTGAACCCTAAAAGTGCCATTTTGCTGTGACTGAAGAAATTTTTTTGGGCCACATAGTTTCAAAGGATGGAGTTAGAATTGATCCAAAAAGGGTAGAGGCTATAGATAAGATTCATATCCCAAAAACAGTGAAAGCCATCCAATCTTTCTTTGGGAAAATAAACTTTGTAAGGAGGTTCATATCAAATTTTGCTAAGATCGTCAAACCCATTTCAAAAATGTTGAAGATTGATTGGACTACAGAAGCAGTTGATGTGTTCATATCTATAAAAAGAGAAATCAAGGAGGCCCCAATATTAAAGTCACCTGACTTCAGCAAACCATTTCAAATTTTCTCATTTGCATCTTACCACACAGTTGCAACAGTGATGTTGCAGAAAAATGATGAGGGGTATGAGCAACCAATATCATTCTTTAGTAAATCCCTTCAAGGAGAAAAACTAAAGTATGACATTACAGAGAAGCAAGCGTATTCCCTTGTCAAGAGATATGTATGTTTCTATATCTGCATACACATATATATGTATGTATATATATACATAAATATATGTTTCTATATATATACATCTATATATATTTTTATGCTATTACTATATATATATCTACGTACACAGACATATATACATACAAATGATCATGATCAATATCAATATAATATGCTCATCATCTTTTCCAACACTGACATACCACTTTAACTAAACATGTAATTAAACGATAAACATCAATGACATGGTGAACAAATGAACATAACTAATCTACATTTCATGACTTTACAATACACATATCAAAGCCTAAGTTTTTGAAAACACCATTTTGCACCTTGTACAAATAAAAGGAAACATGCACGACTCTTTTGTTCATTCTCAAGCTTCGCTTGTTGATCTGACAAGATTCAACAACCATAAGCTAACATTGATAAAAATATTCGAAAACTACTCTCCAAGCACATAACTATTCAAAAGCTATTCTTCAAGCACATAACTTTCTATGTTCGATTAAAATTATTAATTTAACAAAAAAAAAAAATCAATAGCAAGAAAAAATTGAAATTACATATATCTCTATATATCTATATGCATGTGTATTATGGATAATATTTATATATATGTATTATGGATGTATAGATATATATGTAGTAATTGCATAGACATATATATATATATATATATATATATATATATATATATATATATATATATATATATATATATATATCGTTATATATATATATATACGTATATATATATATATATATATATATATATATATATATATGCATATATATATATACGATATATATATATATATACGTATATATATATACGTATATACGTATATATATATATATATATATATATATATACGTATATATACACATACATATATAGATGTGCATATAAACATGTATACATATACAAGTATAATGCCTTTATACATAGCAAGTATATATATCTATATGCACTATATATATAGAAGTCATAATGATCAATGTCCTAGTTTACAAAATAACTCCTCTTATATGTCTTTACACATCATGGATCCTATCATACAAATCAAAATGAATAGTTTCTCAAATCTATGCAGCCCATCAAAGTATTTAATTGGGAAGATGTTCTATAACTACTAGTATCTAATTGTTTGTAGCATGCCTCTATGACCACCCTCTTTTATTTTAGTTGACACCATAGTGTAAGAGAGATTATTCACTCGTATTCTTTGGAATTTAAACCTTTCTAATGTATACATGAACCTTGGTTTTACATTCGCAAACGTACTTGGACTTGACGCTAAGATTACGATCTAGAATTTTGGAGTAGTAATTTCAACACGCAACAAAATCATTTTATTGTTCATAATTTTTTAAATTTTAATATAATATTGAAGGCCTGAGTGATTTCAAAAAAGTTTTCAAATATCTTCATAGGCTAATCACTAGGACAGTCTAGACATTTAGATACTACAAACATTTTATTTTGATTAAATTTAGAAAACCTGTACTCCAGTTTCAATCTATCAATTTCATCTCAAAATAAATTATACTTATTAACTTGCTACTTAGCATGTCTTCTATGTCCAATGCCGAAATGCTTTTATTTATGTCTAGTTTCGATTGATTGCTATTGGGTAAAAACCAAGACATGTCTACACTCAAATTTGTTTTAGAATGTCATTCTATAGTTTATATGCATTTGCAATTCATCAATGGCTTATGATGTAAAGTCTTAACTGTGCCCAACAAAAAATTGTCTGTGACCCTTGTTCAAATGCATGTCAACCATTCTTGTCAGATCAACGCTTGTCAAGTCCCATTCATGCTCCCTTGGTTTGCCTTGATTCTTATATGTTTTGCATATGATCTTGACTTCATTATTACATGTATTACATCCATCCTTGGCAAAATGAAGAAATGCAATAGCTCTTTTTGCTTTGCAAAATGGAGTAAAGTGCTGTAAAATTCAAGGTAATTGCCACAAATTTTATGATAATTATGATTACATACTCTGCAAGGTTTGACCATTTTCATGCATCTGCTGTGTATTTTTTCATGCCATAACAATATAAAGGAACGAGCCACTTGTTTCTTTTAGCAATCGAACAATAATCTTAACAAAATTATGTTCAAAATTCATATCCTTGCGTCCTGGATTTTATGGCTAGTTTTTGAAGATAGAGAATTACATACAATAAATATATGGTATAATCATATATAAATCATGATAAACAATGTAAATCTTCTACTACCAACTGGTTTAGTCTTTTGCTGAGTTTATACCTTCCTATATCTTTCACACTCTTATTACTTACTTTATATGCATCCGCAACTCATTAATCGATTAAGCTGGCAAGTCTTAATTCTCTCTAGTATAAGATTGTTTGCATTTCTTCTCCATTTCCTTCCATTCTCACGAGTGTTAATTCAAACGCTATTCAAAAAGTTTATGTCTATTGTGTTACACACAAACAATGAAGCGCTTCTAACTTCCTACACCCACAACATTATCATTTCATTGTCTTCTCTACTCATTTCTTCACATTGTTTGATGACACTAAAATCTATTATTTAACATGCCTTTTGTTTCTAACAACGTTACGCTCCTACTTCGATCTACTTTTCATTCATTGCAAATCAATAAAAAACAAGGCATTTATACCTCCATATATCTTTCACAATATTACATTATAGTTTATGTGCACTTGCAATTCATCAATGGCTTACAATGTCAAGCCTTCAATCTGTCACACAAAAGATTGTTTACGTTTCTTGATCATTTGCTCATATTGTTTGATGCAAATGAAATCAGTCTCTATACTAATGTTCTTTGTTCCCTTCCAAAATTTTATCGGCATTATAAAACTAATGCTTGCCTCAATTCCCATCGTTTGCTTGCAATTGGAATTGGTCCTGCCCACGCAGGAAGTACACCACCACTAATAGCTAATTTTGTATGAAACAAAGTAGGAAACTTCATCGATATTATATGTTTTTTATTTTATATAGCTCTACTCTACTTCTATAATTAAACATGTAATTTAACAACAAAGATTAATGAAATGGTGGACAGGTGAACATAACTTATCTACATTTCTTCATTTTACAATACATGTATGAAAGCGAAAGTTTTGGAGAGCACCATTTCGCACGTCCCATAACAAAAAAAAAAGATCTGCTTCACTCCCTCAACCATTCCCAAGCTTTGTTTTTTAATGTGGCAAGTTTCAACAAACATAACCGTCCGTTCATGTAAGTGTTTTCATAATGTTTAAAACAGTCAAAATTAACAACTTCCCAAATCTACACATTCCATTGGAGTGCTTAGTTGAAAATATGTTCTATGACTACTATAAATATTACTAAGAATAGATAATGTCCACATCTCATACTCTTTCAAGACCATACATTGTTTCTCATCCACATGCTTAAATATGACTAATTAAGACAAAAAACTTACAAGATAAACACCTAATCCTAAGACTCTCCCGTTACTTTTCCCATTGCAAAGACAAATTGAAACTGATCAATCAAAGCTCTGACAATATTTTCTATTGCCACTGATAAGCCCACCTATTCCTAATGTGATTTGTCTATTCTAACTTGTTTATTTCAAATCCACCAATGTTTGCTTTATAATATCTAAACATGTACCTATTTAAAGATGAATATATATCTATCCATATGTAATACATATGTATTTACATATATGTCTATATACATGCACATATATATAATTTTTTATGTAAAACTGTATACTATTGCACATCCGTACTATATCCATAATGTATTACTTTACATACATTCATATACATATAAATATATATACAATGTATATATACATGAATAGAAATATATACATAGTATACTACCTCATTAAATATTACAAATTTCACACCGTCAGATATCTAAAGCCTAAACTTTTTCATCTTTGCGGGAACTCTAGCTCCTTCAGAGCTCCTGTTGACCAATCCTACGGTTTAATATTTTCAGGTTTTCAGTTTGGATATTGACAAATTCTAAACCTTAAACCCAGACTGCAAGTTTCGTACCTTTTCCTGTTCTTGATTTAATGCTTATGTTTAATATTCTCTGGTTTTCAGATTGAAATTTGAAAAATCCTAAATCCTAAAAGGCTGAAATTCTAAACCCAGAGGTATGGAGGACGTCTGCGAGGGCAAAGATTTTAACTTTGCAAAGCAGGAAGAGAAAATATTGGAGATGTGGGAGGGAATGAATGCCTTTCATACACAGCTGAAGAAGACGGAAGGGAGACCCGAATATATATTCTATGATGGCCCTCCTTTTGCCACCGGTCTTCCCCATTATGGTACTATTCTCCCGGGCACTATCAAAGACATAGTTACTCGCTATCAGACCGCTATTGGGCACCACGTGACCAGGAGGTTTGGATGGGATTGCCACGGTTTGCCTGTGGAGTATGAGATTGATACAAAATTGGGGATTAAGAGCAGAGATGAGGTTTTGGCTATGGGCATTGATAAGTACAATGAAGAATGCCGGAGTATTGTTATGAGATATAGTAAGGAATGGGAGAAAATTGTTACTAGAGCTGGGCGATGGATCGATTTTCAGAATGATTACAAGACTCTTGATCCTCAGTATATGGAGAGTGTTTGGTGGGTTTTTGAGCAGCTCTGGGAGAAAGATTTGATTTATCTAGGGTTCAAGGTTCTTTCTCTCTCACTCTCTCACCACACACACTCACACACACACACCCACACACGCACACATACCCACACACATAAAGACATTTTCCTTTTTAAATGAAGCATACCTGCAGTTTATACAATCAGAAGCACATGGTATTGAAATTTTAATGCCAAACACCAATGTACTTGGATAGTTTCCTAATATGTTATACCTTTCTGATACTATTATATAGATAGACTGCTGATTTTGGTAAGTTTCATTAATGTTAGAAGTTGTTCACTTAGTGCAAATCAAATCCGGAGAGCTTAAAATCATGGAGCATACATTAGATCTTACAGCCTAGAGAAATCAGGGTGGTTGTTTTGTAATGTTGACTTACTTTACCGTATACTATTTGTCTTGTAAGAATTGTTCAAGTTTCTTATTATTGGGCTTGGCTGTTGGTTGCATTTTCTTCATTGTTAAATTTTGTAAATACCCACACATTCATTGCAAGTAGTTCCCAGCAGAATTTACAGTTAAAAATACAATGCCATTTGGATTAAAAGCCACAGACTAGGGGCATCTAGTTCTTGGGGCTTGTAACATGTTTTGTCCAGACTGCCTTCATTATTTGGCACAATTAATATGGTGAGCTTGCCGAGCAGGGCTTGAACATTGCTCATCATGATGAGGATCTCTCTGCCTTACCTCTAGTCCAGGTTGCCTGCATTATCATGGCAGCATGTAATGGCAAGGATGTCTGGTAGGGATTAAATCTAGGTGATCATCATGCCTTACCATTAGACCTTGGTCTGTTACGCCATTTGGTGTGTTGTGCATTGCTAGTAACAATTATTTCAACATTAGAAGGATTTATAAATCATCCAAAATCAGTTGAATCTTTTCTTATCATT